>JABUIW010000036.1:839985-879068 GCA_013363375.1 Menidia beryllina
AATATAATGTATGAGGGATGTAAAGCTTCTATATGTGAATGTGTAATATTACACTGGGCACACTGGAGGGATTTTGGTTTGGTGTTGAATCTAGGCTATTTGAAGTGGGTGTAAATGTAGATTAGATCACAGGCACCAAGTGACACATAGGATAAAGGACGTTTTTAGTTTATAGGCAGAGAAATTGAACTGATTCTCTTGCCTACGCTGTTTTGGTTTGGAACATTAAGCGTACACTCGCAGAAGTACGATCCAATACACAGAAAAATTGTAGAAATGCTAATAAAAAGTTACTAATCTATAGAAGTGGTGGTGCGTTTCTCATGTAGAGCAAAAGAATAACAGCAAGTGTGGATTCTTTTGAAGGGGGACGCCCGGTGTATTTCAGAGAGCGTTGCCTAAGAGACCAGACTCATGGAGGCCAGGACATCGGAAATCCACCTTCTCCTGACCAGTCCTCGGTGTAGAGGTAAGACCAGACGATGGAGACAGCCGAAAGGTGAAACTCTTAATGTACAACGACAGCCTCTTAAAAAGATTCAGCCACTTAACACACAGTTTAAATTAAACACAATTCTAACACAAGTCCATCATCATTATTGGAAAAATATAAGTCTACCATTTTTTTAGGGAATTATGAAATAAGTCCAGAATGTTGCTGTTTTCAAATCCTCTTCACCGCTAACACCTTTGTGTAATACCTTATTTGGGGAAATATCCTGGAAGGTGAAGACTTTTCATTTGATGGCTGGTAAAATTGTCAGCAGCTGATCTCGTTGATCTGTCTGAATATCTATTTATTTTTATGTGGCTTACATCCAGCAGAGGGTGTTGTGGTACAAGTATAAGCTTACACATACTCTTTAAACCTCAGTAAAAGAAGCTAGTGTTTAATTTGCTATTATGCTGCTTGAATAGAGGAATCTTAACAGCAGTACCATCAAGTTTTACGTTTTAAATGGGACCATGACAAAAGAAAAAAATATGTTTTCTGACTTAATACAAACAGCAAGGAATGGTATGAGTACCCTAAAGGAGAATTCATTGAGAAAGTGGGAAGGAAAAGGAAACTCTAAGCTTTTTTAATCAATGTTTTTTTGTTTTTTTTTAAAGAATACAAAGTGCCTCTCACCCATTGAATGCTGGGATAGGTTCCAGTCCCTCCGTGACCCCATTTGGGAATAAGCGTGTCAGAAAATGGATGGAAATAAGAAAGTTATATACATTATGCATCATAAAAATCTGTCTATGCCAAGTACTAGTGCGAGAACAGACTGAAAACTGAAGTGACAGAAGAAAAAGCTAACAGAAGCAAATACAAAACAAACCAAAACCCAACCAAAAAACCCTAAAACCACAATGCTCAAATCCAACAAAAGACCCTGACAATAACAAAAGTAGCAGTAATAATATGTCTTCAAAGCAACAAAGGAAGTACAAGTCTCTGAGACTGGATGTCAAGGTCTTGTATCTTTTCTACCCTTGTCACACGATAAGGTAGTATAAATACCCAAGTGCCTGTAGGATCAATGGGGGTATGAAAAGTATCTTACAAAGGGATCCCAAACTTTTTTAAATGTCTCTCCTTGGTTCTTTAGATAGTACTAATAGGCCAAAAGTCCAAATAAAGGCCAGATTTGTCACATTGAGGGTTCAGGTCCCTATGGGCCCTGTGGACTACCTTAAACTGTATCCACAGCAGAATGATGGGGAATTTAAAAAAGCCCCAGAATTGAATTATAAGTGTTATTGGAGAAGTGCTGGTTGGGGTCCTGCTCCCAGGCTGCCCTGATTCCAGCTGTGGATATGCAGATGTTGTTTTTAAAATCCTAAAGACCACACTGAAAGCCTCAAATGGCCTACATATGCATATCTGGGGTCATATAACCTGATGTGCACCTTTTGTGCCTATAACATATTCAGCTGGCATTATACTTATTTATTTCCTGGGCCCAGTTTGAGACTAAGTGGGGTCTTTCCATTGATACTCCACTTTGTGGAATGCCAATTCTGTTTTTTGCAAATTCTTAAAATGTTTCTAAAAGCTTTTGCCAACCCCGGATCTCAAGTAATGTAACGAAAAAAGTGAAAAAAATTATCCAAATTCCCTGCCAGCTTCTAAATGCAACTCCTAGTAGAAGAATAAATCATGACTTATTTTTGGTCTGTGTCGTTATCTGTCTATAATTCAGAAGGAGCATCCAGGTGCGGCTGATCAAATCCGCTCCAATAGCTGATCGTGAGCAGGTGTCAGCACGTCTATACAGGAGGAAGTTTTTGGCAGTTGCTGGTCTGGAGTGTTGTGGGCTGTGTTCACCACGATGCAAAATAGGACAGCGAGAATCCAAATTTTCTGAGCTCACTGTTCTGTACCGAGAAAGATTGTTGTGGTTAAAAAAAAACACAAAAAACAAGACTACAGACTGTAGTTTGCATGTTCATGACAGGGTTAAGATGTGGATTTGAATATATATCCTTTACTTGAAAAGAATGGCAGGAGATGTTTTCCCTTTTGTGACCTTTTGTCAACAAAGAGACTTTTAAATCTTCTTATATTATTGCTTTTGAGGAAAAAAAGCAGTGGGCCCAGGACATGTTCCGCGGGGTTAGTCAAATCAATCAAAACCTCCTCTGCCCCGTCAGTTTTTGTTCTCGTTTAAGACGCAGAAGTGCAAAAGCAGCCCCGGCTTGGTGGAAACGGCCTGAACCTTGAAGCCGAAGCCGTACGTTTAAAATAAACTGCCGCGGTTAGAGTTATCGCCGGAACAAGCAAAACATGTCACCATTAGGCGAGCACCTGCCGAGCCGTGACGCTCTTTTATCTCTCCCTCTCAGGATATCCTCCGCCAAATCTGACGGAGGAGAACTAGGACGCAGGCCTACTGGCAGCCAGTGCGTGTGTGTGTGTGTGTGAGAGAGAGAGGCAGAAAGCACAGCTGCCTGTGTGTGTGTCTGTGTCTGTGTCTGTGTGTGTTGAGCCATTTTTTTGCACACTTTGCCATCGGCGTGTTGTGTAAAAGTTCGATTCAGAGTGAAAGGGTCGCTGGTCTGATCGTGACAGCCACTCTGCCAACACGTCATTTCAGAAGCGGCCGCCGACCGTCCAGAGACCCGGATCTGTGTTCAACAACACCGATAACGTGTTTGGAGTGACTCAAACAGAAAGCGCTCGGTTCTCGCCTTTTGTGAATTCAGATTTTTTTTTTTTTCCCCCACACCCTTTGTTTGTCTGGTAAACAGTGTGTGAAACGCTCTAGGACTTGTTCTTGCTTCTCACATCATGCAATTTAGTCAAATGACCAGGGAGAGGTTGAGATGTACTCATGTTTGAAATCCCGGTTGTAATGTCAGTGTGTTTATTTGAAGCGGTAATAAATTATTTCAGTGGAGATTTTTGGGGATTTTTTTTTCTTCCTTACACAGAGCGAGGTGGCTCAAAAATTCAAAAGTAGAAGTTTAGTCGTTTCTCAAAAAAACCTGGTCTTGAACTTAAAAATAATCCACCTTGGACACAATGTTAAAGGGTGGCTATTTTCTTATTTTTATTTTTATTCACAGTTCAAAGGACTTGAAACATTTGGTTCCTTCCTCATGTAAAAAAAAAACAACATATCCAGAAAATAAAAAGATGAAAAATTAAAAAAAGCAAACGGACACAATGTAAAAACTTTAAAAGTATAAACTATTCATATGAGGTATTTGCCGGACTCACTGTGAGGTTTTTAACAACGTAGCTGTTTCAATGGGAGAGACTCACTCTTACAAGAGTTTCTTTTGAGGGGGTTTTAGCCACAAAGGCCTCAGAGCGCTCTGATTGTTGTGACAACGCACTGCAACGGGTGATCAGTGATTGTTGAGAATTGTCTTTGCAACTGCATGACGCTGCAGGCTGGCATGAGTCCCTCTTTTCCCGTCTTTAGCGTGCAAAATGGATTAGAAAAAAAGCTTTCACGTGGTAGGTACAGAATATGTCGTGCATATGGTGGCAAAAAGCCATTTTCAAAAAGGCCATTCTGAGAAGAAAGTGCATGCTGTGGATGTCCAGTCAGCACTTTTAGATGCGTCTTTCATTTCCGGCACTTTGTGAGGACGGTGCTGTCTGTAAACACCTGGCTCATCCCAAAAATAATCTCATCGACATTTTGTGGAGGCCTTAGACCTTCTATCAACAACCACAACCTGCATCACGGCAGTCCATCTTTATTCCCCGTAAAACCCACGTTTTAGACATTCGTCTTTCCACTTAAGGCGCGCATATTTACACTTTTACAGTTGTCGATCTTTCCCGGTTATTTACAAGTGCGATTTTTCTCCAAAGATAAAAAACGGGGGGGGGGGTTCAGGTTTGGGCGTACAGGTCCCTGTAGCTGCACTGCGTCTCTTGGTGGCGCTGCAGGTCCACCCGGCGCTGGAAGCTGTGCTGGCAGCGGGGGCAGCCGAACGGCCGGTAGCCGCCGTGCTTCCGGGTGTGGGTGATGAGGTTGGAGCTCTGGCTGAATCCCTTCCCGCACACCTTGCACACGTGCGGCTTCTCGCCTGAGCAGCGAGCGGAGGGGGGGAAAAAAAGGCTTTCAGGTCAAGAGGTCGAGTTTTTAACTCATTGGCTGCCAAAGACGTCTATAGACGTCAATTCAAATACAACCGTTCGCTGCCAAAGACGTCTATAGACGTCTTTTATGTTTTTCAACGCGAGTGGCTTGGGGGACGATCGGTGAAAGTTTTTCCGTAAATATCCGCTTCCAGACAGAGTATGTGCTAACAAATTTACCCTCTAGGTAGCTGTGCCACTTTTGATGGGAGATGAGCATAGATTGTAGGCAAATAAAAAAAAAACGCAATGGTTCGCTATGAGAGAAATGGCGCCGGTGAGACGCACGTCGAAGAAGAACGGAATAAGGTAGAAACAAAATCTTTTTTCCTGATGAAAGAAGAGAGTCTACTCTTTCTTTTGGTGTGTTCGGTGTTTACATAGTCATAGCACAAACTATTCTGTGGCTCTTGAAAAATCAGTCAAAATGCTCAAAAAACTCTGGCAGTATGGGACTCTGTTCTGAAAATGGCTGGCAGTCAATGAGTTAAAAGGCCGCGTCCGCCGCCCGGTCCACTCACCCGTGTGGATGAAGGTGTGCTTCTTCATGTCGGACTTCTGGTGGAACCTTTTGCCGCAGTACTGGCAGGGGTAGGGGCGCGTGTCCGAGTGGATGAGGAGGTGAGTGGACAGGGTGGACGAGCGCTTGAACACCTTGCCGCACACCTTGCAGCCGAAGCTGCGCTCCTGGAAAACAAACGGGACCCGACTTTTACAACCAGGGTTTCCCCCAAATGGCGCCCGGGAATACGATCGGGAGAAGGTCTTTTTTACCTTAGCTCGACAAAAGCTGCCGACCGATCTGGGGCCAAAGGGCACGGTGGACACGTCTGCGGCCGTTAACGAGGTTGCGAACGGTGGAGAGAAGGTGCGGGAGATGTGATCATGCAAACTGCCTCCCGACATCAGGACTTCCGACGCAGACTGAATTCAGACAGGGAATATCATCCGGATGAGTCGGAATCATGCTTAGAGTCCAGCGTTAAGACATGATGAATAAATAATTGACACCGGTCAGCTTGTGCCAAAATCTGGTCCATATTTAAAAACCAATTTAGTTCTCAAGTCTGTCAGTAGTCTGAACTGAATACATGTTAGTTATGATTTAAATTGTAATTGTAAGATTTCTTTTTTAAATCTCTGGTTTAATATTTTTCCATTTTCCTGCTAAAAGCACCAAAGGGACAATTTCAACATTTTCTCATAAACTCCTCTGGGTTCTTTAACATCTAGTTCAGCTTTGCTTTTCAGTGAAAATAAGAACATTTCAGCAAAATCCACCACATCAAGTTAATACCAGTTTAAAACACTGTTCAAATACAATGGCGGATACTTGCTAAAATCAAAGCCATGCAGACTTTCGGCTTCTATCCCCTCCTTTCCAGTCTTGAATCAGTCGCATGAAAACATCCTTTTGTTCAGCAAACACTGAGAGGTTTTTGAGACTCCTCTTACCTTCTCGCAGAGTGGACACTCTTTGACCGGGGACTTGAGGTCAGTGTGCAACGTGTGGTTGAGCAACATGAAGACCAGTCTCTCCAGCTCCTGCTCCCTTTCAGACCCCCGCCTGTCTGTGGACCACGGGGACGTGAACGCTGAAGACTCTCCTTTCCCCGGGGGAGCTTTTGAAAAGACGACAAGGGGCTGAATCTCATCTGAACCATCTCTCTCTGGGATTTTTTAGCGGCTTTGCTCGAGTCTGGTTTTAATCTTTAAATCTACAACAACACAGAAAGAACCCCCGAATAATAGGTTGGACTCGATGATTAGTCCCAAATCTTTCCTGGGGTTAAATATAAAATAGGACACTGTTTTTAGGGTTGCATACCTGAAGGCCAGAGGTCATCACTGCCAGGGCGATCTTCCGTTCCTGCTCTCAGTGCGTGGGCATCGGTCAAAAGATCCCCGACACCGGGCACTGGGGACAAAGCCTGCACGGCTCCGTCCGGGTGTCGTCTGATTTGCCCCATCTCGGGCTTATCGGAACATCTCTGGGGCTGGAATTGCCGTCTGAAGGAGTCCCTAGCAGGGCTGAGCAGGTGAGGTCTCTTGGTCTTGACCAGGAAGGAGCGCGGCATGGCGGGGAAGGTGCCCGAGGGAGCTGATGGGAGGCGAGAAACGCTGCTCGTAAATCTGCAGGAGTCTGAGGACTCTTAGAGCCTGGCGCGCCTCAGATGTCGCACACCTGTTGGGGCGTCTTCAGTTACAATGCCAAGGCTTGAGGTTTCCCTTCAACCAATCCAGCCCGCCACCTGCACGTGAGTTTCGAGGGCTTTCTGGGAGGATAACCCTCCTGCGGCGGCAGAAAGCATCTAAACTGACTCTAGCAGAGCTTTTTGGGGCTTGTATTCTAGGTTCACACATCACAATCAGATATTTGCAATAACAATTAAGAAAAAAAAATACAAAAATGAAGGATCGACACGTTGATATGCAACACAAATGCGAAGTTGCTTTACTCGCTAACTTACTATGCAGAAACTGTCTCACTACTTGCAGAATATTTGCCAAGTAATTTGTCGACAGGTCATGGGTCGAGCAGGAAAGATGAAAGCTTGAGAGAAAACGGGTGAATGCAACAGCACAGAGCGACAGCGCACATCTGCAGACTAGTTTTCTCTTAGCTTTAAAGTTCTTACAAAGACTTTGTCTGAGTCATACTTACACATAATTGTGATGTAAATACACGATATAGGTTTGTGTGGAGAACAAAAATGCATCAAGTGAACAAGTTTCAATGGAAAATGGGGAAAAAAGGAGACTTCAGAGAATTTGGAGCTCTTACCTCTGTGTCATGTGGCTGAAAATGTCGTGTGCCTCTTGATTCCTCATTGCTGGTAACATCCTCATTTCTCTTTCTCACACCCATCGACCGATGACATGACACAGAAAGATTTGATCTGATTCTGATCCGCCGCTGAGGATTGTTTCCCTTAGGAACTTCCCGAAAAGTTGGACAAATTCAATCATATTACCGTACATTATCTGTACAACTCATAAGAAATTAGCTTTTTTGAACCCTTATAGTGTCAAGCAGAGTTTACGGAAAAAAAGAAAAGAAAAAAGGAATCTACAAAAGAAGAATAGAGGTGTCACCACACCAACGTGAAGACAAAAAGTTGTTTAATGTCGGACTGTGGATTCACACCACAGTGACTCTTTATGTGGGTGGGTTTGTGAACACGGTGAGCATTATTTGGAAAGTCTGAGGCTGTCATTTCTCTCATGTGAACGTATAAACCTTTACTTTCAAGTTGGATTATAATAAAGTTTGTTGAATATAATATTTGGTGGAAATACCCCTCTATCTTTACTATGTATTCACTACATCCCCACCCCTCCCATGACTCAGCTTTCTGGTTAAGTCGGTGCGGTTTCAATTCAATATGGGATTGTTCAGATGATGTCATCTAAATGTGAGGGGACCTTTTTGTAAAGTACTAGGATTTGAAAGCATTTACTGATTTGTGCACTTGTCTCTGATTTTTTGGGGGATCATTCCTTGAGAATGAAAATGGACAGTCCCTGTACAGGACTTTATTCCACATCCACCCATGTTTCAGTCTTTACATTTTTACATACTACACAGGGTTTTCTTTGCTGCATTTACACCAGTAAGCAACATAGGGCTTGATTTCTTGACCAAGGACAGTTTTGGGGGGTTTCCACTTGTACTTACTCAGCTCGACTCAACTTAGCTTGCATTTTTTTTGGAGAGGGGGGGGGGGGTTTCGCAATTTCTTTGGTGGCTGGCCCTCCTAATAGTTACAGTTTTAGCACCGGCTCAGCCGGAGCTACAAGCGGCCTGAATTGGGCCGATGGCCGACTGCAGGCTGCTGATTGGCCAGGGATCCACATGACTCGATAAACTTCTCCATCACATGAACCCCAACTTTATTTTAAAATGCAGTAATAACAATAATTTTTGTAATCATCAGCGTTGTGAATGACCTAATGCCTGACCCAACACTGACATCATTTGTAATGGGGAACCACCTGTAAGTATTAATGGAAAACCTCTATGAGGTTAAAAAAAAAAAACCCTACACGCTTTGGACAGATTATTTTGATTTGACTACCCTTACCATTTTGGAACAATTTTTTTTTTTTAAGCTTGGCTTTTTTCCTTGTTATGTTGATCATTTTAAGATATCCTTATTAAACTAATCAGTTGGTGAAATCATAATGTCTTGGAGACATAAAGGCCTGTATATCTTGAATTTTCATCCTCTTAATTCAGACAAAAGGGAAGTTGCTTTGGACCTTGGGGAAAACTGTCATTTAACTGGTATTTCATTTAAATTGAAGGAGCAGACTCGGGTTCTTGGTTTCGGACAGCAGCTTTATTTCTAACAGGGAAACCATGATAGTTTACAATGTAGACTACAAACTTCAAACTTTGTACAAGTCAAACTATGGCCACCTCATTCATGCCTGAGCAACCCAATACCAGCCGCCCCCGTTGAGAAACACTGTGAACATGGAGAATAGGGAACTTGGAAATGAAAAAAGTAAATGGTGAGAATGGAGACATATATTATAGCCGAAGACCACAACAGGAAGGGAACTGACCAAAAGGAAAATAATCTATGTAATACAACCAAGAGATGAACTAAGAAAGACACTAAAAAGTCTAAAGATAAAGGCACAAAACAAACCGTAGATAATGATATAACCAAAACAGGGAAAAGCCAAAACTGGAAAAACAAAAGACAACTCAAAGTCCACAAAAAATCCAGAATCATTTACAGTTTATAGATGACTCGGGTTACGCAGAAACTTCCCATAGACAATATTCTTGTCATTAAATTGTCTTTCTCTTTCTAGGTATATCAGTGGGTTGGTGTAAAGGTGTTTTTTAATCCCTCTTTCATGTCTTTGAGTTTGGTTGTACCAAAGCTTTCTTCTTCATTTTTCTTTTTCAACTGATACCTTGTGCATGCTCAGGTCGGGGATAAATAAAGTTTCCTTTAATCTGTTGGTTTTCTTAGCAAGGAAACCTTTTCCACTATGCTCTGCCTTAAGAGGGGCTTTTTTACCCATCTACATACCAAAATCATTGCGATCAGCTTTCTCCCTGTTCTCTGACGACCATAAGATTAAGGAGTTAAATCAACTTTATATCACCATCTGGTTTTATTTCATCATCAAACCTGTTTTCTTATACTCGGCAACCTAGTGAAAGAAGAAGAGTTCAGGCAGTTAACAAGAGATGTTAAAAGAACTGGTGTCCAAAGAAAAAGCACAAAAAATCAAATCTAAAACAGTCTAAAACAAAAGACATTTAACGGAAATTTAACCAAAAGATTGATTGACACGATGAGTAATAAAGCACACATTACTTGTTAAAATGTAAATAAATAATTTAAAAAGTACCCAATCTAATCAAGTATTAGAAACGTATCTATTGGGCAATAACAAGAGGTTTACCCAAATCTGCCCTGAGATTAAAAGAAATCTTATTCCAGAGAGAGATGTGAACTGAGGCGAACACTTTTCTTAAAAAGGCTTTACTCTGCAGGCATCTTTCATTCCTGGCGTGTGAAGTGTAAAGTGCAGCTCCGCTCTCCTTGATGTTGGAGGAGACAGGCTTACGTGAGCCCTGTGGTCGCTGTGGCGGGGGGCTTGGAAACGTCTCCCAGGGGCTGCTGGAAAGAGCAGACGAGGGGAGTGCAGGGAAGCGAGACGGGCTGGTGGGTTCGGTGGGTTTACACCTCATTTGTTTCGGGGTGTTCAGGGGCTGCTCGTTCCCCCGATGGTGACTGAAAACTGCCTTTCTAGGAACCTGAAACCTGAGGTGACGACAGGAAAAAGAGGCGTTGACTGTAATATAAAGTTCATCTCGCTTTAGCTGGTGCAATGTTTTTAAAATTTTACTATTATATAATAAACACATCGTGTTGGAGGGGAGTAGAAAAAGCTTGACAAGGTCTTAAAAATTTAATTGTAAACAGTTTGCCTTCATAATTAGTTAACTTGAAATAAGTCATCTACTTATTGATATTGTCAAATTCTGTTGTTGGAATACTTTCAACTCAGTGGAAGCTAAAGAAGAAATAACATAAAAGAAGAATAGTGTGTTGAACAATTTTCTAAGTAGTGGAATGTAAAGAAAAATGCATCACACACGTCCACGCACACTCACATCACAACCGGGAGCATCATTTGTCATAAGCAAAGGGAAAAAACACAGCAGACTTCCGTCAACTGCAGTAAAACTGGAGTGTGCGCACGCAAACATTTCCTAACATCCTCCACGTTGATTTGTGACAAGAGTGCTACAAGCTAGTGATGCCATGTAAACCAGACACAACGGGAAAATGACACGGTTTAAAACAGGAATGGGAACGTTTCCATGGACCAGTGGAACCAGTTACTTTATGGATCCCTTCAGTCCTATTAAGCATCTGAAATGTTATCAGCTAACTATGAAAACCCCACAACATTTAGTTGTTCATTTGATTAGTTGGAAGTTGATTACAAGTCCTAACAGCCTTTAACAGTCGGAAAAAAGTTGCATTGGTCTTAGCAAATATTTGGCAGTTGGTAGCTTAATGGGAGTGGCTAAAACTAAATTGTATGGAAATGGGAAAGTGGCTTATGAGAATGCAAATCTTTGTTTTATTTCATTTTAACTTCCAGTGATGATTTGTCACCCAACATCTTCATGGATTCCCTGGAAAATTGGCCAATGAGACCATATGTTGGTCAATTTTCTGACACGCAACGTAAAGTCACTGTCCCTGAACTGATTTTGAATTCTGCTTTCCGTTTGCTCCTCCCCGCTGCACATGGCCACAGATACAGGCAACACTCATAATAACACAATAAAACCTCCGTCCGCTATCTCAGTGAGGTGTAAAGGAAACACAGTCAGATCCAAGATCCAAACTGTACCAGCTTTCTACTCCAAACCCATACTGGCCAACGATTACTCAACTCTACACTTCCTGTCAGTTTTGAAGACCATTTTGTCCGAGCTACTTCTTTTCATTGTTTTTATACCCTCAAAGTAGCTTAAGGACCTAAAGCAGTTAGCTGTTTGTCGCAAATGCAGGGGAATAATAGAGTTGACTTAAGTCGATTAAAGGTGCTTTGAAATAAAGACTTTGTCTTGTCGTGCGTTCCACCGTTTACTCAATAAAGCCATAATCAGTCAAGAGAAAGGCGACAAAATTATACAGATAAACTGATAACACTGGTAAAAAATTACTGTTGAAAAGTGAAAACTTGACAAAGTTACAGAATTAGAATGTTTCGAGTTTGTGGAATTTTAGATAGATCCTAATGAATTCAACTTAAACAGCATATTGATCTCCGGTTAGTGTCTGCACAAGAGCGTTAAATGACGTCACTACGTAAAATTCATCATCGTCAGCGACCCCCGGCCACAAATGCCTCTCTATCTGGCTGCGTCAGAATCCTAACGCCGTCTCTGATCTGTCTCCTCGCTGTGGCTGCAGGTTTACAGTGGTTTCAGTCATGAGACTTGACAAACGAGGCGCTGTGCCACTTTCTCACGGCCAACAGCTTCTTTCTTTACGTGCCCAGTTTACCCCCACCCACCCATTTTACACTCATCTCCTCACAACTATTCAACTTCCTCTCACTTTGGTTGCTAAAAGAGCAAAGTTCGCTGTGAGGGCAAGACTTTCTATTCCCTTTATGGTAAGTGAGAGTAAGTCCAAAAAGTTAATAAACTTGATGTGATGTATAGGTTGGTAATGTGTAGACTGGTTGAATATCATGGGCATGCTACAAGAGGTATTATATGTGAAGAATGGATGGCAAAAGGTATAAATAGCTTTACTGAGTGAGACGTTGCAGTACAAAGGCTATATCTGCAGCGGCCATGGGAACGATGGACTGGATGTCTACTCATAAGATTATGATAGATTACAGTTGTGTGCAAGAGCAAAGCCACAAGGCTTCTAAAGTAGGCCTGTGCCACCCACTGAACAGGAAGCAAATATTCTGCTGAGGTATTTTTCTTTCGATTTGCCGATTATCACATCCTCCCACTCTTTTCAATCAATTTCTGTCTGATTGAAAACATCCCTGATTCAGATTAAAAGCGATACGATTTTTTTTTCCCATCGATAAATAGCTGGAGCAAAGAGCGTGACTTGCGGACGAAGTGCTACGGCTAAATAACTATCACCGGGCCGAGAAAAGAGGTCTGTGGTGGGTACAATGAGTACGACTCGATGGCTTGCGTTTCCAGCCAGCGAATGGGCATTCCCACTCCCACGCGTGCTGCCGTCTGAGATTTGAATCACTTTGCCAACGCAGGGTTACAGAAAGGTGAGAGGGTGTGAGAACACTGAAACGACATGGTACCCAAGACAGCTGCTGCCTCTACATCCCCCAACAGGGCCACCACAGAGGTGAATTTGGAAGAGAAAAAAAAAGCCCTGGCACTTTATTTACTAGCTGTGCAATAACCTATCTCCCCCCCAAAAAATGACATTACAGATAGTGCACAGTGTTCAACCTCTATCGCTATCAGTCATGAAGAAAACCATCATTTTTCTATCAATAGTAAAAGGGGGCAGAAATAAAACTTTCCTAACCGTAAGAAAAGAAGCCTGTCTAACACTTAAAGAAAAACATGGATGGCTCACGTTTCATCCAGCACATCTGGTTTAAACATGGCCAGAACTAACTGTAAATTCACAGTTAATTCATCCTGACTGGGTATCATGGGAATGGTGTAGATTGAAACATTTCTGAAAGATACTTGTGGATAAAATCAAAGTACTAGCTGGCTGGAAGAAAATTGCCTTAAAAGAGGATCACACATTAAGACATTGTTATGAGAGTTTTAACTGTAGTTATCAGGCCATATTTCCTTTAGATTGTTATACTAAAGAGGACAAAAACAAATAAATCCTAATGCAGAGAAAATGTTATGAGCAAAATCAACATAACTTATATCTAATTGTTCTACAAATTCATATGAATTTAAAAAGAGATATCGCCCAATAAAAGTATAAAGACATACTAGTAGTTGTGAGGCTATGCTAACCACGTCCACATGTGCAAAGACGTGTGGACTTTTTTAAGCTTAATTATCTTTTTTAAGCCATCATTGGCCAAATCAAAATCCGTTGACAGCTCAGCTGGACCAGTTTTTAATAACTCGAAATGGAGAGAGATGCATCTTGTATATATAGAAAAAGAGAAGGACAATACTTTTAATTAAAAGCACTTAATTTTGCTGTGAGCCACCACAAGGAAAAAGTAGAAATTCTTAAGTTTAGTTGTCGATAACACATTCTGAGTGTTAAGAACAACAGAAACGTGACCGGTAGCGACACAACAGGCCTGTTAGTTTTCAAGTGTTTGCATTTGTTTAAAGATGGCAGCCAAATTACACGCGAGGTCTGCGGCAAGCTTGTGACATTTTCTCATGACATGGACTTCGATTCCTGTCACACAGCACGACCCCACCCGAATATATTTATATCTGTAGGCATACACGTGTGATTTCGGCACCGAGTGTACGTATTGCAGATGGAAAGGTGCGAAGCCACCAGCCTCTGTAGAGCCGAACTTTGAAACGGAGGGTGTTGTCAGGATACCGTCCACTTGTAGTTTTCATCTCACCACACCACAGATCAGCCTTCTAAATTTAAGGCCCTAGTTCTCTAAAGGAGGTTCAAAACTTGGTGTTGCTCTCAGAACAAGGAACATATTTTTGTACATTGAAAGGGACATTTCGTGAAGAGGTTGGATTTGCTTAAGCATTATGTTCTATGTTATGAAGCAATTTTTTGTATTGTTAACTAGGTTAAGCAATATTAGCGGGCCCCTACGAGTCTCATCAAAGAAGGACCATAAAAAGAATAGATCCATGTCTTTTAAGCACAAACACCCCAATTTGTGTGCTATTCATAAAGAGCTATGGTCAAAAGAAAAATAACTATGTTAGGTGTGAATCCAAGGGCTGATCATAGAAATGTTTGTAACGTGTAGCTTTCTATTATGTTAAAACACAGAATGCACTTGTTGGTGTGTGAAATAGACAAAAGGACTAAAGTCTGTGAAATCATGAATTTATTCAGGTAAAATAAAGCCAAAATAACATCTGCTGGACCAACATTCAGAACCAATGTCATTCTTATGAAATCCAGAAAACCTTTGTTATTTATTGTAACAGTATTTTGTTGACACACTAATGCTGCAAATATTAGCATGCTAACACACTATATGGCATTTGAGGTGAAAACTGCTTACAAGACTTCGGTAAATGGCTTTAATGTCCACTCTTTCAGATCTTTTAGAAAAAAAATAGAGCCAGTAAATGAACTCTTAACTCTAACTTAAGAAAACTCTGTTTTGGAGATGCAATATAAAACCACTTTCAGTGCAAATATCTCTGAATGACCAAGTGGATTTTTTTAATACGTATTTAAGTAGCTTCTAATTTTTTTTGCGATTTTGCTGTGTCAGTTTGAGTCACTAGGCTCAGGGAATTAAACGAACATTTTAATGTTACTGTTAATGACAAGATTACTTTTTATATTTGATAAAACAGTATCTGTGAACATGCTAACAGTTCCTGACAAGCCCCGATAGGTCGGACATCTCTTTCTGCATGGATGAGCTTCAGTGAATTTAATTCAAATTAATACATTATTTCACTGTACATATATATGTATGTTCTGAAAAAATATATTGCACAGCCTTCAGCAACTGCTGGTTTGAAGCAATTTGGTCAATTTACTGGGCACTTTGTCGGCATTCATTTAATTTTATGAACACACAGGCACCTAACCCTAACCCTAACCCTAACCCTAACCCTAACCCTAACCCTAACCCTAACCCTAAACCTTCTTTATATAGTGAAAGAAAACGCTTTAAACCATGTATAGGACCACAACCTCACAAATTGCTGGAGGTCTGAGCAGCTCTGTTGTGTGATTCAAGGCTGTTTATCTGCTGGTGCCCTTTGCTTTAGATCCAACAAAAGCAGTTGAATTGCGATCATTCATAGAAAGCATTGCTCTGTGGAGCCGTTGATTGTTATGTTTTTCTACAGAATTATCCCTCTCCCTCACCATAAAAGTACTTCATCTAGAGATTTTCACCTGTGGCATCAGTAAATGTCAATCTCATTCACACATTTGCTTCCACCGCTGCAACTCACTAGACACCCATCTTTCTTTTTCTTTTTTTCATTTCAAACCCAAAGCTCTTCACCCCATAACACACACGAACACCCGGAGCCAGCTGTGCAGAGCAGAACTCATTGTGGTTCATTGTCAGTTTTCTTCTCTTCCCCAGATTCTCTGTGGCCCAAATTCAAAAGAAATCAAATAAGAAACATTCTGTTCAGGACTGTGCAGACAAGCAGGAAGTGAGGAACAGTTGAGTTTAAATACTTGATAATTATCTATAGCATTAAACCTCCTCAGGTGCAGTTGCATTTCTACAGAGAAACTTCAGCAACCTCTGCTGGAAAACACCACCAAGTGTCCGATGTTTTGAATAATTTCTTTACTTTTTCTTCTTCTTTTTTTTTTTAAAGAAATGTGTGTTGTTTCTTTGGTTTAAGATGTATCATAGTTGTATCATTTTAGAATATTTTGAATTGGAATTAAAGCAGATGTTCTCAAAAAAGTTTTTCCATAGCGTAGTGTTTTATTCACACTGTTTTATCGCAGTAAAACTAAAAACTACTAATTATTTATTTTATTTTTTATTATTGACATCCACAAAATGTACACTATATTGCCAAAAGTATTTGCTCACCTGCCTTGACTCACATATGAGCTTAAGTGACATCCCGTTCCTAATCCATAGGGTTCAATATGACGTCGGTCCACCCTTTGCAGCTAGAACAGCTTCAACTCTTCTGGGAAGGCTGTCCACAAGGTTTAGGAGTGTGTTTATGGGAATTTTTGACCATTCTTCCAGAAGCGCATTTGTGAGGTCGCACACTGATGTTGGACGAGAAGGCCTGGCTCTCAGTCTCCGCTCTAATTCATCCCAAAGGTGTTCTATCGGGTTGAGGTCAGGACTCTGTGCAGGCCAGTCAAGTTCATCCACACCAGACTCTGTCATCCATGTCTTTATGGACCTTGCTTTGTGCACTGGTGCACAGTCATGTTGGAAGAGGAAGGGGCCAGCTCCAAACTGTTCCCATAAAGTTGGGAGCATGGAATTGTCCAAAATGTCTTGGTATGCTGAAGCATTCAGAGTTCCTTTCACTGGAACTAAGGGGCCAAGCCCAGCTCCTGAAAAACAACCCCACACCATAATCCCCCCCTCCACCAAACTTTACACTTGGCACAATGCAGTCAGACAAGTACCGTTCTCCTGGCAACCGCCAAACCCAGACCCGTCCATCAGATTGCCAGATGGAGAAGCGCGATTCGTCACTCCAGAGAACGCGTCTCCACTGCTCTAGAGTCCAGTGGCGGCGTGCTTTACACCACCGCATCCGACGCTTTGCATTGCACTTGGTGATGTATGGCTTGGATGCAGCTGCTCGACCATGGAAACCCATTCCATGAAGCTCTCTGCGCACTGTTCTTGAGCTAATCTGAAGGCCACATGAAGTTTGGAGGTCTGTAGTGATTGACTCTGCAGAAAGTTGGCGACCTCTTCGCACTATGCGCGTCAGCATCCGCTGACCCCGCTCCGTCAGTTTACGTGGCCTACCACTTCGTGGCTGAGTTGCTGTCGTTCCCAAACACTTCCATTTTCTTATAATACAGCTGACAGTTGACTGTGGAATATTTAGGAGCGAGGAAATTTCACGACTGGATTTGTTGCACAGGTGGCATCCTATCACAGTTCCACGCTGGAATTCACTGAGCTCCTGAGAGCGACCCATTCTTTCACAAATGTTTGTAAAAACAGTCTGCATGCCTAGGTGCTTGAATTTATACACCTGTGGCCATGGAAGTGATTGGAACACCTGATTCCGATAATTTGGATGGGTGAGCAAATACTTTTGGCAATATAGTGTATCTCTATTTCTTGATATATATACCCTAACCCTTCCCTTCAAAGCCATGATCTTATAATGTTACTAGTCTTCCAAAAAGAGATTTCAGTCATGATCAGTGTGACAGTTTCTTTTTTTTTTTGCCACTCTCCATCTCTGTTTGTTTTCAGTGTTGATATTTCCGTGAAAAGGGACTTGTTTTCTCAAGTTAACGGTGATTCTGCTTTACCAGTTTGTCCGCTTCACTGCAAACAGTGAGATGGGTTGAATGACACCTACTGGCTGAAGTGTCAAAATGAGTGTTATCACGAGCGCTGTTCATATTTTCTGTTCACTATCGACAGATGCATGCTATTTTTAACAGACAAATTTGTGATCATATCTCCTTCTGTTTGGTATCGCATCTCAGTGGTTAGGGTTAGAGTTAACCTCCAACGTGGAGGCAATCCTAATCAGTTGATCAAAGCACCTTTCCCAAGCTGAACCCATCCATCCCCGAAAGCCTCTGCCTTAGTCCAGTACTCATCCCTGACCAGCACAGAGTACCACACCTTTTCCTAAGCTGCACACCTCATAAAAAACTGTGTGTTTGTATTTTGCATCTTCACGTGTGGTGCGTTTTTGATCACAAGACAAAATGTTTTCTGAAAGCTGAAGTCTACATGACGGCAGTTTAGAAATGTCAAATCTAAGAAAAGCCGGTGTCTCAATGTCGAACAGAAAATTTCATAAGCTGTGGATTTCAAATTTTGAAAAAACGTTCTTTTTTTGCTTCTGCTGGTGTTTCCCCGTCGTGGCATGTTCAGGAAGCAGGCGTAGATAGATAAGCAACGGTTAACCTCTGATTTAAAGACAAACTGGCATGCTAACTTTCCTTTATTAAGTCATCTTTAAAACATTGATATTTTGAAAAGTTGCCTTTTCAGATTCCAGTTTGTGAAATAAGATGTTGATGCAAAATCATTCATTGGGTTTTAATTGTCTGGTGTATTTTTTTGTTATTTCTGTCTCATAAAATCAGATGACCTAATGTCTCTTGATTGTGACCACAGACCTGTTGGAGATAGTCAAGTATATTTGGACACGTTTGCCAAGAATAACAATGCTAATGTAAAAACTGTAGCCATTCTTTTGTCATAACACTAAAATCATTGCTAAAAGGAAGCTGTGAGGTTTGAACAAAAATATTCAGCAGCTGGTGACATAATATTTGATAAAACTAGTTATTGAACATGGAATTTGTCTCTATATGTAGCAAGCAGAGTTATAAACAAGTCAGGGAAGCCTCCTTGATGAGTTCAAAGGGCTAATGAGATGCAGAAATTCCATGCTATTACACTTAAACTCTCAAACAAACACTTATTTCCTAGTAATGATGTCTATATGATCCGAATTTTTTCTTTGGTTTTGTGTGAAAGTGTTGCTTTATTATATATTTGATGTTGTCATCTTTTGCGCATCTATATTAAACAATAATAATTCTGCAATATACCACAAAACGTGGTCGATTGAAACTTGCCAGAAGTGTAAAAACAGCTAATACCGACTGGGTTGCATATGAATCAAGATGTCTTTCCAAAAACATTTTCCCGTGTTCCTCTTTAAATTAGTTCTGAAGGAGTTAAAGAGTGCAGCCAAACTCCCTCTGGGCCTTTGACAGGGTTTTAGTGCTGAATTAGATTTTTCAGCCCCATATCCACCGCTGCCATGGAAACCCTTGAAAAGCTGTGGGGATTGCCAGCTCAGGGGGGGAGTTTTTGCTCTAAGTGTCGGGAGATTTCACCGCAGAACCAGACAGCACCGGCCTGGAGTTTCTGAAAGGCCGCACTTCACTGGTCCCGAGAAAAGTGGAAAAACAACCTGGAAAACATTATCTTATCCGGTAGGTGATAGCTGATCAAGAGCTGTAAAAGTTACTGCTGCTGACTTTTTGCATTTGCTTTCTATGAAAAAAGCCACCCGTGGAATTTGACATTAAGCACATGAAAAGGATTATTTAAACTGTCTTAAATGCTTTGTTTGCTTACCTATAAACTATCTACTTTTTTTTGCCATATGGAAAATCCATACTCAAACATGCAAATAAATGAAGTTTAAACTCATTTGCTAGTTTTTTTTGTTTTGTTTTTTAACTAACCTACAACACTCTGCTAATCTGTTTAAAGTGCTGCTCCAGGGTTGGGATTTTGTTACATTTATTCAAAAGTTGCCAAACCCCTCCAGCTTCTAGGAAAAATCAAGCATGAATTATCTAACTCATAAACCCTGGTAAAGAATAAAGAAGTAATAAAAGAAAGGAACTCTGATATTGTGATGAAATGTGTTTATTTTAGGCCAACAATATTCATAGTGATGAGGCCACCTTTCTTCGTGTAACCGTTTTCCAGGAATCCTTGCATGATCCTGGGCACAGCATGTTTTCCCTGTCGGAGCTCGCACCTTTAAATCAGCACCAGAGCAGCTACAAGCTGCTGAAGCCTTGGTGGGAGGTCTTCATGGACTACCTGGTGGTTCTGATGCTGATGACCTCCGTCCTGGCTTGTACTGAGCAGCTGTCCCGGGACAGAGTCGTGTGCATCCCTTCGGATCCGTTCCCTTCGACAAACACGAGCAATCGCATTCCCACAGCCAGCAGGGATCTCGATCTGACTCCATCTCCAAAGCCCGTTCTGCACAAAATTAGTCCGACTCCTCATCCTACGCCACAGGGCCGACGCACACATCTGGTCTACCAACAATACGTTTACATCAGCCAGGTACTGTAACACTAAATTGATTTTTTTGCTTCTTTTTTACATTATATTGCTGGTTGAAAACTCACCAGGTTAAACGTATCATTCTGATTCGCACAGTGTATCATCTTGTGATGTGATGCTCTTTTTTTTATCTTTATAAGCATATGTTTTAAAGCAAAGAATTGGACTTTAGGTTTCAATTAATTTCTGTTTTCTGTCATCCAGAAGATATGTCAAGTTTTGTTGTATGTCCCTTCAAAACATCTGCAAAAATAGACTTACCAACAGTATCAGATATCATCTGTTGATTACAGTTTTTTGGTTTCAGCTTTATTCAAACAATGATCAGGATGTGAAACAGGATATTGGTGTAAAAGTATCAGCAAATCATGGCACAAAAAAAGGACTGCTGGTGTGTTAGGCCCCTAAACCAAGCAGGAAATTGATTTATCAATATATCAAAACATCAGAAGTTGGCTCATACACCCCCTGCTGGTAATTAATATATTGCAACCTGCCCATTCATTATGTCAATTTCTGAGGACAGACACAATCGGCAGACACAACAAACACCTGGATGTGGGAATCAGCCACTTAAGCCTAGTTTTATTTAATTTATTTATCTATTTATTTATTCAATCAGGACAGTGCACATTAATGAACAATCTAACACTTCTGTACAGATTGTAAATGAGCCAGATTATAGCATAGTTGCTAATTTACATCTGTCATCCTGAGGCAGGAAGACAAAACAACACAAAATCACATAATACAATATCAGTCAAAACACATAGACACACGTTCAGACAATGACATTAGAAGCCAACTGTCAATATGCCACAAATCACAATGTTTCTCTGGCATCATTTGAAGGCGTCTCTTTTTTTCCTGTGTGTCCAGGTGTGCTACCACGAAGCCCTGCCGCTGTGCTCCCGCTTCTTCCCCTACATGGCCCTGCTGCAGTCCCTGGTGCTGGTGGCCTGCGGCTCCTTCTGGCTCCACTTCCCCCACACCTCGTCTCGCATCGAGCAGTTCCTGGCCGTCTTGGCCAAGTGCTGCGAGTCGCCCTGGACCTCGCAGGCCCTGACCCGCGCCGCCCGCCAGGAAGCCAGACGCCCGCCCAAACCTCCCACCTCTGCAGGTTCGTCCTCCGCCCCCGTCGCCCACGGGCACCGCTCCAGCGTGGACTCGGGAACAGACAGCCCCCTCCTGAAGAGGTCCGACAGCGCCTGCTCGGCTGCCCCTCCGTCTCCTTGCCCCTCCATAGTTTCTTGTCACTCTACCGTGTCTTCCGTATCCGTCGGTTCCGGGGATAACTTCCCTGTCTCCAAGCCCTCGGTCCTAGTCGACAGTCCCAGTGAGGTCATCATTCTGGATAAGAGCGATGGGGAGCAGGCCAGGGCCCTCTTTGAAAGGGTCCGAAAATTCCGGTCTCACTGCGAGAGCTCAGCCGTGGTTTATAAGGTAAGGGAACCTCAAACTAGTTTATAATGAATAATAACCCATAATTCAATTCAATTCAGTTTTATTTATATAGCGCCACATCACAACAACAGTTGTCTCACAGCGCTTTCCAAACAGAGCAGGTCAGACCCTACTCTGAAGTTGATTACAGAAACCCAACAATTTCCACCATGAGCAAGCACTAGGCGACACAGGCAAGCAAAAACTTCCTTTTAACAGGCAGAAACCTCGAGCAGAACCATGGCTCAGGGTGGGCGGCCATCTGCCTCGGCCGGTTGGGGGTGAGGGAAAGAGAGGGCAAGAGAGAGATAATAATAGATTGCAATTTTTAAAAAGTCCTAATCCCAATCCAAGAATATCTTCTCGTCTACAATCAGATATTGAGTTTAATTTATTGTAACCAGCAAATATAGCAGCATTCTTTTCTGTTGACAGTACACAGTTTAAACATTGAGAAATGTGGTCAAGCTTTTTACTGAACCCCCTTTTGTCTTTTCAGGTCTACTTGGCTCAGACAGTATTCAAACTGCTGATGGTTTTGCTGATCGTGAGCTACACCGTCCCTCTTCTCACCTCCCTCTCCTTTAACCACGTCTGTCACCTGGAGGAAAGCGCCCTGCTGGGCTACTCCACCTTCGAATGCATCCACGTGCTCTCCTCGCTCCTGACCAAGCTGCTGGTGGTCTACCTGACCCTGTTGGTGTTGTACGGGCTCCTTAACTTCTACACACTCAGCTGGATTTGTCACAGGTGAGCACGCACGGCGAGCGGTTGGAATATTAAAGCTGCTTTCACTAAACCAGCAACAGAAATTATGAAATGGGGAGATGTGCTATCCAGCTTAGGTACTTTCTCTTTGCTTTGTGAAGTTTACAGCCATTTGTCACCGCAGTTTATATTTTAGATATGCCCACTACTGACAATTTTGCACAACAGTTGGATATTTGGTAAAAATGCCAAAAGTCAAAGTTGCACAGTAAATAAGAGATTAATGCTGTAGTTTTGATTAACAATGTTTTTTTTCCTCTGCGGCAGAATATCCCAAAAACTTTAAGTTTATGTGTTAATGAATGAAAATGTTCAGATTTTAGAGGATTCTTGTAAATTAAATATGTAAATTCCTCCTTAAGTTGAAAACTCATTCAAAAGTTACAATTGCAAAGCAAATGAATGGCTCGATTTGTATTTGTTTTAAATTACAATAATAAAGTTACTCACAACTAAAAAAAAAAACATAATGTCTTTTTACTTTTAACTGTTAAATAGAATTTTAAACAAAATAACCAAGACTTTGAAATAGTGTTTGTTACTAGCTAACGGACACAATAAAAAATGTAACAATCAACATCGCGACATTTTGCATTTTTCACAAAATAAACTGGATTGAATGTATAAACCTGAAATCATATGGCTAAGATTTCACAAAGAACCCAGGTTTAAAGGTTCTCTAAACAAAGGAATGCAAGGTTGAGCATACCAACTGTTGGGTCTAAATACGACTCCTAGTTCCTCACTATCAAGAGTTTAGTTATTATTCAATAGACCCAGGAAGAGGCATCGGAATAAAAGCTTGACACAGAGGATAAGTTTTTTCTCAACTGTACAGGAGGGAGAGACGGAGTGGACCCGAGAAAGCTTCTCGGCTCACTCATCGAATCTCCCCGTCATTTCTCTAGCAGTTGAGTTTTATTAGACTGATAGTTGCTAAGCAGTGTACATATTATGGGATAGGAAGGTTTTGGACACAATATCTGTCATGCCCTTATAAGGTTTTTCCCGGTAGTTGGCTGTTATTGACGGCCAGACCTTGGAAGACACAGATGGTAGACAGATGGAAGACAAAACACACATATTTTAGCTTCACACTAATGTAAATACGAAAAATAGCTTCTACATACGAAAAATAGCTTCTACACCAACGGACCAATAAGAGGATTAAAACGCAACACTTTTTTCAGGAAGGCTTTTTTCCCCCTTGTGATAGATTTTTCATTCTGCTTCTTTGCCTTTTGTTTGTGTTGGATCTGTCCCTATTCAGCTGTCTTCGACAATATTCCTTCCGCTCTCTGAAGGAGTACTGGTCCCTCAGAGACGTTCCTGACCTGACGAATGACCTGGCCTTCCTCATCCACATGCTGGACCAGTACGACCCGCTGCTGGTCCAGCGTCTCTCCGTGTTTCTGTCCCCGGTCAGCGAGAGCCGGCTGGTGGAGGAGAGCCTGGAGAGGCGCTGGGGGGAGGACAAACTGCAGGCCATGACCAGCGTGGACGGGGACGGCTGCACCAGGCTGCAGCTGGTGGCCCTGCCCCGCCTCCCTCCGGCCCTCTTCACCCTCAGCCAGCTGCAGGTCCTCAAGCTGGAGCTCATCACAGATGCCAGGTTTACGGCTCAGGTGGCTAACATGAGCTTGCTGAGGTGGGAGATCGTATTTAATTTTCCTTCTCGTATTCTCTTCTTTTTTTTTCTTTGATTGTGTTAGAATTTGGCTATGATTACTCACTTTAGCATTGTATGCTATCACATAATCTATGTAAATCGATGATTGTCTTATCCCTTTTAGAACTATACTTTTGTGTTATAGTTCTAAGGTTACCTGCATTAATTAGGACCATGTCCGGGTTAGGGTTAGGGTTAGTAAGTAACTGGCAAATAGAAATTCCAGGCACAATTCCAACTAATCAAACGAACAATTAAATGTTGTGGGTTTCATAGAGTTAGCTGATAACATTTCAGATGCTTAATAGGACTAAAAGGATCTGTTAGAATTAGGCTATAATTATTCACTTTAGCATTGTATGCTATCACATAATCTATGTAAATCGCTGATTGTCTTATCCCTTTTAGAACTATACTTTTGTGTTAAATTCTCTGGCTGTAACCACAGATTTTCTTTTTCTCTTTCTCTTTCCCTGTTGCTTTAGACACACGTCATTAGGTCAAAACTCACACACACACACACACACACACACACACAAACTTTGTTACCACGTTCCAAGGTTATCTGCATCAATTAAGACCATGTCCGGGTTAGGGTTAGGGTTAGGGTTAGTAAGTAACTGGCCAATAGACACTCAGTCGTAAAATTCAAGGCAAAATTCCAACTAATTAAAAGAACAACTAAATGTTGTGGGTTTTCATAGAGTTAGCTGATAACATTTCAGATGCTTAATAGGACTGAAGTGATCTGTTAGAATGTGGCTATAATTACTCACTTTAGCATTGTATGCTATCAAATAATCTATGTAAATTGCTCATTGTTTTATTCCTTTTAGAACTGTACTTTTGTGTTAAATTCTGTGGCAGTAACCACAGATTTTCTTTTTCTCTTTTTCTCTCCCTGTTGCTTTAGACACACGTCATTAGGTCACCACACACACACACACACACACAAACTTTGTTACCACATTCCGAGGTTACCTGCATTAAATAGGACCTGGCCTGTTCATGTCAGGGTTAGAGTTAGTAAGTAACTGGCCAATAAGCACATAGTTCAGTCCAGTCCTTTTGAGGGGTGTGCCCAGCCCAGAAGACAAATACCCATGACACACAGAGTTCGGGGTTCTTTGCTGATTGAGACCCTGAGAGAGAGGTTTATGTCCGTGAAGGGTTCAGCGCTGATATACTTTGCATGTGACCCAATA
Organism: Menidia beryllina; assembly: GCA_013363375.1. Lineage (NCBI taxonomy): Eukaryota > Metazoa > Chordata > Actinopteri > Atheriniformes > Atherinopsidae > Menidia > Menidia beryllina. The sequence continues at coordinate 865,373 of JABUIW010000036.1, forward strand.
AATGTCGTTTTTGTACATTTTATCTACTCTGGTTTCTTCTCAGGTTTCCAAATGAAGAATCGGGCTAAAAGTTATTTTTTTCCTTCCCCCACCACAGGGAGCTCCACCTGTACCACTGCAGAGCGGCCGTGGACCCCAGCGCCCTGGCGGTCCTCCGGGAGCGTCTGGAGGTGCTTCAGATCACCTTCACCCACGCTTCAGAGATCCCCAGCTGGGTCCTCTCCCTCCGCAGCCTGCACGAGCTCCACCTGTCCGGCCGCCTGAGCGGCGAGGGCAGCGTGGGCCGGAGCTGGGCTCTGGGAAGCCTCCGTCAGCTGCGCCACCTGCGCGTGCTGGTGATCCGCGGGATGCTGCAGAGGATCCCCGGGGAGCTGAGCGAAGTGTCGGGGAGCCTGGCCAGGCTGGAGATCTACAACGAGGGCACCAGGCTGCTCGTGCTGACCGGCCTGAAGCGGATGGTGGACCTCACGGAGCTGCGCCTGCAGGACTGCCAGCTGGAGCGTCTGCCCTCGGCCCTGCTCGCGCTGACCAACCTGCGGACCCTCGACCTGCAGCACAACAACCTGAGAACCCTGGAGGAGCTTCTCGGTCTGGCCCACCTGCGGCGCCTCTCGGGCCTTAAGCTTGCCTACAACCGGGTCTTGGCACTCCCGGCTAGCATCGGCGTGCTCCGAGGTTTAGAACTCCTGGACCTCTCAAACAACCAGCTCAAAGGTCTCCCCCCAGCGCTCTTCACTCTCCGCCGCCTCCGAAGGCTCCTGCTGGCAGGTAACCTGCTGAAAGAGCTGCCCTCGGAAGTGAAGGCCCTGCATCTGATTACTGAGCTGGACCTCAGCGGGAACAGGTTAGAGAGTCTCCCCGCGGACCTCTTCAGCAGCTGTTTGGAGCTGCGGATCCTCAACGTGGCGCACAACTCTCTAGGCTCTTTTCCAAGTGGGATCGCAGCTTTAAATCATCTGTGCAGGTTGGATTTGCGAGGCAATAATCTGGAGGAGCTGCCCACGGAGCTGGGCTGCTGTTTGGGTCTGTGTGGAGGTGGCCTGCTGGTTGAAAACTGGCTGTTTCTTTCCTTGCCTCCACACGTCAGAGACATCCTGAACCATTCTTACAGCTCCGGTGGTGCATATTCAGAGGACCGCTCCCGGCCAGAGTCTGACAGTTTCCCTTACTTTTCTCCAACACAGTGGAGCTTCTTTACAGCCCTGGAATCACAGATTTAAGACTAAGTGTAGGATGCAATAAGTTACATGTTTGTTCGAATTCCTTAAAGTTTTCAGATAACTTGACAAGTCAAGTTGAATGTTAGTTTGGCAATTCAAGTAACATATTACTGATTATCATCTACTAAAATTAGTCTGTTTGACTGAGAATAAAACTGTGACTTATAAATTAAAGAGAAAAATTTACCTCCAATAGGATCAAATAAACAAGAAGGATTTTGGAGGGTTTTAATGCTGTTATATTGTTTACATTTGAGAATTTCATAGGTACAGGTTGGATGAACAGTCAGGATGAACAGTGCCTTCTGTGTTGGCTCTTCTTTTTTAAAGGTCTGTGGGTCCCATCTTTTTTTTTATTTGTGCCTAATAAATTTTATAAATGTTTTTATATGATGTTTGTGGTTATCTTGAAGGTTATTGCTGTCTTTGAAACATACTCATAAGCCAAAAACTTGTGCCCAAACTGATCTGTTGCATTATATATAAAAAAAGTTCTAAAAAGTAAGTATAAAAATATATTTTTAAGGTAACTGTTATGACTGTTAATATAGTCTAGATCCCCTGTTAGCATATAATTCAGTTATGGAATATCAGAGCTAGTAAATATAAAAACCTCATAGTTGTTTTTCAGTTGTTTTACTGTTGTCCACTGACATAATCCATCTCCATAGATATTTTACAACAATTTTCTCTAATTTGGATTAATAAACAACTGTTATCTGCACCAAACTGTTTTTGTTGATCTTTGTTCATTTCTAGCCCTCTGGAGACCGTTTCAGTATTATTACATATCCAGACATGCTCATTGACCTTTGATTATGGTGTGCGGGGTTAATTCCTAATGCCAAATGTTTTTTCGACTGACTCATTATTTACCTTCTTAGAATCACTGTTGCTCCACTATTGAAATCTTTGTCTCAATTTTCAGTCCATGGTTATATGGATATCATAAAGGTTTCAAGGATGCATTTCATCTTCCACTACAGCTTGGAATGGTTTGTAATATTAGAAAGGTTAGAAACTCAAAGTGGGACAACTTGAAAGTGCGATATTCTACTCATGCATGTCAACTAACCCACATAAAATATGTGAGCCAAAGAAATCCATAAGAGGGAATATTGATATTTCTATTTAAGTCAATTTTCGACACATGGAATTTTATCAATAAATCTTTGTTTGTCCTTCGTGAGCTTCCATTCTGACTACAGTCCCGCTTTTTTAAAGTGCGGGGGACTGCAGTGCAGTTTTCTCCAATTACTTGCAGGCTTTTTAGGCGACCAACCAAACCCGCCAATGATTTGAGGTTTATTTCAGAGCAGGCGGGACTTCCGGTAACTGGTATAAACCAACTGCGGCCTCCCATGCGGTTTTGATCCGGTGCACTTGCAGTTAAGATCGTAAAGGTAAGCGGTTTAAATTAACTTCACCCTGACGAACATATATATTCTAACGCTCATATTTCCGCTGAGGACGTATGGTATCCTATTTGAACCGTTGTAGTAAAAAAAGTGCCCAAGTTTAATGAAATTCATTGTTAGCTTGAATGAGAGACGTAACATACGTTTGGTACGTTAGCATCTGATAGCTTAGCCAACCAACAGTCTTCCTCAAAATTGTTGCTAATCGCTAAATGGGTGACCTCCATCGACCGTTCTTATAATATCTTTACCGTTAACCGTTTCCCATGTTGTTTACCATTACACCCAAATAAGGCGGTGTTTATTTTAACGGCCGTTACATTTAAACAAGTTAGCTCGCCACGTTAGCACGCGTTATGCAACACAATGGCTTTTGAGCTCACTGGGCGCTACGAACTACGAAGCTAACCGGCTTGGCAAACTCGACGGGGTCGCATGAATTCTTACGTTTACCCATTTAATTATTTGTATATCTCGTCCCTGTACGTATTTTCTTTGTACCGCCAGTAAGTATGCTCTCTGTTTGCACATTTTAATCGATTTGTTGTTAAAGCTCAGTCGCCGGCCTTGTGTGATAAAATGGAGCTGGTTTTTAGGCTGGAAGCGTTTAACAACCGTGATGTTTAGGTTGTTTTTGTATTGATTTTTACCAGCAATACAAACATATGTACTAGTTACGTCGAAATTCTGCTGATAATGATATACATTTGATACATTAAATCTGTGTATATATATATATATAAATATTTGAATAATAGAAATATGCACTGAAATCCTATTTGATTTTTATTGAATTTGGTATGCAGCGACATTTCGCTCTGTTTTCACGTTGTGCATACAGTTACAAGTTAGTTTAAGTCCAACAGAATGGTACAGATATGCAGCAGGTTATATTTAAATGACTACCAGTACTAGACGTTCAGATGGCCAGTATTTACCCCACCCCCTGAGCTGAATAACAAGCAAAGGCTGTGATTCCTGTTTTCCAGACGAACACAGAAACAATGGCAGAGAACGACGTTGAACATGAGCTGCTCGACTACGAAGACGATGACGAGCCTCAGGGAGCCCCCGAGAGTGCCACCCCAGTCGGCAAGAAGGAGGTGAAGGGCTCTTACGTATCCATCCACAGCTCCGGTTTCAGGGATTTTCTCCTCAAGCCCGAGCTGCTCCGCGCCATCATCGACTGTGGTTTTGAGCATCCGTCTGAAGGTGAGGGTTCCCGCGTTTGTCCACGTCACGCGGACCACTGATTTCAATGTGTGTCACGTTTAGGTTCTCCCTCGTCTGCATCGTATATTAGTACCTTCGATCAGGAACATGCAGGTTGGCAGAGAAGCAGGTAGCATTATATGATTACCAAGAAGAGATAGTAAAAATATTTGTTAGGGCTAAGACTTTTAAAATGTTGATCCATGTGGGCAATGGTACCTCATACTGTCTTATCTGTTTAGTGAATTGAAAAAAGGTTAAAGTGCTTGTGGATATGAGTCCAGTTTAATTACAGCAAATTACACGCCCCCTTCTTTTCACTTTGAATAATTTGGACAATATGTGTTCTTTAAAATGTAATCTCTGCATGTTTTTTACAAGCAGTTTGTAGAATCCTGCGTCACAGATCACCTAATTCTGTATCTGTGCACGTGCACTGGATACTAGCTCGATGGCTGCTGTCAAAAGAGGGCTTTAATGTTTTCCCGATTGAATTCACAAGTCGACCAGTACGGAGCTGAGTGACAAACGACAATATCTCTGTATAGTCCACCTGGTAGTGGGTCTATCACAGGAAAGCTCGGAATGCTGAGGGAGGACAATATCTCTGTATAGTCCACCTGGTAGTGGGTCTATCACAGGAAAGCTCGGAATGCTGAGGGAGGAAGATTCCGAAAGCCCCCTTCCTGTTATCTCAACACGTAAAACACACCTGCATCGCGTCCTTCACAGATATTTGACCTCGGTCCAGAGGCTGCACCCAATTTAATCTGTGCTCTGCCTCCGAGGGTACAGCGATCACAGTAAACGAGCAAAACGATTTCAGAGGTTAAATAATTGTGGACGGAAGCATTAGTGATAAAGGGAAAAGAAAACATGTCGTCTGGCCAATTTTCCAAAGATCACAGTTGAATTGTTGACAAACAGTCACAGAAGGAAACAAAGTACCAGTTACTCATTTAAAGCCTGTTAGGTTGTGTATTTAATAGAATTTCTCTTTCCGTATTAATGCGTTGTAAACCATCTGATCTGAGGTCTGTGACTCTCTCCCAACCCCTTCCAGGTTGTACCGATTTTGTGGCTTTAATGTTTGCGGCGTTTTGTTTTTCTCTCTTTTCCTGAACTCAGTCCAGCATGAATGCATCCCGCAAGCAATCCTTGGCATGGACATCCTGTGCCAAGCCAAATCCGGTATGGGCAAGACGGCCGTGTTTGTGTTGGCCACGCTGCAACAGATCGAACCCGTTGATGGGCAGGTCAGTATGAGCATTCTACTCACCTCCATTAAAGTGTTAAGATATTACTATTTGGACTTTTGGATAACATAAATCACCTTTTAATCGGTTGTTGTTGTTTTGTTTTTTTTACTAAGATAAATATAATGCCGATCCTTGTTAGGATTATATTGGCCATGTTAAATCTGTAGGCCAAGTTAGTGCGAAATGCACATAAATGGCAATTTAGAAATAAAAATCTGGTATTGGTTCCAGAAAAGTCAACAAAATGCTCATGGGATTACAGTTTAATCTTAAATGCAGATGAATGTGACCATCCTATTTCATAATCGCCAATTCCAAGCATCAACTTGGAAGTATTTGTGCATGCGAGGAATTGGATGTGGTGCAGAAAATATAAACGGAAATTAAAATAAATAAAAAAAAAACAATTACAAAAAAAATCTAAATATGAAGTATATAGTTAGGAAGTCAAGATGGATGCAAAATGACAATGTAGGTACAAAATACTAAGAATTTGGAACTAGTGTCTATTTACAATCCTCCTTTGTATGGTTTAAAAAGCTTCACATGTAGTAAAAAGTCAAAAGCATGTAAAGCATTGTCGTGTTTTTTCCCATTCATGCCTAAATGATCAGACATGAGTTTTCATAGGCCGTTTGATCGTTGGTCAAAGGGGTTATGGCTTAATATCAAGTTCAACATACCAGAAACCAGAAGCCCTTTAGTTTAGGATGTGTTGAAGGGTGGTCAGTGTGTTTTTTTTTTTTTTTTTGTTTTTTTTACACTGAACATATAGTGTAGGGATGGGACGGTTTCTGAAAACCTTCCGAACCGTTCGGTTCGACAGTCTCGGTTCGGTTCGCGTGTGTTGCGTTCGGTTCATGCGCTGCTCCTTTTCCTCAGAGGGAAGCGTGTTCCCTCCAGACAAGAAGGTGGCGCTACTGCGCCCAAAGCCAACCACCAGTAGTAAACAGGAAGAAGAAGCGAAGCAGCGTAGCCGATAAAAATCCGACGCGCCAACAGCAGTTTCTAGGTCTGCTGTATGGGACCACTTTGCATTTAGAGGGAAGCACATGTTGGAATTAGCACTTTCCTCTCTGGCAACGCCAGAATCTCACCTACTTTTAACCTAAGATTGTCACAATAATGTATCAAATGTCAGACTACTTTTTTCTTTCAGTTTTAACCCGACTATACAAGACATAATAGATTTTCCTAACAATCAACATATACCGAACCGGAAACCGTGACCACGAAACCGTGAAGCGAACCGAACCGTGGATTTTGTGAACCTTCCCACCCCTAATATAGTGTGTATTTCTGCCTCTGCCCTCCCCAGGTGTCCGTCTTAGTCATGTGCCACACGCGCGAGTTGGCCTTCCAGATCAGCAAGGAGTACGAGCGCTTCTCCAAGTACATGCCCACCGTGAAGGCGGCGGTGTTCTTCGGGGGCCTGGCCATCAAGAAGGACGAGGACGTGCTGAAGAAGAACTGCCCCCACATCGTGGTGGGCACGCCGGGCCGGATCCTGGCGCTGATCCGCAACAAGACCCTCAGCCTGAAGAACGTCAAGCACTTCGTCCTGGACGAGTGCGACAAGATGCTGGAGCAGCTGGGTGCGTCGGAACGTCCTGCAGCTGACCGTGCTGCCGGCGGGCCGCCCCGAGTCCTAACGTTTTGCTCCTGTGCCCGCAGACATGCGGCGCGACGTCCAGGACATCTTCCGGATCACGCCCCACGAGAAGCAGGTGATGATGTTCAGCGCCACGCTGAGCAAGGAGATCCGGCCGGTCTGCCGCAAGTTCATGCAGGACGTAAGCGAGCCGAGAGGCCGGAGGGGGGAGGGGTCACTCTGTCCGGGCGGTCGGTAACGCCCTACGCTTCGCCCTACAGCCCATGGAGGTGTTCGTGGACGACGAGACCAAGCTCACCCTGCACGGCCTGCAACAGTACTACTGCAAGTTGAAGGACAGCGAGAAGAACCGCAAGCTCTTCGACCTCCTGGACGTGCTGGAGTTCAACCAGGTGAGTCGGCGTTCGGCCGTTCCGCGTCTCTCTCGGCGGGCGCGTTCCCCCCCGTAACGCTGCTTTCCGCCTCCAGGTGGTGATCTTCGTCAAGTCGGTCCAGCGCTGCATCGCCCTGTCCCAGCTCCTGGTGGAGCAGAACTTCCCGGCCATCGCCATCCACCGGGGAATGGCGCAGGAGGAGAGGTGAGAGACGCCGGGTCCTCGCCGTTAGCCCCCCCCCCCCCCCCCCCCCCCCCCCCCCCCCCCCCCCCCCCCGTATTGACAACCCCCCCTTCTCTCTTGCAGGCTGTCTCGCTACCAGCAGTTCAAAGACTTCCAGAGGCGGATCCTGGTGGCCACTAACCTCTTCGGCCGAGGGATGGACATCGAGCGGGTCAACATCGTCTTCAACTACGACATGCCCGAAGATTCCGACACCTATTTGCACAGGGTGAGAACTTTTCTATTATTTATTCTATTTATTTCCTTATTTGTTTTTTAACCGATCCCATTTCGGTGGCACTGGGACCTCTTTGGAGCAATTTTAGACGTTTGATTATCTCTATTAGCTTTTAGCTATTGGTTTAATAACGCGATTATTCATGCCCGCCCGTGTCCGTCAGGTGGCCCGTGCTGGCAGGTTCGGGACCAAAGGCCTGGCCATAACGTTCGTGTCCGATGAGACCGACGCCAAGATTCTGAACGACGTGCAGGACCGCTTCGAGGTCAACGTGGCCGAGCTGCCCGACGAGATCGACATCTCGTCCTACAGTAAGTCCACTCACCGCGAGACTCTGCATGTCAGACTGTAGTGCTTTTAAAGGATTTAAAGGTGCTTTACAAACGGTCCCACGACCAAAGCGCAATGTCCAGCCCGTCCAGATAATTGTTCTGGCTGCAGGAGGGCAACAGTTGGTGCGTCCGGCGCATGTTTAACCCGCCGGTGAAAAGCCGGCATGCTCAGCTGTCGCTCATTGTGAAAATCCCTGACATGCTCGGCTAATGCGTCCCCTCTCCTCCTTCCCTTTTTTTCCCCCCCAGTCGAACAGTCCAGATGAGTCCTCCAACCAACCAGACGTCCCGTCGTCATGGATCTCGTCCTGTATTTGGAACTAGACCTACTTCAACCGTTGATTTGAAAGCTCTGCACGTTTTGTTCACCAAACATTTATTTTTATTGTCAGTTTTTGTGGAATGGGGGGGGTGGGGTATGGTTTTAATTTGTCCCTTTTTTCTTTTGCTTCATTAAAACTTTTTATAAAATGCCATTTTATCATTGTGGTCTCTCATAAGACGGTTGTTTTCATTTGTCACTGTTGAGCTTCAGGGAAACATTCAAAGTACGTAGATGTAAGGAACATCTTGCAGCAGTTTTTTTTTTTTTTTTTTCTTTGCTGTCCAAGTTAGATTTATGTTGGAAGTTTGCCATTTCCCAGTACAGACAGATGTTAATCCTTAGCTAGTAATCAGTTGTTCATATAGTGGCGTTTGAGTGATTTGGCTCATAAGGCAGCTCTTTTTACAGATTTCTAACTGAATGCCTTCAATAAACGAAGTCACCAAGTGGATTCCTAGTTGTGAATTTGCTAATTTGTAACTGTGCTTGGAGTTTTTTTTTTGTTTTTTTTCATGTGGCCTCCCACCCCCCAAAAAGTTTCTAATTATGTATGGTTTTATTGTCTATATATCTCATCCCAACAAAGTAGTTTCAAGCCTCAAATTTGTTGTTTTTTTCTGAAGATATTTTATAGGCATGACTTGTAATACAGATGGTATTGAAGTACATTTACTAGTCACAAAATCACCATGCTTTTAAACTGGCACGTACTGCGCTCAAAGGATCTGAACCCTTCCCTGTTCAGTGCTAAAACTATACATGGACTATTTCAGTATAATGATTGGCCCTTATACAGCAGGTAGAACTATAAAGACGTTTGAAAATCCATCTGTACATAGCTGCTCTAGTGATCCTGAACAAATCTAGACATACAGTACCAAAACCACAGCATCTACAAGGGGCTAACGGCTACAGCAACACACAAGAAGAACAAAAAGCACAGAATTGGGGATCTGTACACGGTTGTGGGTTGGCATTTTGCCCCTATAAAGGACATGAGTATCCAAGAAAGTTACAACACAAAGGGGAAAACTCACCAATATAAGTTACTTATACAGTTTAAAAAAAAAAGAAAGCAAGTCAGCTAAAAATGAGGCCTCAATCCTATCTGCCTTACATTGCCATGTGAATGTAAGATCAGTCATTTATTAAGGCTGTCATAAGGTGCACAATCTAATCCACGCCTAGTAAAAGGAGATGCCTGGCTTCTTCGGTCAACACATGATCTAAGCCACGGCCGTAGGGGAAAACACTAGAGGCCCCGGGACGTATGTTTTTATTTCCTAAAGGTTATGCCCATTCAGTCCTAACGTAAAAGCTCGTTTCTGCCTCGACGGTGGAGTCAGCGTTTCTCAGAAACAGACCTCTTTGACATGAAAAGACACGAGTTCTTGTTTTTTTTTCTTTGCTTCAGCGACGTGCCGCGCCGCTCAATTACAGGCCGGATTAGGCACCAGAGCGGTTCCACCCACAAGTCACAAATTACATGTTTACCTCAGCACACACGCAGTTTTTCGATTTTATTTTTATAGCAAACCAAAGACCGTCTGATTTTTTTTCTCTCCCTCTCTCTCGGTGCCCCGCAGAGATTGTAATTTGCTCAGAATTAGTTGGTCGACTTCTTGACGCCAGAATCCCAAGCTTGTTCTTCTGGTGCTTGCTAAATGTCTCGGTTTCTTGTGGAGGCGAGGCAGGGGATGAGTCCAGCTGTGTAAACAACCTTTGACATATTCCTCCCCCCACTCGACGTATTCAAATCGACCCGTGAGGTGAAAACCCTTCGGTCCTGTCAAACTCTTTTCCCCCTTTTAATTCTTTGGCATCCGCCATTAGACATGGTCTTCTGACTGACATGACCTCGTGGTCAAGCCCCCGATCCGTAAGAGTCTCCCTCTCATGACTGACAGCGCTCAGCTGTTTTTGTGCCGCTCGGATCCACGTTAAGCCGCACTGCTTCCAACATTCCGCCCCCTTTTTCTTTTTTTCCTGGTGCCGCTTTTGACGAAAAGATATCAGTGAACAAATACCATTTACGAGAACGTCTCAGAAGCCCTTCCATCTTCTGCCGTCACCGTTCCAGTCTTGCGAAATCTTCTGCGAGTCCTTATTTGATTGAGACAGCTCTAACCTGTTGGAGGGCGCGGACATAGAGCTCCTTCTGGGTTTCTTTTGGCTAGTCAGATCTGAGCCTCGATGAGCTTTGAAGGAATCCATTGACGAAAATAAGACGAGATACAGTAATGCTTGTTCGTGTGGTATTGCTATAGCTCCATTGTTCCCAACAGAAGTCCAAGAGTTCAGGGACCATTTGGAGGACGGCAGCAAAAAAAATGTCGCTTGATTGCTCTCAATCTAGATTCAGTCACAGTTAGAAGTCCAGCCTGACCAAAAACAACTAAACTGATCTACGCTAAACCCTAGGGCTGCTCTCATTGCTGTGTCCTAATTGGAGGTATGTCCCTCCCTGGTTAATTTTTCTTCTCTTGACAGATAATCTTCCAGAAAGTCTTTCTTGGCGGTTGAACTTGGATTGCGTCTACTCGTAGATACTCTAAGAGCAGCTACTCTATGATGGGTACTGCTTGGTGTTGAGGGAGAGTTGCTGTCTGCTTTTTGTAAAGGAATGTAGGCGGGTTTCTGGGGGGGGTTGATACCGCTAGTCTTTGAACTTGTGAATGTCTCCGTAGAGCCATCGCTGTGGAGGCATGGCGGCCTCGTTGAGGTGATTGCACTCGTTGCTGCACTTGCAGGACTGGATGAACATCACGGACCGGCTGAAGCGTTCCCCGTCCGGGCAGGCGAAGGTCACGTTTGCGGTGCGCGTGCGGCGAGGGGAGCAGCAGCGGCCGTCCCGACAAACCCCGCAGTAGTTGGGCCGGTACAGGCGAGCGCTCCTGCATCCGGCGTAGGACAAACGGTGGGGCTCTGGGGCCTTGTGAGTCCGGGAGCATTTCCTCCCTTTCTGTTGACAAAAAAGAAAAAAGGTGGGAAATTAACAAGACTATAACCCAATTCCAGTTTGTGCCCTCGACCCTACATCTCCTACAATATAGAAGTAATTTGTTTTCCATTCGTTTAATTCACCCAAAGGTCCTAGCTGAATGGCTAGATGACCACTACTTCCCCTGGGAGTAAGGGGAAGGGCCATAATCAAGAATTGTTATCTGGTTTAAGCCAAAGTAATGCCTTGGGAATATGCACACACGATTGTTAGGACTATATTAGCCATGTTCACAATCTGTTAGCCAAGTTAGCACACTTAGAATTATTAATAAATACATGTAAATGGCAATTTAGAGATAAAAACCCAGCAATTGTCCCAGAAAAGTCAACAAAATGGGGATACAATTTAATGCTAAATGCAGATGAATGTGTGCATACTATTTCATAATCACCAATTCCAAGTATTAACTTAGTGCAGCAGTTAACTGGTACCATATAAGTAAAAGTTATTTAAGTTTTGGTGAGATTTAGCCTGCTCGATGGACCAATGATTCCTGCACATAGAACAGAGGGGAAAATCTTTTCCTTGGGATTGCTGTCACAGTTGTGATGACGCATCATGAACACACATCCCAGTCAGTTTGGAATCAGAGCAACCCCGTATTTATCACTTCAGACACAGAAAAACAGAGTAAAGGCGGTTAACTCCGGAGACACGGACAAACAAAGTAAAGGTCAGAACAGCGATGAGCGTGGGACGGAGCGGCGTGCCAACAATAGCTGGAGGCCTGACACGGCGAGGCATGGACACCCACAGCAACCCCTGCAAAACACTGGGGCTCCTCAGTCAAAACAGGTGTGTACCGGCCCGCCGGGCTCACGGCCAAAGGCATAGCGTTTCGGAGAGTGTTGTGTATGAAATGTGAGAGAGCGACAGAGCGGGTCAGCCGAGCCCTCTTTAAATCACATGACTGCAGCTGTCCCCCCGCAGCGTCGCAGCCCTCAGAGCAGGAGACACGCAAACCAAAAGCCGCACGCCGGATGGCGGCGGCCTGTTCCTCTCTGGGGGGGCGACACCGGTGGCTGTGTGTTATTCACAGCTTTAAACGGCTTTGGTATTGAGTTATAGCCAAATGCCAAAGTCGTGTAAACCCCCTTATTTTTTAATAGGTCTGCTTCAGGATCATTTCCAGAAGGAATTTCCTGACTTTGGGCTAAACCGGGAAAGCGTTTTGCAGCCCAATTGGTTTGGATGAACAGCTGTTACTTTTTTTTTTTGTTAGCTTGGTCTCCAAAAATAGCTATTCAATTATGTGAAAATATTTATTACTTCTCCTAACATTTAGCTTTAGTAGCATTTGAAAGAGGAGTTTCCTGCGCATTATCCTGTTTTCCTCCCGTAAAGCTAAGCTAATAGCTGCTTTCTGACTTTGCACTTGAAATTATTTGAACACGACATGCTTTTTTATCTGAAATATCTTCACATGTATTTGGACCAAAGTCTTCCTCCGTTTTAGCTGGGCTGGAAAAGTTGTATCTCTTGCTTTCAGCATTTTCAAACTAAGCTAAGTATAATTAATTGAACATTTTCGCAACCTTCAGAAAGTGGTATTGCTTAATGGTTAAATGACATTGTGAACAATGTACACTTTCAAAAACAGGTAGGTTTAAGTACGCTAATGATCTTGAGCAGGAGGATCGTCCAGTCTAGGAAAGGACCTAGAAGCTAAGCTGATTCTTGTCACTTTTAAATTTTTCATGGTTGCTGAGATCCATTTAAATTACTACTTGCTTTTGACCTGAAGTTGCAGAAGGGGAACTTGGTCAAATTCAGCTCTGTGTTCATCCTGCTGGGAATGTTGCCCACACAGCAACAGGACTGTGAATAGCAATAGTGGACTAGAAAAGGGACTCCAGCTACATATGATATTAATACCAATGACCCCATGAGAGTGATTATTTCCAGAAACTATTTAGCATGATGCCAGAGCTGCCTAGTCGTGGGCCATTAGCCACACAAAATACCTCTTTCTAAAATTCTAAACGCATTCTTAAACACATTGTTCACCTTTGTGGGTAGAGACATGGAGCTGCAGGGTCTGATGTTGCACAGACGGTTCTCCTTGATCAGTTTACACCGAGCATTGTCGTTGGTAACGCGCGAGGAAACGCCCATCCCACAGCTCCGGGAACACTGGGACCAGGAAGTGGTCTGAACCACGCACTGCTTTCCCACCTGGCTCCAGGCTAGGACGGACGAAAGAGAGAGGACACGTGAGGACGACTGGCAGCGAGCACAGACGAATGACGAATCGGAGAGGCGGGCCGAGGGGGAAAAGCCAGCTCCAGAAAGGCGGCCATCAGGGGAAGGAGGGAAAAGAGGCATGGGGATGGCAAAGCACACTGGCCTTATTCACTGGACAGGGCAACACTGACACATAGAGAGGGTGATTACAGAGAAGGGAGAGCTAGGTGACAGAGGTATGTGCTGTGCAAGGTGTGGGGGGGGGGGGGGGGGGGGGGGGGGGGGGGGGGGGGGGG
>JABUIW010000036.1:888035-911307 GCA_013363375.1 Menidia beryllina
CTATCTATCTATCTATCTATCTATCTATCTATCTATCTATCTATCTATCTATCTATCTATCTATCTATCTATCTATCTATCTATCTATCTATCTATCTATCTATCTATCTATCTATCTATCTATCTTATTACCAGTGTTATGGAGTACGGATGTTGGGGTTTTTGGGGTGGCAGCTAGGGGGGGTACACCTCCTCGTTATTTGCGCTTTGTTGGAAAGTCATTGTGAAACTTCATGCAGCCGGGAAGCCCAGAGGGACGATAATCAGACTCAGCTGTCCCAGTCCTCCCTAAGAAGCTGTTAACGGTGTCTCAGGGTGTCGTTTCCTCTTCAGCCCCGGCCCTCTCCTGTGGCCATCGGCAAGGATTGCAATCTCGATCTGAAAGGGGTCAGTGGAAACTGGGCCACCTGTGCCAGTATGTCAGTGGATATTCATCTCAGCGATGGTGCCCACCAACCACCAAAGGTAGGGTCGCCCCCCCTCCCCCCCCCCTCTCCCCCTGATCCCCCTCTCTTCTCCCTCCACTCACCTCCGAGGTGTCACAGAGAGCAGCCTTGTCCAAGGCCTGTTCTCCTTTCCACCGGGACCCCTCGAAAAATCCCAGATATCCCTGCAATTTCCGGTGCCATGTTTATTTGGTGGTAGGAGTAGTCGGAGGAGGCGGCGGGGTGGAGGGGTGTGGGGGGGGGCGTACGCAGAAAAAAGGGCCTTACTCACAAACAGCTCGGACGGCGTTCAAGAGTAAACATATGCAGGAGGGGGTATGTGCGGCAAAAGGGGGTGAAAAAGACTGAGGCTCATGTGTTCTGGGCCTGACACACAGATCCCAACTCAGCAGGGACACAGAGCAGGGCTCTGTTCGGGCCCCAACGGCCACGGACGGACACACACCCCTATTCCTGCCACCGCTCAGCAGGCTGCGCCCTCTGCTGGCCAGGCTAGGTAACGACACACACACACACACACACACAAAGAAAACAGTTGAAACGGAGCAAACTTTCACATCAAAAAGTATAAAAATACATAGTTATTCTTTATTCAACTTTATTTGTAGCTAATCTACTACAGTTTTTTAAAGACAATTATTCAACCCTGTTTCAACGTGATTGTTTACTTACTGATGTGGTTTACAAAAGCAATCTTAGAAGGCCTCACGTGCATAAATACTGATGTGGGAACAAATATGTGAGGAAAAAATCACAATGCCTAGTGGTCAGCCTATCTCTGGTGGCCTGACTCCACCTCATTTCCCCTTCAGTGAGAGCTGCTGCTCCAGCGGTACAAGCAGAGCCCGGACAGGGGCGTCCGGGCAGAAACGGCGACGGGGAGGGGGGGTGTTTTCCGGAATCAGGAGGGGCACGTGCAGGAGGGAGTCCGTCTGTGCGATGGGAGGCAGAAAATGGGGCCGTCTGTCTCTCCTGCACCCCGCCGCCCCGTCTGGATCCCCGTGGCTGCACCTGGATGAGAACAGCCGATGCTGGTCGATGGGGCGGTTGGGTTTCTTTGTGTCGCCATGTGCAATCCCCAGACTCTGTAACCACTCGTCGTTCCCCCTCTGCATCAGCGATGGCACCACGTATTTTTGCTTCCCCGCACAGTCCGCCTTGTATCTCTTTTTTCTCCCGCTTGGCTGCAGCTTTTCTTTGATCACAACATCCTCTGATGTCTGAAACTGAGTCACCGCTCTGGTCTCCCCTCCCATGTTTACACCAATAGTAGTCGAAGATGCACGAAGGCAAGAATGCCTGTCTCTGTCTTGCTGGTTAGTTTGCGTTTGGGGGCGTTTGGAGATCAGAGGCCACGCATCTGTGAAAACACCTGATCTAAGCCAGGCCTTTGCGTGCAGATGCCCCGTGCCGTCCGGTGAAAGTGTGTCAGCAGGTTCAGATGAATGAATCTCTGTGTGCCTGCGGTCTCCAGTCTGCAGGTCTGTAAAAGTATCCGTGCCCAGGGCTTCGCCCTGGAGCGTCCCTGCAGGAAGCACGCCTCTGGACCTGCAGAATACGTAGCGGAGTCGTCGGTGTGGGGGGAGACCGGTCAAGAGCCCGGGAGGTCCTACGCTCCGAAACAACGGTGGAGGTCTGAGAGTGGAGGGGGGTCTCGAAGGTCCAGCTGTCTCACCAGTGTTGTTGTCCATTTCTAACAGTCTTAGGTGGAGATCATCAAGCTGAAAAATGTTAATGTTTTCCTTTTAGAGAAAAATACAAGTAGAGCTCTTTTGGTAAGCCAGAAAAAACTAATTAAATTAACTTTGTTGTGCAATCAAAGGAGTCCAACTCCTCATCCTTGTGCACTCTTTGGGTTTGTAAAATAAATAATCATGCATCTACACCCGTCAAATAATCTACTCACAGACATGGTTCCCCATTCGGTGTTTGAATAATCCTCAATGTGGAATATTCCCCATTTCTAACAGCACATCTGTCTCTCTCTCCAGTGTCATCTTTAGTGGGAGCCTGAGTGCTTTTTCTTTGTGTTCTTTTTTTTTCTTGGCCACGAATGACACCCATGAAACACAATCTGACCTTACCTCCCTTTTTCACTTTCATCCCCCGACCCCTTCGGACATGAAAGACACAGTTATTCTATCCCAGAGTGATGGCGCAATGAATTTGTAGTGCACAGAACACAAGATTGGACTGGTTGTTGGTGAAAGCACCATATGCCTGAATTTTATTTATTTTCACCCACGGATAAAAAAAGAGAAAGAAGCAATGTAAGATTTCAACTGGATTATTTTTTCTCGATACTGACAGGCTGACACACAAGAACACATATGAAAAAGTTGGATATGTTGTTATTAATCGCAATGATAAATTAGATTGTTGCTGTATCTTATAGAAATATCATACAAAAATAAGATTTAAATATATATTATTATAATAGACTATATTACTTTTGACTATATTGCAAACATATATTACCATATTGTGTTATTACGTCAAAATGCTGTTATATGAAATGTATCTGATAGTTTTACTGCATCTGTGCATATGTTGCTGGGTGGGGAGATTCCTGAGGTGTATAAATAATAGTTTAAAACAATAATCAGAATCAGAATCAGAATTAGGTTTATTGCCAAGTAGGTTTTTCACCTACAAGGAATTTGCTTTGGTGTTTGGCGCACAACACTTCTATGAGAAACAAGAAAGGACATACAATGTAGAAACAAAAATACAGAATAAAATAAAATAAATAATAATAAATAATAAAATAAAATATTGAATTTCCAACGACAGACTAGAAAACGTTGGTAAAAAGAAAACCTAATAGCTTTTGAATAACCACCATATCTTAAAATAACTCTTTCTGGAGCTTGATCAGTATTTTTTTTCCTATCGCCTCTCTCAGTGAACTTCCGCTTTCGGCCAGGCGGTGGCGCCACTCACTGAGCTGCGGCCAGTGGAGGCGATTTAAAAAGGCACCACGGTCCCTTTTTCATCTACGGCACCGAAACGGAAGCACTTCATTGGTCCGCGAGGCCAAGTTCAACGAGAATTAAACAAGCAGGGTAAGCGCTGGAAAATGTTTAGCGTCGTCCTTTTTTAACCCGTCCGGTACGCGACACGAGAATGTGCGGGCCGAATGTTAGCTTTGGGCTAGGCTGTTCGTGCGCGTCACAGTATGAGGAAACGGCAATGGGTAAGGTTAAGGGGAGGAGGAGGAGGACGAAGAGGGCAAAGTCATACGTAACGTAGATTAATGGAGGCGGCGAGGAGCCGGTAGATAGGTAGTAAACACGAGACGAGCGTAAGGAAACACGACGGAGTGAAGTCGCGTACGAGCCTATTTGACGTTACTAATAGAATTGGCGTTGCTAGGAGAGGGACGTTGTTAAAGTTGAACCGCAGAGGAATCCTTGAACGTGCGCGGGCGCGTGTTACAAAACCAGAGCAACATGGCTGAGACGAACCTGCTAATGAAGTTTAAAGCAGTTGTTAACTCGACTTGTCACACGAGGGTTAAGAGTCTGTTTGGCTTCTGAGTAACAAAAGTGCTTAGGCTTTCTTTTTACTGTAATTCTTTTGGTGATTTATTGGTGATTTATTGCCTATTTTTTTCTTATGGAAGGGATGGAGTTGTTACTGCAACATGTCCTAAAGCAGGGATTAGAAAAAGGATTGTAAGATTAACTAATAGAGAATGAAATGGGGAGAACATTGTGAAAAGTGTTCACCATTTCCAATTGAACTTTTTTCACTTAATAGCTAAAATGACAGTGTGGAGAATTGAAGAGGTAAAGAGCCCATATCGTGTTTGTCTACTGATTCAGGTTTTGATTTGGTTTCTTTTGTTTTCAGAACAGTTTTACTAGCCTTTTTTCTGACATTTTTAACGCCCTTTGCAACATGCTCTTTTCTCTGTTTTTGGCCCATCCTTTCCAAAAGGAAAACTGTGCTCTGATTGGGTCAATAATAACAATAATAATAGTTATAATAATTTCATTGGATCAGCAATCATGATCCACAAATTGTGGACCACAATTAGTCATGTATCAGGTTTTAAAGTGGAATTGGGGTTCTTTTGGCCGGATGTCAGAGGAGATCTGATTTCAAAGCTTGTATCGTGGTCACTGCTGCTTCTACTTCACACTCTTAGGAGAACCTTGTAAAAGGTTGTTTGCTCTGCCGCACACCCATCAATCAAAGGGTCACCCACCCTCTCCTGCCTACCCAGAATTGCTGTAAACATGCCCGATTGCATAAGTGTCCTCTTACTGGAAAGGGAGAGCACTGTGAAGTCCCTTGACTTTTACCTTTCTGAAACAGGAAATCTCAGTAAAATGAATTTGTGATTGTTTATTATCTGTTTTTTTGTGTGTGTGTTTTTTGTCCAGATGGCTCACCGGCTGTTGGTTCGTCGAATCTGGACCTTCTCCGCGAAAGATATCCGCCGCCTCCCGTCATCCGCCGTCACCGTCGCCTCCTCTTCTTATTCCACCTCCCTGCAGTCTGCCCCCAGCCGGGTCTCCTTCCTCTCCCCGTCGCGCACTCTTCCTCACGCCCCCCGTCGAGAAGCCTCCTTCAATGTTCAGGACAGCGACGACTTCACAGAGCGGGTCATCAACAGCGAGCTGCCCGTGTTAGTCGACTTCCATGCACAGTGAGTACCTCAGAGAAATGTGCACTCAGGTCTAAAAGCCAATCGAGGACTCGGTCTAACCTGTGAAGTCATATTGGGGCTATATAGGCTGCTATATGGGGCTAACTTAGGCACTTAATTTCATCTCAATACCTTTTACATTATTTGATATTTGGCCTTTGTTACAGGCCTTTGGGTGCCATATTCTTAAGGTATACTAAAATAACCCCACAGAAGAGATCCCATCTCCCAAAGCAATAAGTCAAGACGTATTTTAACCTTACACTGCTGAGACTTTTTTTCCGTGGCCCACTTTTATATCACAATTTAATACGTTTCCATGACTGATTTAGAGTTGTTGTGTTGGTTCAGTGGACCTTATATATATTATACCAGCATTATATTGCTGATTTGGTTAAATCGAAAATATGATACCTAAAAAAGGTTTCTGCTCATATTTAAAACAGTCACGTTGTTTTTGTCTGTTCATTTAGTGAAATCTAATTGCTAAACTGGTCCGCCCAAAATCCAGACTTATCGCTCATCTCAAACTTTCAGAGCATCAGGAAACAATGAATGCATGAAAGTACTTACTAAACTTACTAAACGCCTTCTCTTTGAAGAAGAGAACTCATGTTAAAACATTTTTAGAAACAAGGTTCACTTCCTTGTAAGTTTCTTGGTCAGTCAAGCCAAAAGCACACTCTCAAAATAGATACATGGGTAAATAGGTTTTTAACCTAACCAGATAATCTGGATAAGTGTTAAATCCCCTTTATTAGAACTAAGAAGCAGTGATATTGAGAGATTCTATTTTTTTGAGGATGGATGTGCCACTTCCTTTTGGAGCATGAGCACTCTGACCCTGGGGGGGGTTGTGTCCAGGTGGTGCGGCCCCTGTAAGATCCTCGGGCCGAGGTTGGAAAAGGCGGTAGCGAAACAGAAAGGCCGCGTCGCCATGGCCAAAGTTGACATCGACGATCACACAGACCTGGCCATCGAATACGGGGTAAGACCTGCTCGGTGTTGTTTGCTTTTTGTCGTTTCTCCTCCTGAACTGGGCTGAAATCTGAATTCCTGGGCCTCGGCTTTAAGCGGCTCCCGTTGTCTCCAGGTGTCGGCCGTCCCCACCGTCATCGCCATACGGGGGGGCGACGTCGTCGACCATTTCGTGGGGATCAAAGACGATGATGAGCTGGACTCATTTGTCAGCAAAGTCATTGGACAGTAAAAGCCTGTCCCCGCCCCCGCCGCGCACCGTCGTCATGGCGCTGCTGTCTGCCATCGTTCAGCAGCCACCATTTCGAGCCTGTTAGGCAACCACCACCCTGTGAAGTCCCCCGCCACATCCCATCTGGCAGATTCTCAAGTGCACACACCCATCCCCAGACACGCCGCTCCAGCTGTGCGTTGTTGCTTCCATCTTTCTCATCTCGCTTTTGTCTAGTGGTGGGTGTGTGCCTCCATTAACCTTTTTAGTTCATGGCGTCTCCTCATTGTCACAGCGGTTCCCGTTTTATCTTCAAAAATGTGAGGGCTCTTTGAATCTACTCACTCTCACAGAGATGGTGTGCAAGGGTTTACTGTAAAATCCTGTAGAAAGGAAAATAAACATGCTGTACAACATGAGGGAAGGACGTTTGTAGTTTTAGCTGTGGAGATCGGATTTAAAACACGACCATATTGAATGAGGTAAGAGTTACACGTAATTCCTGCTTGTGTCCACATGAGGGTGGCATGGGTCTAACATCGCTGAGCCACAGTTAGTCAATTTTACACCGTTATGCCTATTTTTGTGAGTGTGTGTGCTGATGTGTGTGTGTGAGTGTGAGTGCATGTTTATGCTTCTCTGGGTCCTAACTGTGAAACTGAAGTTAAATGGGAATTGCAAACAAGAGTTTGATTTTAAGTATATTACTGAAAAGAACTCTGTGTACCAGAAACATGACCAAGTGAAGTAATAAAGGAGTCGATATGATCTATGCATGAGTGTTTTTTTCCTGTGTTTTTTGGAAAGTGAAATCGGAGCCCCATTGCACTTGGAGACATCGATGTGATGACTGAGTCGAGCTGTTTCGAATGACTTCAGAAGATTAACAGGTACTCCTTTGCAGGTTAAGATTGGGGACCTAACATTGTCTAAAGAAAGAACAAATGTTTTCTTCCTACAGAGTTACCCTGCAAAAAAATAAATTTTTATATGTTAAGAAATTGAATCTCCTCCTACTAGTTTTCAGTGATGTCTGTGTTAAAAAGAAAAACAAACAAAAAAAAAAACTTAAATTTGAGGGCAATGACCAGAACTAAATGAGCAAAATTTCATATGTCAGTCTGTTGATCTCTAACGTTTTGATGCAACATTTACTGCTGGTTAACCAGCAAAAAGATTTCCTCTGACTACCTCAAGAATGCTTTATTTATGCAGGTGTTGATGCTCAGTGGAGCAGCGCACCGCCTCTCCAGAGCCCGCTAAATCTTTCAGGACGGTCTTTTGCAGTCAAATGGAAGATTTAACGTGCCTTTCTAAAGCCTGCGAGGAGTTTTCTCGGAAAGTCTTTGTCTGCCAGACCTCATGTTAACTGCTATTTCTTAATTAGGTCAGCAACTCGTGGAATGTCCCTTTTTTAAAAAGTTCCTTACTGTATTCTTTTACCCTTTTCACACATATTGGTGTCCACAAACCTTTCCATTCCGAACATTTTCCTAACAGATCTGACTCATTTTAGATGGGCTTTTACATGCCAGTAGACTAGTGAAATGCTACTCATCTGTCATAACCCCTTTGTCACGGTAACCAAAGTGCCTACACGTCACCCTCTACTTTTTTGCCTCCTTATAAATTACCTCTCTATCATCCCCTCAAACTGCTGTGTCTACCTTTTTGTCAGACTACAATTACGTCTCCTATCTAACACCTGACTCACCTATCGAGTCATGCTTCCTTCTCCAGATTAAGTTGGTGTGATGATATCCTGCCAGTCCAACAGACTCTTGACACACCAGGAAAAACTACCCCAGTTCTGCCTCTCATATTTAGCAAAACCTGCAACACAACAGGGCGCAAAACCTGAGTTTTTTCACCCTCACTGGAATATATGTGGGATTTTAGCCAATGTCTGTTTGAAAGTTGCCATGGTACTAGGTTGTAAAAAGGAAACTGTAAATTCTTATGTTATCAGAGAACATGGTAACTAATTAGACAAGCTGGGAGTTTTGATCTGACCCTCGGACAAGTTTAAAATAGAGGAAGTGCTCTGTGTAAGATATACATGCCTTGGATGGCCTATCAATGTCTGCTTTTACAATGGCATTTCCAAAAAAGCTCAGACGCAGTACAATTTATAAAAAAAAATTGAAAATAAGCAAAACAATAATTTTAAACATTCTATTTGTAATGGAACTTCATAGTACAGAATTTTGATGTAGAAAAAGAAATAGCTGGAAGGGCCTGTTACAACTTGTATTGGTAAATAAAAACAGGTTAGCAACATGACTAGCTTTGAAAAGAGCACCTAAGAGAAGCAGAGTCCCACTGATGCTCAAGAATTCGCAAATCAGTAAATTGGGGAGCCATTTCAGTAGATCTGAGGACACCTTTGAATGCAAAAGACATAGTTAGACACGGTCTTCATGCCTCTAGTGCCACTGAATCTCATTACACGATTTTTTAAATGGATATCAATGCCTGGGAACCAGGAACACCTACAGAAAATCATGTGAACAATGTGAACAAAGTCCAACAAGAAGAGGTTGAAGGCCAAACGGCCATAGAAGACGTCACACCTGAAAGGAGGAGCTAGAAAAATTGAGTTGAAAAACCATCATTCCCTATGATATCGGGCATGGGGCTGGCTATTTTTTCATCTGGAAAGGCACCATCTATGCTGACCTCCCAGCCCTGACACTTATGACACTGTCCTGTATATTTTTTTCCTGTGGTGTGTCACTTTCATCAAATCTAACATGAGCTAACATTGTCATGATATAGCCAAATATCCCTGTCTCTACTCTAATCATGTATTTATCTAATCATATATCTGTACTTATTGTGCTTTAAATCATTGCGAAATCTTCTAACTATTGCGTTCTTGTTGTAATTCACACTTGACACAACACCCGAAACCCATTTGGAGATAGATATGTGGCAGGAAAAGAGGAATGAGGTCATGTGAGGCTGCAGCACAGAGGGGATCACCTGCTTCCAGTCATAACTTTATCATCGTCTCGTCTCTCTCATGCCTTTCGAACAAAAAAACATTCCCGCCCCTGCCCGCCTTTCTTTCCGGGCTTGTCATTACAGATCCCGCAGCTGACAGAATCATGGCGAGGGTCCGCAGACTGCTCATTAAGGGGTCGCTGATTGCCATGTTGCGTCTGAACTTCTTCGCGATTGCGGCCTGGATTAGATCACTGCAAACGCAGCCCTGAGGACGCATTCAGGCAGGGCAGAGTGAGGGGGGAATTCCACCGGCATTACGTAAGCAGGTGCGACTGAAAGCCAGTGGCCGGGATTTACAAAAGATGGTGTGAGCTGGATGAAAGGCATTCCTACATAGTTTTGAGATGTCTGGAAGCCGACACCTCCCTTTGTAAATCATGGGCCTTGAGGAGAACTTTCTTTTTTCTTTAGGCCGTTCCATTAGTGGATATTCAGGAACTGGTCTCCATGCTTCCTTGTACTCCCGCCACCCTCCCAAACCAACCAACCAGCCTCCCCCGTGTAGCTGTCTGCTTTCTCACAGAGGAGAGAGGTGACTGAGGAGATGACGACAGGCTCCAAAGGTTCAAAAGCAGCACGCAACCCTACACTCCTTCCGCCAAAAACAATAGACCACACCTCCACCCTCACTCTCGCCGTCTCACTCTCTCTTACCCAACCACTCTTGTGACCATATAAGGCAAAAAAAAAGACAAGGGGGGAAGCCAGCGGCCTGTCTGCTGCTGCTGCTGCTGCTGCTGCAGCAGCTTCTGGGGAGCAAACTCTGCGAGAGGCAGAGTAGCCGGAATTCTTCTGGTTGAGTCGGCCTCACGTTTGCCCGCCTCTCTCCCAGAGCCGGTCAGTGTTTGCTTTGAGTTCGTCGGAGATGACATCGCCTGTCAAGAAAGGGGGGGGGGGGGGGGGCAAATGCTTGAGTTGTGTGTCGGGATTTGTACATGCTGTGGGAAAGAGAGCGGCTCTGTCGCAACACCCCCGGCTCCCGGAGGGGGCCTGGGAGCGATCCCTGTTGACAGTAAATACATAGCCGTATTTGTGTTCCAAACACATCGCCGCCCTCCGGGCTCGTCGGGTCTCCCTCCTCTGCTCCAGACCAAACACCACGCCGGCGCAGACAAAGCGGTGGCTGTTGCCGTTTGTATCGCTCCCATCTTCTTCCCAAGCAAGGAACACACGAAGTGCCGCATTGACTCGGCCTGCTGTTGAGAGGTCAGAGCAGTGATGAGCAGGCGAATTAACAAAAGAAGGGGGAGATTCGACATGTTTTCTCTTCTTGTCACATCCTACGGTTTTGTAAGCCAACATGTGCCTCGTAACTGTTTTCTATGTGCTGATTACTGAGGAAGGGAAAAGAATTGAGAAGCAAGACGGACAGAGGATAGAATAGTCACCCTGTCATTACTGCATTATCTTAAAAACAGGGGGAGATCCTAATTATGACTTGTGATTCGGGCCTTTCGGAAGACTCTGACCTGAATCAAGCTATGCGAAAAGCCCTTGGAGGAAATCTTTTTTTTTAATGCCAGGTAAAGAGCCTGTAGCTCCCAACATCTGGGTCAACCTATTTACTCCCAGATTTGACACAGATCTGGGCCCGGCCGTCCGCAGATTCAAAGGCAGGGGGGGCAGAGGTGCAAAGGCTCTCACACACGAATTGACACACGTAATTACGCCGTGAGGTCGGAGGGCGACTTGGCGAGCCGCTCGCCGAGCGGGCTGTCGCTGAACGAGTTCCTTTTTCTTGCTGAGTGGATGATATAATGGCGTCGCACGCCCTGAATTACAGACACACCCTGCCGCTATTGCGACCAACTGAAGGAGAAAAAGGGAGAGAGGGAGCTGGAGGCATAGGCAGAAAAGGGAGGGAGACAGTGAGGTCAGAAGTGTCCATATTTGGTCATTCGTGGCTGAGTTTTTAACCCAGCAGCGGGTCTCTCTCTGCCCGCTTCTGTTGATTTTATCACCTATTCCCACCCCCCTTGTTTTCGAGGCTCTGACAAGTTCTAGTTACTTTGCTAACTTGTTATGAATTCTTTCAGTTTTTTTTCCTCTGCCCTTCTCCTCCTCTGGCATCTGGTCCTGCTTAGCTAATGGCTGACCTCTGACCTCCCAGCTGACATATTTTGGCTATTTCCCATCAATTCCCAGTGAGGCAGTGATTGTGTGAATTATTGATTTTTCCAGGCAGGATGGTCGATGTTTTGCTCTCCGTACGTGTGATCTCCAGCTGCTAAACGTATAGCCAAACATTCCTCTGGTGTAGTAAAGATGTAGACCTTATTATGATGTGTGGCCCATGCGTGCCTCGACCTCTCCATTTATCTTGGTGAAACCTTGTTATCCTCAGGGTTCAAAGCAGCATCGCCTGTTTGGAATTCTTGACTCTTATCAGATGCTGTTCACAAACTGAAACGGGGAAGTCACAACAGGAAAGAGGTCAAGCTTCTGTTTGTCTCGTTCACCTCATCGCTTTAGATCACTAATTCCTACATTCTATAAAAAACAGTCTGTCATCTAAAACCATGTAATGTCATTCTAAAAAAGGAAGTTTACCTATTGCTTCTCTCAGCTCCTGGTCCTCATCAGATAGTCCCATTCACTCGGATTAACAACACAGGACATATTTCAATGCCTATTTTTTCTCTTTTTATGCAGCTCTTGGAGTTAGAACTCGACGTGATGTTTTGTGTGGAACCTTATCAGTCACTTTGACTCCGGATGAGTGCTGGACTTTGACTGAATCATTGCAACACCTTGATTCTTTTTCCTCCCCAGTCATTCGGTTTGTGATCAATGTCTTGTCTGAAAATCTTTAAGCTTTAAGCCGTCCCACCAATATATCCTCACATTGGACAGTAGAACATGGACTCAATGACTGCAAAATGTCCAAGTCCTGTGGCTTTAAATGAGCCCAAATGACCACCCCTCTGCCGCTGTGCTTCGCAGTTAGTCCGAGGTGCTTGCGCTGGTAGGCTGTGTTTGGTTTTTCTCTAAACACGATGGTGTGCATTCTGACCAAACATCTCCACTTTGGTCTCGTCTGTCGAAAGAATAATGATCCAGAAGTCCTGTGGTTTGCTCAGATGTGGCTACCCAGGGGTGTCAGAATCCAGTCCTCGAGGGCCGCTGTCCTGCAGGTTTTAGACATTTTCCTGCTTCTACACACCTGATTCTTATTAAATTGGATCTCCTCTGGACATTGTTGAGCTTTGCACCTGTCTAATGGCCCTTTGATGTGAATCAGGTGTGTTGAAAAAGGGTTACCTCTAAAACCTGCAGGACAGCGGCCCTCGAGGACTGCAGTTTGACACCCCTGGGCTACACAAACCTAAGATGGGCTCTCTTTTTTTTTTTCCGGAAAGAAAGTACATTCTTCTGAAACCATTCAACATAAGCCATACCTTTCCAGTCTTTCTCTAACTTTACTTTCATGAACAGGCTAACTGAGACCTGTAGAATCTGAAATTAAACTCTTTTTTTTTTTTTTTCTTCTTTTTTTTGGGGGGGACATCTACTACAGGGAAGATTAACTGTCCCGGATGCTTTCCGCCCCCGTAAATGATCCTTCTCAACAGTCGAATGATTAACTCCAAATTCCTTAGAAAAAGCCTCATAACCCTTTGCACCTGGATGAGCGGCGGCCTTTTCCTCCCAGGCATTGCACCAACTCCCACCTGAGCCGGTGCAGAGCAGCAAACTGCCAAAACTGCTGCTGCTTTTATAGGGCTGCTTATCCTGGATGATGGCAGGTGAATAAGTGCGTTTAATGAGAAGCAACTGGATGCTACTTGCTTTTTTTTTAAAAATTCCAACACACCGCCTCTGAATTTTGGCTCAGTTCGATTAGATAATGAAATAACTACACAATGTATTATTTATTATTGTTCATCTTAGTTTGGGCGAACAAAACTGTAACTCCTGGTAAGGCCCAGGAGAAAGTGCAAGCAGTTTGCTTTTGACGTGACTGCATGCTTTCAGCATCACCACAGTTTGGGAACTGTGCTCGCTGACAGGTTTCAGAAGTGTGTGCGAGCCTCATTAATGATTTCCCAAACAGAATCACGCCTGTTCTTAATGCAGAAGCACTGTTTGAGTTACTCAGGAATTGCTGAGTCTGATCAGGATCTCGCGCAAACTCAAATCTTCACTAGTTTTACACAAACATTTGTTTTAAACTCTTTAATCATTTTGTACATGTTGTTTTACTCTCGATCTTTCTAGACTGTGTAAAAGACTTGTTGAGGCAGGAATATATTCCATCTCATCTTAAAAATAGATTTTCTTGTTTAAAATAACACATTTACATTTGTTTTTTATTCAAAATGTAAACTTAAGGATTTGAGAACGATATATTCCGCAGCCTTTTCAAATTGTTCTACAGACTGGATTTTATTCAAATCTTTTGATTTTGCTTAGTCATTTAGACATTATTTTGGCTTTCACTTTCTTTTGGATATGCAACCCTGGTTTGTCATTTTAGACCCAAACTGATGATCATTTCCATTTAAGTAACCCCATTTTCTTCCTCACTTGTTTGAACTGGGTCAGACTATTCTCAGGATGCAGCGTTGTCCTAATGCACTCAGCCTGAATGTGCTGTCACAGCCAGCCTCTTTCTGTATATGGCAAAAAAATGTATTATTTCTTGGAAAAAAAAAAGAAGCAGGAAACTATTTATTTTCGGAATTCTTTTAGCTGCCTCAAAATTTTTCACATACTGCAGGGAACTGCGCAAACACAAGTCCCCCAGGATGGCAGTTAATCTGTCACTTTTGTTTTTTGGCTGCTGATCAACTGATCACAACAACGGATTGTGTCTAAAGAAAACCTGCTGGTTGTGACATGTGCGTTGGCTCCGTGCCTCCACTCTGCAAACTGGGATCGGATCAAGTCAGAATCCCACGGGAGTGTCTGAAGGAGACAGGTTCACGCTGTACTGTTCCATTCCTAAACGCAGACTTTGGCTGGGACACCTCAAAGCTTACAAGTCAACATCTAACTTTTGCTGCGTCCTCATTCCAAAAAATGCCAAACTATTTCTTTAATTCCTCATTCTTTCCCAAATCTCCGAAACTTTGATTTGAAATTCCCACATTTAAGCGTGCGTTATCTCATATGATCTAATGTTTTGATCATTTTTTAAAAAGAAAGTCCTTCCCCTTTCTTTGAAGGCAACTTATGACACATGTCGAAAGTGATTTGAAGGCTGAACAGGTGCTTACCCTCATCAGATTAATTCTACTATCCCCTGCAGTGGTTCCCATGCACAGTCAACATGTCTGGTCATGAATGCAGACTTACCCGTTTGCCTAATGAGAATAGATTACATAACTGCATTGCACATCCATGGCAAGCAAGTATCATTTTAAGTATAAAAAATATTCACCTAGCATTAAGGGGGATAGATCTTACTCTGCATTGAGAAAATGCTGGTAAAAGCTCCTGTCAGTTTTATCAACAAATGATTAAGCAGAGGATTTCAACTCATCACCTCTTCTGGAGTAATTCAGTTGTTCCTCATTTTAACAAAGATGACTCAATGACCCCTGGCCAGCCCAGATGAGCTACTTATTTAATTTGTCATTACTTCAGTAAGAAAAAAAGAGAGTGATTTATTCAGTGACTTGATCAGTATTGATAGCTAAATAGTGATGAGTTCAAGGCCCTCTTATTTCACACATTTAATTATAAGACACACTGACTCTCAATTTCTGTTGGCCTCTGACCTTTTCTCAGAAGCAATAAAGCAACTTTGCAGCATAAATGTACAGCTACGCTTTTACATAAACTAACAAATCCTCTTTATTCAAGCAAACAATTAAGTTGGATTCCAGTTAAATGACTGGCTTTAGCTTGAGGTTAAACAAGCATTGCTTAATCTTTGACCCTTTTTAGATTAAAGGTTCTGTCTCTACATAAACAAATCAGTTATATGAGTTGTGTATAAAATATCTTAGACGAACCTCTGTGCAAAGGATTAGTTTGGTTTGGTTTTTTGGCAGCTTTATGGTGGAAATAGCATCAAACAGTTGGCGACATCGCTGCTACTTGTTTTCAAAGCAGACAATGGTCTGGCTAAGCCGTGCTGACACATGAAGGCAGTCCATCCTGAGAGTGACTGGTACTTATATGGTCATAAAAATCCTTAGCATGCACATACCACGCTCATTAAACACAGCTTTATCGGTATACCCCTCTCCGCCCTCCTTCAACTTAAGTTTTTTTTTTTTTTTTTTTTTGTTACGTTTGGCATTCCCCATTTTTTTTTCCAGCCCGCCTTAGGCTGAACGCGATTGGTCAAAAGTGTGGGGATTATATAAAACGGCCAGCCATTGGTCGAGAGGAAGCAGAGACCCCGCCTCTTCCCGGACCGCACCCCGTCTGGAGCGTCCGCGGGGCTACGTACCGAGTTAATTTACGCGAACCAGTAGGCAGCCAGAGCAAGAGGGAGGGCAGAGCGACGAACAGGAGAGCCGAAAAGGAGACACTGTGACAGAGAGAAGTGGAGAGAGAGAGAGCGAGAGAGAGAGAGAGAGGAAGCGAGCACTGTAGTTTTAGCCCGAACTCTCTACAAAGCTGCTCTCGACAGGAAAAGAAGTTTGAGTAACCGCGACGCTGACTGAGCCACCCGGTTGTTGTTAGCCCATCTCCGAAAGGCGCCCTGCCGACCAAAAAAAGCAGGTAAACGCGAACACTTTAGCCACTTTTTTTTCTCCGCGCGTGCACGCTTATTGAAGTGATTACGCCTGCCGGTCACCGCGGCAAGTGCAGTGGACAAGCAAGCACGGTTGCTAGCGGTGTGCTTCAACTTCTGTGCCCGAGCGGGGTGGAGTGGAACCTCCGTCCCAGATTTGTCTAAATCCCTCTTAATTCAGACGGCCTTTGAATGCATCGGTGATTGCTCGAAATGTAATGCGCGGGCATGTGTTTAATACGGGACGGCGAAATTGCGCCTTAGTTTTGCGGCAGCTGGCGACGAGGGGGCTATAAACCAGAGTGGCGGAGGCAGGAAGTGATTCGCTTGAATGAGTTGGTGGAAAGGCCGGGGAAGAGTTTGAACTGAGCTTTTTTCGAGCGACTCTAGGTTTTTCGCTTGAATAACGGCTCGCTCGCGGGGACGTGCGTGGGTGGGTTCGTAGGTGAAGTTTTTCGTCGTGTGGCGGCCAGAGACGGGACGCCGTGTGTGGCCGTGAACGTGTCTGGCTGGCAGTATGACGTCACTGGTTTACCGGCGGACTTAATAAAAAAATTAAAAAAAAATTTAAAAAAAAATGGGGGTGGCTTTTCCGCCGATCACAAGCTTCGGCCTCACCGAACCATGTCATCTGGATGATTGTGCTCCGTTTCCATTAATGTCTGTGTCTTAGCATACCAGGGGCCTCCAGAGGTCTTCACTGCCCCCCGGAAAAACAAGGCACAGATTTGAATGTGATTTTTGTAGTCTCAAGTTACTTTTTTTGTTGTTGCTATTGGTTAAGTGAAAAAGAGAGAGCCAGACAAAATGGGATCATGGGCTAAAAGAGGGCACATGGCTTTTTATCTGTCGTTGGTTTCTGGTCCGGGAGGAAGAAGATGGCCTGTTTTGCCTAGGTTGATGAGCAGTGGGATGAATGCTTTCATTAATGAACTCCATATTATAGTGAACAGGAGTGCCAGCTGAAAATGGCTGGGTCTGTAATCTAATTGCAGTTCAGCTCACTGTCATGAACATTAGCTCAGAAGCATGAGTTTTTCCCTGGCTTAACAGCTTTTATGAGCTCGCTATCAAGCCAAACTTTTTAAAAAGATATATATCTGTAACCTAATAACGTAAATCCCAGCTCCATAAACTTAAAATATAAAACTATATGCAGTAAAAAGTATATGGAATGCGCATGCACTTATCTAGATTTAAAAATGAGTCTTGAGAGGGAGACTTTCCAATTCTGTTCTCTAAAACAAAAATCTGGAGACGCCAGACAAATGTGTCAGATGTCATGTTCTCGTTTGTCCCAATCGCACTGTGGCGGGGCACCTACACAGCAATTGCGCTTTTGTCTGCAGAGTTAGTGTTTGCTCAGTTCAGAAGGTACGTCATTGTGTTTGCACCCAGCGAAGCAAACAGGCTCTGTATGCCTGCACTCCTCTAATCTTTGACAATTTCAGGCAAGGGGCGCTAGTATATATGTGTGTGTGTGTGTGTGAGATATATATGTAAGTAAATTAACGCCTTTTTAAACGCCCTTTTAAACTGCTTCTCATAGCATCAAGTGTTGGAGGAAGTCAGAGGGAAGTGGGTGTAGCACCTTTCTGATTTCGCATTCGGTAATCAGACCAGTATTTTAAATAACCTGCTTTTTTTCTTTGGCAATAGGCCATGCTTTGACCTAGCTTAATTTAGAATTGAGCAATGATTTGCTCCTCTTATTCAAGAGTGATCACATTGAATAACTTGTGTCCTTTTTTAAAAAAAATCTTTTTTTTGTTCACTTCTGTGGGTGATCTGTGTTTAATTCATATTCCTGTGTGGTTTCCTAGATTAGTTGTTCTAATGCTGTACGTGACACTGGGTAACAAGTAAGTAACACAGGCGTCATATCCTGTTTTTGCATTGAGTCACTGAAAACATTTTTAAAAAAAGTTTTTTTGTTGATTTGTTTAGCCCTGTCTGTGCATTGTGAAATGGCTTCTCTGGAGGCCAGTTTTTCTGACTTATTGTCAGGTTCGGTGCTGTTATTGAGCCCCCTGCAGAGATCGTTACATTCCAGTGTTCGTGTGTCAGCAATGTCCATACACGAGCCCCCCCAGGAGGGTTGTGCTTTGTAGGCTTGGCAAAATTAGATGCAGACATCTTAAATACGAACAGGGTGCTGGTGTGGAAGGCTCCTCAGTCTTCTCAGAATGATACAGTTTGAGGGAGCAAGTCTGTGGATGTTTAGGTTTCACTCAAGGGTGGTTTAGGGCAGCTTGACATTGTTTGGCGCATTGCAGCCAACAGATGTCTTCTGTTATGATTTCTTCCTGTTTTTCTTTTAATCATTAGATGCTCATTGCTACATTTTCTGTTGAATTTTGGGGCCTTGCTTGCACTTCTTTTTGGACCGTAAAACAAGCGGCTTAATGTGATTTAGATATGATGTCAACGCGTAGTTTGATTTGCTGTTTGTAATACTCTTGGGATTGTCTGCAGCACATGTTGCAGAGAACACTCATCTCAACTGTGCAGAGTCTTGTGACTCCTCGCAATAAGTAGACTATAGATTTCCAAAGCGCTCTCTAAAAAGTTAAACAGTAGCCTCACCAGAATCTATACCTATGTGAAATAGAAACGCTCCGATTGAGCGTTTGTGGACCTGTTTCAGTTATTCATCGCTCCCATTATGTTTGACTTGAACAACAGACCTATATAATCCTCATTCTGTGAATTCTTAAAGTTTAATCAGAACTGCCACAGGCTGTAAGGCCTTGTCTCTATACCACAGGAAATCCAGGTTACCGCACAGGTATTTCTGCAAATAAAAGAAAACAAAAAAAAAAACAACCCTCAAATAACAGTACATTCCTACTTTATGCAGCCTATTTTTATTACGTGCCTCTATACCTTGTAGCAGGATCACCTATTTGTTTTCCTCCATTAGTTCTGATCCTCAAATGCACCACATTCTTGCATTCAGTTGCATGATTTTTAAAAAGATTATTTGAAAACTTTTTTTTTTAGTTCTGTTCCTCCCATGATGCATTCATTGTCAAAGGAAAATTTAATCTTTTTCCTCACAGTAAATGCTTTTTAAAGTCTAAAAACCAACTGTCAGTAGCAACCCAGGATGTCATCCAGTTTTTTATTTAATTTATTCCTTTGTTAATGTGTGTAAATATTTATTTAATTTGAATACGTGCACAGATATGAATGGAAACCCTGCACTGCGGTTTCTCCTTTTGTTTATGCAGGCCAGTTGTTCCTGTACGAGCCGGTTCGTTTATGTCCCCTTTGTTTTCTCGATAACTGACCAGCCTTCAGACTCGCAGCATCCTCACCGGCCTGTTCTGATCTTTCTTGATTCTAACAATTCTTATTGTTGACTGATGGAGGCCGCACGCTGATGTCACATGTATCCGAGTTTCCCAGTCAGCTGAGATGCATTCATGCAGACTAAACGTTCCAGCCAGAGTAAAGATTGTCTTCATTAACCGCCGCAGTTCTCTTTTTCTTTTTTCACTCCCAGATATTCCAAAATAGACGCACAATTGTTTATGATTTAATATCGCAGCAAGCCAAAAACCAAATAAGAACACACCTAAGATGGTCTGTCCTTGTGTGTATACATTATATCTGTGTTATTGAATCCATCTCTGTTACTTGATGGGCTACCTTTTGCCATATTTCTTATGGCCCAAGTTTGATTGATATCTTCATTTTTTTGGGTCTCCTCTTCAGACAGAGAATCTCTGTTACACTTTGCTTTTCAGAGCCTCTTCCTGCTCCTCCAGCCTATTTTCCTTCTCGGTTGAGTTTCCCCACGGAGCTGCACCTGAAATGTTTCAGTGTGATGAAACAATACCAGGAAATGACTGCTCCCGGGCTTAGACTACAGAAAAGATTAGAGATTTCCAGTCTTGAAGGATGGACTTCGACCACACCCTTTTAGTGGCTACATTCGCCCGACTAGATGGAAACGGCTTCTTGTTTTATAACGATAATCACGAGGTAGCGCTCAAATGAGTGCTAACCTGTATTATGTGGCTTGTTTGGAGTAATCAGAAAGGCACCGTGCGGTTTTTAAAACCCGCAAACTTAATCTTTTTTGCAATCTAGTGTCATTTCCGCACAGGACATGTGCTAGACTTTGTCTCCAGACGGGCGTGTGTGTGTGCGTGCGTGTGTGTGTGAGAGCGACACACCTGGCGTGACTGTGCGCTGCCACGGTTAATGCTTCAGAGATTATAAAATGACTTCACCGCACACTCCGCAATCTCCCTTTGACTCCATGACCTCTGAACCATGTTGCTCGATTGCTCGAACTCCTTGTTGCTATCGATTATTGATTTACCCTCCGCGTTAATCTAGAGATCACACTACACGGCAGACGTCCAGTTTATCAACGCGCCATGTGGCCGCCTGAGGTCTGTGACCATACTGTTGGATGGCATGATTGCCGAATCCGGACTGGCCCGTATTGCTGCGACTCAAAGGGAGTGTTCTAAATAGAGATAAACGGTGATAAGAAGAAACCACAAATAAATGACCACGTAATAAACGAAGTGGTGGTGGTGGGGGGCGGGGGTCAGTTGGCAGGCTGATTCGTGTCGCTGTTGTGAGGGTACTGGTTTCGAAAAGGAAGGTTCAGCGAGCGTTGGATTTTTAGCGGCGGGTCTGTCAGAAATGAGACGGAGCCGTGGATGTGCAGCATTCCTCTGAGGGGAAAATACTGCTGACGTCCGAAATGTTTATCCTAACTCCCTTCTGCATTCTTTCACTGTTTGTTAAAAGGTCTGTGTAACTGTCCATTATCTCATGGTCAATAACTTTGAGTGTGTTTGCGAAAGGGGCAAGCTGGTGCTTTGCAGTATCTGCTTTTTTTCCCTTTTTTTGGGGGGGGTTATCTAATCAAGTTGAGCATACAGGGATTCAGCACAATAGGATTTCTATATTGTAACTTTTTTCTTTTTTGTGTTTTAGAATGAATTATTACTGAATGTAGTGGGCCACAAAAGGGTAAGAGACAGAAATCTGAGCAATCAAATCGATGGATTTCCTTCTGCTGGAAACATGATGCATGGAAGCAACTGGGAATGGTGACTCAACTGGTTTGATTGAAATGATGCGCCTCACCAGCTTCCACCAGTAAGGGCAGGCAAACCAAGCCCATGTGACTAACAGCTCTATTCCAAAACATTAGGCAATTTACCAGTTATTTGCCAGGACTGTGGATTTTCCTTAAAAAGAGCCATTTTCCTTAGTTCTTATTGGGATTTCTCAAACCCTTGGTTTCCTGTGGGACACCTATTCCCGCTGTAGGATCGCAAGTCGTGCACACATTTCCCTTCATTCCCGTTGGAAGGGGATTTCGCTTCATTTTTGCTTAGCTAGTGAATGGAAACCTGGCCAGTCCCTAAGCCCCTGGTGTAGACGATGTGGAATTGGTAAGGAGCCTGACGTGTCAAATGGTTGTACCAGCTTACAATGCAGTGAAATTGGACCTTGGTTGAGGCAGCAATGTAAAAAGTAGATTCGTCAAGTATGTTTTTATATATATTTTTTTTTTCTTTGCCACTACTCAATTTACTGAAGTGTTGTTAGAGCTTCTCAGTGTACAGAGAAGAGAAGAACACCTTTTCTTATCCTTGAAGATAAGTTCCACAAATGGCAAAATAGTTTTCCCTGTTTGTCATTTCCTCTCCTCCTTAAGACCCACCCTTCCAAGCCTGAGACGAGGAGGAGGGTGAAGGGGGGGGGGGAGAGGGAGTGGATGATTTAGACCATTTGACTGGCCCTGGTTCCTTCTCTTAATTTTAAATAGTTGTTTCCACATAAAAAACAACTCAGAATCACCTGTAGAGGCGTGCAGGTGAAAGTGGTCGCACTAAGATACAGACGGCGGGAGCATTCGTTCGAGTCGGGAACATAAAAAGTTAAAAAAGTGTGCTCACAGCATTGGGACTGCACATGAGGACAGTCCGAGTTGGCTCACATTGTGGAGGAGGCGTTGTCCTGTGGTGTGCTATTGACCGTGCTGGTGTATTGATAATGCTGCCAGTGGTGCAGCCAATAGAGCGCTGCTGGTGGGTTTGTCCATGCATGGATGAGCTGGGGTTGGACCCGGTCACAGCTCCAGGTTTTTACATGAACTGTTACAGTGGAAAGGAAGGGGCTTTTGGGAAGGAAAGCTTTAGTTTTTGTTGTCCTGCCTTTTCAAAACAGCACAGAGAATGCTTTATATCTCATTTCCTTTTTCTCTCCTTGTTCCTAAAGGTTTTTTTCTTCTCCCCCCCCCCCGCCCCCCCCACCCTCAGCTCCTGCGCTGCTTCCTGTTTGCAAACCGCATTCTGGTCTCCGGGGCCCTCCTTTTTAGAAACATGGCCCAGTCCTCTTCCTCATGACGGTTCTTCCTCTTTCAATGCTGCCAGTCTCGGATTAAATGGTTTAATGGTCAGAAAGTGTTTACACAGCCGAGTGTTGATGCGCCATCAGGAATCATCCTTACAGAAACATGAAAACGGACTTGAAACAAAAGGGTTATGGCTGTGACTAGTGTTTGAGCCCAGCGTTTTTATCTCCATCCATGTCATGCTGAGCTCTAAGATGGGCAGAGGGAGCTTCTCTCTCCCTCCTCTTCTTTCTTTCTTTGTAGAACGGTGCTCGTCAACCTAAAATAGCCGGCGGAGTCATTTTTAGCCCTCATTCCACTCCCCGGGGTTATCGCCGAGTTATTATCTGTGTCGAGTCGGACAGGCGTGGCTGCCCTCTTTACTTGCGTTTTAATGTTTTTTTTTGTTGTTGAAAAGCGAGCTGTCTTTAGATAAGGATCTTAGGTTTAAGGTATGCCGTCTTGGAGCAAATGCCTTCAGCAGCTACTGCCCTGCATCCGTGGAACAGGAAGAGCAAAAGCAACAGCGGGCGCTCCGTTTCTGTTCTTTCCCTTTCAAAGAAAAGTTACAATCAGTCATGGCTCATCTGAGGCTGGGAAGGGGGTGGTGGTGGTGGTGGCCATAGAGAGTGGAGAGGAGAAATGTGTGGAATGCCTTTGCTCTCTGTCTCTTCCTGATAAAGGGTGAATATGGGAGGAATGCAACCCTGAAAAGACTGGATAAACACGAGGAGAGGGAGGCAGGGTTAAAGACTCTGGGAGGTGGGAGGCACGGGAGGAAGCAGAGGGGCATGAGCCGTCCTAATTCGCCCCACGCTCCGCTAAAGGACGGGGGTCAGAAGGACCGGGATGAACTTGTCAGTGGGGTTATCGGGGATGGTCATCAGCTGTTGGTGAACAATGGAGAGAG
>JABUIW010000036.1:923599-936815 GCA_013363375.1 Menidia beryllina
CTCCTAGTAAAAACAGCTGCTGAATGCGAGCACATGATGCGTCTGTCAGAAAAGTTCAAAGCCCCCCCCGGTGTTGTGGAAGTGAACAACACCCGGCCCTGAGATGAGTGTGGGATACGTTCTTTTAACCTCTGCACGCTTCCTCCATTAAAGCATCACCAGAATATCACCTCTTCCTCTTCCCCCCTTCTTTTTTTTCCCCCTCGCTTTTCAGAGCAGCACCGGCACATCTATGTTTTAGTGGAGTCTGAGTGTGATTTGTATGCATGGCGTGCAGCTCCCCTCACTGTTTCCTGGCGAGAATAAGACATCCGTAGGGTAGCCATTCTGCTCTGCCAAGAGGGAGAGATCCACTAAGAGCCCGTGTCAGCTGGGCCTGCTTGAATGGAGCTTTATTTACTCCCCATCTTGGCCTGTCAGGTGCACCCCCCACCACACACACACACACACACACACACACACACACACACACACACACCAAACCCCTATAATGGGGGGAAAAAGGCACACACATAACACGTTTCAAGAGATTTTCAAGAGATCGTCCAGCCCTTGGGAGGACTCAGTGTATAGGACTAGAATGTTCATAACACACAAGTTTGGGGCACTATAGGTTACAGAAACGGCGACAGAACCTGAGGCTTTGGATGCGTATTTACGACACAAAGAGAGAATGTGTCATTCAAAATCATTTGTGTTGTTTTTTTCCCTTTGGTCAGTCGTAAATGTAAGATTACGAAGTTATCATTTGTCATGTGATTGAAAACCCTGACTTAAAGCGTGAGTAATTTTTCGGCGGCTAATATAACTTGGGTGATTTAGACCCAAACAGATTCAAAATGTTTACGAAGCTCAGAAACATTTTCTAAGGAGAGAAAAATTAAACTACACGCCAAAGAGTAAGATCCGCATGGTGCCAATCAACGCCTGAAAACGCCGGAGTCTTTTAAAGGTTCTCTGCCCAGATTAAATAAAAAACTCTGTCTGTTGAAGGAGCAGGTGGATGAACCTGTCACCAAATAAAGCCATGAACAACTGGACACCATTATCTAGTCGGGTCTGTCACAAAATGCAGGAAAGACGCTGATAATGGATAAACATCATTCAAGAGAAGTGGAAATTTTCAGGTTGAGCTCAGACTGAAATCCTCTCCTTCGTAATTCTGCTCCCAGTTTCTGAAACGTTGACAAAGACACGTTGTCAGACAGTTCACAAAGTGCTGGCCCAGAACTACCCGGATGTAACCAAAGTCCTGAAAGGTGAGCGAACACTGACCCCCTGACCCCCTCCCTCCTCACCCGAAAGCCGTCCCGTCAACAACTTGTGGTTTTCCTTTTAAAACATGAGATCTGAAGCCAGGGGAGGAAGACAATCCTCCTCTTTGAGCAGCATTCCGAGGCTGCGGTTGCTGCTTCAGCGCAAGCCGATCGTGATCATTAGAAAAACCGGAGGATATCAAGGGGGAGGGGGGTATCTTCCACCGGCCATTTTTTTTTACCGACCGAAAATCTTAAGCTGTTTTACAGCTGTCAAGTTAAACTGAGAATAAACAAATTAACCGGTAAGATCTTTGTGTAATGTGTTCTTACAGGGAAAGTCAGTCCTTCCATCAGCTTATGTAAAGATTGGAGCACTACACAATGACAGGAGTTGCGGTGTGCATTTGGGGTTTATACCAACCGTGCTGATGATAAATAAAACATACTCTGTGGTTTCAACTGATATGTAATATGCAAATATTCATTATGTTGGGAGTTCTGTTCAGTCCTGGCAGAAAAAACACAAACCACTGGGGTTATATTCATACCTGAGCAGAAGAGACACACAAAATCCCTCACATTTACTCAGCTACACAATCGTATTCAGGACCAGCAGCAAACGCAGCAGTCTCACTTTCACACTGTGAGCCGAAAATTCCTTGCCAACAAAATATTTTCTCATTGTCAACGGTGTCAATATGCTTTTCCACTGACAATTGGGCCTCAGAGGGCAGATGATGTTAACTGAGATCAATGTAAATCAGAAGCACTTCTGTTCTCATAATGGACTTATGTTACATATAGATAATAATAATAATATGTTCATATGTTTTCTACCTAAAAGTTGTAGGATTTTGCCTACATTTTAGCAAATGGTCTCTCTCTCTCTCTCTTTTCTCCATGATCTTTTTACAAAAAGCCTCCAAATCCTACAGAGATTAGCTAAAAATACTTGTCATATCTGGGTTCCTTTGTCTTACCACCTGATGTCGCCAAAGTCCCTCTTCCTTTTTGTTGTCTGTCTCCACCACCTGTTCCCTATTATTGTCATGTGATTGCCTCGTTAAGTTAGAGTATTTAAACTCGGTGTTCTGTTGCCCTCCTTGTTGAGTCTTCGTTGGTCACCCAGTAAGTCTTGTGTGTTTCCTTACCTCTTGCCTCAAGCCGCTTTTTGTTCTTTGGATAGTATCTCTGTTTGCCCTTGCGGAATCTTACCTTTTGGATGTATTTAGTTTTTTGGGATCTTGCTACCTGTGTTCTGGACTTTTTACCTTTTTGGAAACTTCTGAGCGTTTGATTATTTTTGGGAAATAAACTCTTTTCCTCGTTCATACCTGCCTGCGCTTGAGTCTCTATCTAGGCCTCCGTGGGTCAGGAGATTGCTTCCCGTCTGCCACCTGGGAGACCTGGGATCGATCCCCGACCCTGACAATACTGGGCTAAAAGGTGCAGAGGCAGGACAGTTTACCAAATCATTTCCACCAATCTGCCCCAGCAGGCCCTTCGACCCATTGTTCAGACAATTAGCTCGTCAGAGTAAGTTATTTCTCCCAGTGAAATCGAGAGGGATTAATCGAAAGAAGCTTAATCGTGAACAAAAGGCACCTAACGGAAAACCGCTGGAGCAGAAAAATCGCTGCCGTGTGCTTTCATTCAGTTCCGTGTGTTCAGAAAAAAAGGAACAAAGACTATCGCTGCCGAAAAGTCTCCACTTTTACTGAAAGTGACGCAACAAGATGGAAACCTCTCGTGCTTTTTTCTTGTTTTTTTTTTGCCTTCTACAGCACCATCCAGCCCAGGGGGGGCGCTTGCACTAATTCTACCCCCACCAGCGCCTCTCACATCCACACCAGTTGCATCACTCCAGCTTTCCTCTCTCACAATCAGATCAAGGCACCTGAATTGGAACAGCGCGTAGGTCTTTTCCGGCGTTGTCCGTCTGTGTGACGGGGTCACGCCCCCCCCGCTTTAAAGCCCCACTCCATCAGTGGGATCAGTGGGTTTATCTGGAAGTTCTTCTTTTCTGTCTTTCTTCTATGTTTTTGTGTGACTGTGTTCTCTCCTTTCCTCAGATCTTCCCTGACGTGCCCCCACTGCCTGAAACAGAGCAACACCTTTGACCCTTTCCTCTGCATCTCTCTGCCGATTCCTCTCCGCCAGACCAGGTGAGCTGCCCTGAAATGATGCTTCTGCTCCAGCTTAGAAGCGCACTCAGTTCTGGGGATAGACGTTGTGATTGAGGGAAGTCGTGTTTTCTACACCCTGTGTGAATTTAGGAACTCAGGGTTGTGAGGGTTGTCCTGGCTCAAACAGAAGTTAGTAGGTCCGCAGACGCAGACGGCACAAATCCTCTGTGAAAAGTCAGTTTCTTATAATATCTTCACAGTGATCTGGAAGTGGCTTGAAAAGTGAAAGTGTCCCCTCGCTCAAAAATAGTTCAAGCGTTCTGAGTTTGGTGAATTGGAAGGTTTCCGTAAAGGTGAGCCACAGTGGACAACCGCTGGAAAGAAGGACAATATTAACATAGAGTGTTTTGCCAACCAAAGCATCTCGTGCTTTTAAGTATATTTAATATTGGACATATAGATTTTTACGGTAAGTCCTCAGCTTTGTAGAGTTCAGGATAATTGACCTTGTTGTAAGGTGGACTTTGTTGCCGTTCGAGTTATTTCAGGTGATGAAAAGGGTTCTTTTCTTTTAGCCTTCTGCTGAGGAGTTTTTAGCTCGGTCAGGAAAGTTCCTGCCCCTCCAAAGGGAGAGCTGTGCTGTCCACTCATAGGAGCTCCACACCAACTCAACAACTTCATGTTATATTCAATAATAATAGTAATAATATTCACAATGGGCTAAGTCCACCACAGGTTTTACCTGGACAATAGCCCTCTTTGTTCATGCACAGTGGGAGCACAGGTCTTGCGTTGAGCTGTCGAGGGTGGTGTTAAACGGGAGAAGTTGATGGAGAACCCTCTCAGCATTCAGGAACAGAGCACCGCTACACCCTCCATGTGTCCACGTCAGGTCAGCAAAGGTCAGCCTCCTCAGGAAATCCTGACATTTTCCGAGGACGGTGACGAAAAATTGACCTATAAAAACGCGGATTTGTTTTCAGTTTTAAAAAAAGCTAGCTTTCACAGGGCTGGTCAGTGCTCTTCAGCGTTATCCGGGGATGTAAAGCGTGTTTTGATTTCCTACTGTTCGCCTCTTATCGTGTCCTGTCTTGTCCAACTGAGCAATCTTCTTGCTTTTAAGACGTGGGAACAGGAAACCTTTTCCCATAAATACAGTAAAAATTAGTACGCCAGTACAAGGCTAGCTTAGGGGCTTGGATTTAAAAACAGCCATTGTGGCTTCACCTAAAGCCATCCAAAATCAACCCCAGCAACTTGAGAGCTCACTGTTTTGACACCTTTGATGGACACCTAACCCATCTGATTATGTACTAGACTCTGTTTTTGTTGTTGTTTTTTGTTTGTAATGTGTCGATTTAATTTGTTAGCTTCAGAGATGCTAAGTCTAGCCATTAGTTTAGCCGTCACTCTGATCCCCGCATTTGTACAATAAACATCATCAGTCTTTAGGGCAAAAACCCCATGTGTTTTTTCTCAACTTTAAAACTATGGCCTCTTCAGAACAACTGGAACGGTGGATATATTTTGGGATGAATGCTATTAAGGGTTTGCACTATATGATCAAGCTTAGATGCTTTTGCAGATTGACTTGAGGAAGCATTTTTGGGTTGTTTCCTTTGTCCTTTTCTTCGAACCAGTTCATAAAAGCTCAGCCAGCGTTCCGTCTAATTTAGGAAATTGTTTTTAAGAGCTTCACTCTGACAGGAGGCCAGATTTAAAGTCATCCTTTCTTTGTCATGTGCAGCAGTCGAGGTGAAAAGAAAGGCTTCTGAAGGCACCGAAAGGAGAAAACAGATGGATTGTCTTTTATAGCCTTTCCACATAAATATATATTTATGTGTGAAAAGTTCAACTCACTCCCACTCAGATCATCTCTGTAAGCCCCAAACACACACTGTTTGTTACCAAACTAACATTTGATGAGCTTGGCAGCCAAAAAGCCCAGACTTCATGCACTGCCAGGGAGGTGCTCTCTTAATCCCAGACAGTATATCTTTCGCCATAAATATATATAGCATGGCTTCATAGGGGCCATACTAGATGCAGTATGTGACTCATTACCTGGTCCTGTAATAGGCAAGGCCAAAAGAATGCAACAACTCCCATCTGTCTTCACATGGAAAACTACTCTTTACTTTTTTACGTAGTCACACATGCAAATCTCATCATCCACAATCTGCTAATGAGCTCCAAGTGAGATTGCTTTCTGTATTGTTTTCATAAATTACCAAATGTATTACCCCCCTCCCCCCGTTACTTTGGAAATAAAGGCCCCGGGTCTATTCTACTTTCATCCATTTTCACATGTAGTCAGAACAGTTTTGGTTCGGGGTTAGTTCCTCCTTGTAAATTACTATTCTGATTACAATTTCCAATGAACACTCACACATGGCTCATTTATAGTCGCTTTATGCTCAGTGTGCTCATTTCCTGTTCTGTTATTTGACTGACCCGAGTACCTGGGTTAATACCAGAAGCTAAAAGTATTTTATTCATTTGGCTCCTAGTTGGAGTTGTATACATCTTTATTAGGACTACGTCACAAATGTCCTAAAAAGGGAAAAAGGTTTGTATGTGTTTGTTTTTGTTTTTTTATTCCCTTCCCCCACGACACACACATTCGATTCAAATTGAGTTAAGATATTTATAGTCATTTGTATTTGTAACATGTAGTAATTGTATTAATTATAGTAATTTATATTAATAGTAATCTATATATTCATTTTATATTGTAAATTTATATTTACATTTATATTGTAATTGGCCAGAAATAAATCTGGCCAAGATTCTGACACCACCGTGCCTTTCAACCATCTCATTCTTTCTGTGGGCCCATTCATCGTGCAAACTGTGTATAGACAGGTACCAGATACAGTTCCTTCGAAGAGGTCAAACCCAAGTGCTCCCCTATTTTTAAAAATGCAATAGACTCCATTATTTCCCACACATAAAACTAAGTCATAATGATTTATTATTTATGCTAAAAATGTGTTGATTTATTCATGAAAGGCTTCTTTTTGTCCCTTTTATTTGCTGCAGAGGAGGCTCCAGTAGAAGTGGCCCAGAAAATCAAAATGGAGGCCGACTGTGCGTCCCACTGCCTCTGACTTTGCGTCTTTGTGTCTTTGTGTGAGCGCAGACCTCTGTGTGTGACGCTGGTGTTCAGCACCAAAGGGCAGCGGTACCTAAGAGTGGGGCTGGCCATCCCTCTGTTCGGGTCCGTGGCCTGCTTGAGGAGGATGGTGGCCGACGAGGGGAAGCTCTCCCCGGACCAGGTAAACGCCTCGCAGGAAACAGACGCTTTAAAAAAAAATCAGCCCCGAGCTCTGGATCTGGGATCCAAAAAAAAAAGTTTTTCCTCTTTTTGCTCTGTATGATTTTCTAAGTAGTGTTTGTGTGCTTATATTTGTCGGTCTCCAGGTGATCCTGACAGAGGTTTACTCCACAGGGTTCCAGCGCTCCTTCTTCGACGAGGACGACCTCACGAGCATAGCCGAGAACGACGTCATCTACGCCTTCCAGGCTGCACCGCTCTACATCAGAGGGGGCTCCGCTCGGATCTCAGGTGTAAAGACGATCCTCATTTACATGTGTAGCGTTTTACTTGCTGTCATCCTTTACAGTCGACGCTGTCTTTTGAAAAAAATTCTACCGGCACCACATAAATATTTCCACCTTGCCTAGATGCAGACGTACGCGCCAATCTGTAAGAAAACAAATCCGTTTTATTCATTTGCCTTGCTTAATGAAACCCAGAGGGAGCGCACCTTCCTTCAGAGAGTCCTCGGGGGAGCACATTAAAAAGTATATAACTGCACAAAGAGCTCTGTGAGTTACAGGCACCCCCCCCTTTCTCCCAGTGCAGGTTTCCCCCGCGCCGTCAGATTTATGTCTTCATATTTCCTCGGCTAGTGATGTAAAATGTGGGCCCAGGAGTACTTCAGTGCACGGCGTCCCCTTATTTCTTTCCCCGCCTACGTGACAGACTCCCTCTGGCTTCCCGTCTGCTGGGGTTGATGTGGAGACTTGACTTCGGCATGCAGCCCTTTTTGTGTGCACGGCAGATTGTCCCGTCTTGTTTTCCCGGTGAGAGTAAACGCTTCAACTTTTATTAAGATTGCAAGACACACGGGCATCCCATCAGCCGTCCTCCACCCGTACAAAAAAAGGCAAAGGTGGGGGGGCGGGGGGGGGGAGAAATGGGTGGTGTGGCGCAGGTAAAAGACAGAAGCTGGAAGCAGCTCTCGGTGGGATCGGGCGGAGCTCATCACCTGATGGGATATTTTTCACATTGTCGTTATAGCTTTTCTGTTAGAGCAAATGCAAATGTGCACACCTCACTGACTCATCAAACACAGTTTCTCAGACAGGAGACAAGTTGTTAACCAAAATTGTGGCTGAAATTGTCAGCCAATTACCACAATTTAATGTTTTTTTTGGTTGTTTTTATATTTATTTTATTTTTTATTATTATTGCTTTGCAAAAACTTACACGATGATGTCGCACACGGGATAAAGCTATACAAAAAAACTATAATTTTTTCCTTTTTTTTGCACTC
Source organism: Menidia beryllina (assembly GCA_013363375.1). NCBI lineage: Eukaryota > Metazoa > Chordata > Actinopteri > Atheriniformes > Atherinopsidae > Menidia > Menidia beryllina. The sequence goes on from JABUIW010000036.1 coordinate 931,547, forward strand.
AAAATAAGATTTTTTTCATTTTATTTTAGATCCCAGACCCCAAAAATGTGTTTCTTTCTTTGAATGAAATCTTAATCCAAAATGTATGATCCTCCAATAGTTTCTAATCAGTTGTCCATAAATACTTAAGAGAAACTTGCATACATAGTCCTGTGATCTATGAGTGCGACAGACTAAGACAGGTCATGCTAAATTCTAAATGCGATCCTTTATGTGAGCATTGATGGTGCTGAGGAGAGGTTATTGCAGCGGAGCCTGTCCCTGGGCGCTGAATGAAATCATACAGAATTTAAAGTACTGTGTGCAGACGTGGTCCACAAAAACGCAAAGCCAAATTTATTTGGGGTCCAGGTCATGAAACAAAGTGCCGTATCTCTTCACGGTCCGTTCCTCTGCTACGTGCATTTAATTTGTTGACTGTTTTTCAAGGTAACGAGTAAGTCAGAGTCATAAGTTTGGGGTTTTAAGGCTTCAAGTGTGAGAGGTTGGTGGAGACAGCGTGAGGTAAAGAAGTGCTGTGACTGGGAGAAAAAAAAGAAAGAAAAAGTACCCTTGGATTAAGCCAAAGGCAAACCAATGATGGTGTCATCTTCCCCTCCCTACTGCAGCCGTCTAATTAATCTCTTACATCACCCCCACCCCCACTCCCCTCCATCCTCTTGCATATGTGATCTTCACTCTGCGCACCAAAGTTGTCATCTCTATCTCTTTCCTTCCAATTCTGTCTCATAAAATGCTGTTGGATCATTGGATTATTCCTCTCCCATTATTACACGATTCTTTCCACCCCGTCATGATTTATTTACTCTATTCCAAAGTTCTTTAGTAAATCAAATAGGGGAGTCCGATCCTATCCATAAACCAAAATTCCACGAATACAAATGTGAGATGTTGAGATGAGACATTTACTTGTTTCATGAAAACCAGTAGCTCATCTTGAAGGTTTTGCAGGCCGTCCCAACATTTTTTAAGTGTTGCAGAGAGATGGGTGAACTTGTTATACCATCAGGCTCTTATCGTCCAGCAACCCTGAATGTGCAGGGTTGCAGCATTTTAAGACACAGTTAGTTATTATAGTTTTTGTAGTCAGTATTGTCATATGTCATAACATATTTCTCCTTTTAGAGAAACATTTACAGTCTGTCCTGAGGAGTGGATTTTCTGCTCAAGAAGAGAAAGCACCATTTCCACCACCTCAGGTTATTGTGGGTGTGATTTTCAGAGAGTGACCTGTGTGGCGTGTGCCCTGCCACTTGTCCAGTGGTAGCTTTTAAAGGCTGCGCCCTGCAGCCCTGAACTGAATCAAGTGGGTATAAGAATGGACCAACTATGAATTTGAGGTTCTCAGATTAGCAGCAGGCAGGAAAATACACGAGTGTTAAATGTATACTTATTTAAGCAACAAAGGACCTATAAAGCACCTTGGGCAAATGTGCTTTAATTTTATTCAAATGTTTTCGTTTTCCTATCCTCAGCATTTTCAGTAAAGAATATATTTAAATTGAATGGATTTTTAAAAATATATATTAGATAGAATATATAGTATATAGTATTTTTGGGCACTTTTTGGGGAAATTAAATAGCTTTTTTTAAATAAATGATCTCTGATTTTATGCATTAAGGCTCTAAAACCATTGATTGCAGGATCAGACTGCATCAGTATAAACTGTAACGTTGGATTCGCATATTGTTTTGAAAAAAAAAATCAGTACCAGCAACGTCAACACAACAGAACAGTCCCAGCAGACTTGCACGATGACTCCATTAAGTAGCAGACGTTAAAAGATATACATTTAGCGTTCTGTAGTTCGGTTACGGGCCAAGAAGGTCCTGTTGGTTGGAGACAATCTTTCATTCTTTGTCCTAAAACTGTGCCACATTTTGTAGCTTTGGATGTGTCAGCCAGTTGGCCCGGATGAAGATAACCGAGCAGTTTGAGGGATTGCACACTCAAAGACAAAGACTCCAAGCAGTCTGGATGTGTTTGTGGTTTTAAGTGGAATCTCAGAGCCACAGCTGTTTTCAACCACCACCGTCACCAAGTACCAGTTTTAGTTTGCTTCATTTTTCCTTTTTTTTGTTTGTTTGTTTGCTTTTGTTTTGTTTTGTTTAAAAAAAAGAAGAATTCCAAAGCAAATGCCAGAAGTGTGATAGTTTCTATGTGCAGTCTCTCAGAGCCTCTAGGCTGACTGTGGATTTTTCCGTATAGTTATGCAAGCTGTTCAGATATTTGACAATATTATGGCGTCATTACTCAGATTTGCTTCCCCCCTGTCGCATTATTGCCCAGAATATGTGCAAAACATTTGTTCGAAATAACACAAATTCATCTCTTTTCCACTCATTTGGGTCAAAAGAAAAAGAAATTCAAATTCAAATGTGAAAAAGTCATTTGGATGATGCAAACATCCATGAATCACCATAGTTTACCCCCACATGTGGCAGAACTTTCACACACAAAAGTTATTCTGAATTGAATTAACGCCGACTGTCATTCATCATATTTACAACCCCAAAAATGTTTGTGCCTGTTGCCTGGTTACATTTTATACAATAGCATCTACTGTTTGACTGATGACAGACTCCCAGCAGAACTGTGGGTAATGAAGTCCTTTAGGTGTTTCGGCATTTCATTTTGGACTTTTTCTTTTCTTTTTTGTTTTGGTTATTTAGATTGAGTCAGAGGATTTGGTAAAATCTCTATATATATCCCACATTTAGCTTGGTTGAGGCTTTTTTCTCCTTGAACATGGGAAATGCTCCCATTGTGTGAACACACATCCCATGCACGGCACACAGGTCGGCCATTATTCAACACTGAAATAAGGGAAGCGGTGACAGGAGTCTCGATAAAATGTCTCGAAACTGTTCTGTTTTTGACAGCAACCCCCCTCCTCTCCTCCAGTAAAACGCTGTGCGCGTTGAGCAATGAGAGTGGGGGTCTCCTCCTGGGCTTCCGTGTGTAAATCCACGAGCGACAGGCTCGGGGAGGTGACCTCTGTATTTCACCGCTGCTCCCTCTAACATCCGTCATGGGGAATTTAAACAGAAATTTGGGCCCATAAATCATTCCCGCAAGCTGCCGATGCACCTGGGAATTAAAGCGCCCGATTAAGCAACGCTTTCTCCACCGCCTGATGAGAGGCGACGTCAATACGGGAGACACGGCGGTCACTTATGGTCAGGCTCGTTCTGGGTAACCGGAGCCCCCCCCTCTAGCCTTGGTATTCCTCGTGTAGACAGGGGCTACTTCTGGACGTGTCCCGGCCGTCACAAAGCCACAGCTGGACCAGCTCACACCCCGTCGATTTGTTTGATTGGAGGCATGTTAAAACAAAGGCCGGCTTCTTTGCAAGGCTCTCCAGAAGTGGACGTTGGGCGTTTGGCATTTGCTTTGTCAGTGATGAATCACGCGGCTAGTGAACGACGGCGTCCGACCGGCCGTTGGTGGTTTTTGGGGAAAGGCTCGGCCGTCCCGGACGATCGATAAGCCCTCGGCCTAATTCCCCATGTGATCAATCACCGTGATCTCCCGCTGAGCTGACCCGTCCCCTGACCCCTGCGGGCCGGTCGGTGGCGTGATGACAAAGGCAGGGATCTAATCATAATCTCAGCGTCTTTTCTCGAGACACTCGCTCTCGTCTGTTAGAGGCAGCGGGGATGGGATGGGATGGGATGGGGGGGGGGTGGGGCTGCTTGGCACCGCGCCATGACAGGACGCGCAGCAGAAGCTGCATCAGATAAAGCCTCCTGCCGAGAGCGCCGGCCGCCATTGGTCCATCTGCTCTCCCAACTGAGTCACTGTTCCTCAAATAGAAAAGCTGCCGTCTCACCGCTTTCTACATGTCAATTCTCCTCTTCGCTCCCTCGCTAAGTTCAATCATCACACTTCCACTACCAGAAATGGGTTCATTTTCCCCCCACCGGAGAACACAGGAAGTGGTTGTTTGGATTATAATATATCTCACCACACATTGACTAAGACTGTCTTGCTCCCCATCTTCCCTCCCCACGCAGGGTACCACCACAGTCTGCCGTCATCCCCGTACTCCACCGGTCCCGAGGGTCAGAGGCTGCCCTCGTCCGGCGCGCTGTCCTCTGAGTTCCTCAACCAGGGCCTCCCGGTCAAGATTCTGCTGCTGGTGTGCAACGCAGCAGGAGGCGGCCAGCAGACCGTCAGGTAATTACGCCCATCGACCAGCCATGACACGACACAGCCGACGTGTTGAGCTGTGGGTTTTGAATCCGCTCTGTTCAGGCTTCTCATACTTCTGAATAACACCACAAAAAAAACAGTTGTAGAACTCCGTGTTAACAACGTGTTTAATGCATGTTTAATGTGCTTGGGTGTCTGACTTTTTTAAGCCAACATTGGCCCTGCCCTTTCTTATGTTCCCTTGGTTAAACATACTCGGATACAGTTGCATTTGCCAAACTCATCGCTCATTTTTAGAATCTATTTATCTGTTTGAGATGTGAGAACATTCTATCAGAAATGCAACCACAGTGTTGGCAATCCGCGTCAAGATATGGCAGATTTTCAGAACAGGGAGCAGGTGGAGTCGCACAGCCACATTAATAATTGTGTAAACTGTCAATTGAAAACAAAATTCAGTGATTTACAGAACATTGAATCCCTTTACTCAGTTTTGAAGTACAAATACAAACATTTCTAACGTGAGTCATAGTGGTTTTTTGAAAAATATCTGCTCAGATAAAATGTAACTCAGCACACCATTGAAAGAATAACTATTAAAAAGAAATGTTAACTATTGTTTAATACCCTCTTCTCAATACATGAAGTAATTTTTTTTTAAAAATAAGGGGCAGACTATGTCTTTAATCCTACTCATACCTATGTAGTAGTTCAGATGCCCAAAGGGGAAAAGGGCATTTCCTGTTCTTGTTTACATAGATGTCGTCCTAACATGGCCACATTTTCACTTTTGCTTCAGTGAATTTCAACAGTTAAAAAACTCCTACCCACCGAATCCCCATTCAGCATCAGTTTGCAGGATTTTTGCTGACAAATGCTTCCCCGGTTTCCTCTGTATCCATTTTCCTCTCCTGTCTCTTTTGGAAATGTGTCGCTGGCAGCCGATTCCACCGTTTGTCAGCTTCAATAAACCAGTGTCTTTCCTCCATTTTCAGCTAAGGTGGCATCGATCGGTCATGACGTTTATTCAAACTGAGCCACACAAATAGGCTAGTTACAAAACGGCATAGATAGATAGATAGATAGATAGATAGATAGATAGATAGATAGATA
>JABUIW010000036.1:936825-974562 GCA_013363375.1 Menidia beryllina
TAGATAGATAGATAGATAGATAGATAGATAGATAGATAGATAGATAGCTTTAATATAAGATGAGGTATGTGTTCATTTTAAAACTCGTTCGAATCCGAGCAGACGCTGGTATGTAATATGTATTTTTCCCGTTATGGAGCCAAGTCAAGGTCTCGTCGGCTCCCCCGTTACAGAGAGGGCTCACATTTCACTTTGTGATGTGACTCTGTGAGATTAGTTCCAAATCAAAGGACTGAGGACTCTGACATCTGGCACGATGCGGGGATCCATCAGACGCCCGTCTATCTGACAGAGTCCAGAAAGATCAATGTGGGCGAGGTGGCCTGCACCGCTGTGAGAAAATCCGATCGCATCCACGAGCGCTGGTATCTCCGTCTCTCCTTCAAACGCCTCTGCCGTTGCTCAAACCGCCCACATATCTCCCTCATCAGATGACAGCTGGAGCACCAGGCTGTGCCTGGAAAATGACATTGGAGTCACTCACTTGGTTTTCATTGTAGTTTTGTGTGGAATACATTTAGAAGTACCGAAAAAAAAATCGTTTTCAGAACTCATTTTTGTCTAGATCTTCAAAAACCCAAATGTTAACTTCCCTTGCATCACTTTTCTTTAAATTTTAAAGTGAATCTGTGATGTTTGACCTCTGTTGAACCTCAGTGCTGTCTCTGTGGGGTGGCAGGTGGGAAATAAATACAGATCACCGAGACCAGGAAGTAAGGGATGGATATCACAAAATTTACAGAAGGTTATTCTGGAAAGAAATGAACTTGAGCTCCCATGCGCTGTCACTTAGCTACATGTTGTCAGTCAGCCACAGCATCGAGCAGATTGTGATAGGCTGACAATTCAGAAATATATATTTTTTTTAATGCTATAACTGAAAATCCAAGAAACACTTTTTTTTTTATTTAAAAAAATCAAACATTTCAAATAATAATAATAATAATAATAAATTAAAATTGAAAAAGAAATAATAAATTAATAAGTACATTTACAAAAAATATTTTAGGTAATTTAAAAATGTAAAAAGAAAAATTTAAAAAAGAAATGCAATTTGTCGCTCATATGGTCAGACGCCAGTAATTCTCAAGAGCGCAAGGGACGGCTGCCCTCAATTAGACGTGCATTATAATAGACTCGTCATGTGATCAGTCATCTTGCAGAAATGATTTCCCCTCTCCTTATCAGCCCTTTTCGCCCCTCATTGTCTCCTACTGCCCTTCCACAGATATGCTATAATGAGATTTCTGCTCCGGTGCAGCTAATGATAATAAATAGTTGTTTTTTTTCTCTACGCTACAAAGGGGGGGTCAGGAGATGTGCAGACTGGTCAGGGGGGGGTCGCGAACCGCTCGTCTTGTCACATTGTAACACTCATTTCCCTCATGTGTGTTTTAAGGTTTGGGCCTCCGTTCCTAATGAGGGAGGACCGGTCTATTTCCTGGGACCAGCTGCAGCAAAGCATCCTGAGCAAGCTGTATTACCTGATGATCAACGGAGCGCCGGCTCAGGTAACGGGTGGGCTCCGGTCGCTCTGGGATGGAGGACTAATTAAAGGAAGTTCTGTTTTGCTGGTCGGCTACGAAAGAATGTGAAAACGCAGCAGCTGGAGCTAGCAGGAATCTGCTGATTCACTCTTCAAGCTCTGCAGATCCGGGCTTGAGACGATGTTAGCTGGTTAAATGGTTTCCCCGTTTGCATTCAGCTAAATACAGACTCGTATTTTTTACCTCAACCTTTGCAAACATATTCTTAAAGTTGATACTGTTTTTTTATGTTCCGGGTAAACAATCGAACAGAAACAGTTTTTTTCTTTTTAGAATTAAGAAGTTACAAATGGCCTTGTCAGTTGTTGTGAGATTGTTTGCAGTCATTTTTCCATCTGGAATAGACATTAAATTCTCGCATCAAAAACATCTCTCCTTCAGCTTTCTTACATTTGACATCATATGACTAAAATGCATCCTGTCCCAAAAGGGAAGCCGGAGAAGTGGTCCGTGCTCTCATCATATCACAGCAGGACCACCGCTGTGTCATCTTTGCTGGACACCCCAGCGGCTCCCTCAGAGAGTTGCCGAGTTGATGCCAGAGACTGTGAATGGATTCCCCATGAGGGATATTTTTCACACTTCTCCCGTGGTCTGTGTGAAATTTAGAATGGAGGTGAAAATGATGCACGGAGCCCTAAATAGCAAAAAAATGCACCTTTATAAACACCCTGTTCTCTTTTAAGCGACAAGCTTTTCTAACCTTCAAAACGCAGATGCTCGGGCTTCAAGATTTTCATTGAAACCCTAACAAATGAAAAGGGGGATCCTTTTCTCTTTTTTAACTCTATATCTTATCCTCAGTTTGTCATTGTTTTTCACTTATTGTACAGCAATGATGTTTGCCTATTGTTTCAGAATTTTTTCCATAGTGACGTGTTGTCTTTACATACAACTTTTGACTGAAAAATGAAAGAGCCTATGATTAAAGTGGAGTCCACCTGAGTTGAAGCTCAGATACCCACTATAAGGAATAGAAATGGAAGCTAAACAGAGACTTATAATATGAGGAGATGTGTGTTTTTAAAAGGTAAAAGAATCTTGATCCTCGCATTGATGTCAGTGTGCGTGGGTGTGTTCCGGGTTCCAGCTGGAGCTCAGACGCAGTTCCCTCCTCCCAAGCCGGCCTGGCACACCTGCTCCTGTGCAGGCTTATCGAGCTGATTACAGTTGTGCGTTTTGCCAGTTATCGTATGAACAATAATTGTTGGACTTTAAGTGATAATAGTGGCAGAGGGAGCGGTAATAACGGTGTCCAACACTCTACTTGAAACAAATAAGTGTCATTTCAGTGATATCTGCTATCTTAAGGCCCTGCCCTTGTCTGCTTTGATGGCTGAACACATTGAAATACAAGTTTTTTATATCACCGATCCCATGCCACTTCTGCGTTAATTCAAATTATGCGGTCAAACAATTACATATTAGACTCTTACGTTTCAAACTTTTGGAAGCTGATTTCATCCCCTCCACATGCATTATAATACATTTGCATATATATTGCTTCAACAGGCAGCGGTGCATGTTAATGAAATTTGATCAGGCAGACTTGTTGGCCTATCAGTCTCCCGTGCGTGGTTCAGAAAGACAAATGGTGGCTTTGTTTACGTTTCCTCTTCTAGTGTTAGCGCCGCAAAATATACGAGATAATGACGCCCATGCGAGCAGCACGCCGTCGCTCGCTCAGAAGCGCTCTCGCTGCTCTCACGGTTAGATATCAATAATTTACCTTCGTAAAAAACAAAACTGTCCATTTTCTGGCTTGTTTGTGCGCTTCCTGTAGTTGCTCACACTGAACACATGACTGAGTACAGTAAGCATGCTGGCAATCCAGCGGCTGAACACAAAAACTCAAAACAAGTTTACTTTTTTTGGTAAGCAATGGGAAGAGAAGCAGCATGTTCAACATTTTTTTAAGGCTTTTACACACGGGACCTTGGATGTGTGTGTGTGTATGCTCTACACACGTTATGTTGGTTAAGAGAGGATTATAGTGCTCTTTTCTAACTTTTTCTAACTTGACCTGCTTCACTCCCAGCCGCCTTCTGCACAGCTCATAAATAATCATAGTTGTACCGTCGACAGGCAAATTTTAATCACCGGAACACTAAACATTCCTCACTATAAACAAAATATGATTAATCCTCGTTCTTAGGCCAGGCTGCTCATGCTCCCACTCTCCTCTGACTGGAAGCCTCTGTGAATTTTGAGATTTAGGAACCTGGCCAAACCTTCGATGCTCATTTTTTCAGTTTTCCTCTGATTTGCCGACTTTCACTCACACCCAGTGCTGTGCTTTTGAGTGTCGGATCTCGCATATTCGTCTTCATCGGTTTCCACAAAGCAGGAGACATTTTCACGCGAAACGATGCGCATTTGACGATGGAAACATCTTGATTCTTCCTTTTTTTTTACCTCTCCATCCGTTCATTTAGTGTCTACAGGGTTACAGCTGTGTAGGGAGACCAGGAGGCAGAGATTATGCTGATAAGATCTCTGCATTTTCTTAACTACCGTGGAGAATAGAGGCCAAATTAGGCTTCTTGCTCTGTTTATTGGAGTACTGCGAGACACAGGCAGAAAACAGTATATACAGGTCAGAGGAAACTGGAGGAAACAGCTGGAATATCGCCCCACATAGAGGTAAACCGTTACACCTGATGATGTTACTGTGAGATTTTACTATGGCGCTTAGTGGGAAATCTCCCCAAAAATTCTCAAGATAGCACTGGGACAGCATCTCAGGGCAGAGAGTATACATTTAAAGTATGTTGGTTTTTTTTTAAATAAATATCTGATTGTGTTTGTAAGTCATTTGGTCATTTGGTTTTGTTTCATGTGACAGATTTCGACCTGATTAATTTATTTTTTATGTGGACTTTTAATCGAATAAGTTGAAAGGCTTCAAATGATTTCCTAAAAAAGTGCATGGGTGATCCCGTTCCGCTGAAGCAGACAGCAGAAGCTTCAAATCTGTGCAGATACTCGCGCCGAGTTGGAGGCGGGACGACTCCCTGGGTGGTCCGCCAGTGTACACACAAGGCTTCCAACGGACCGATGAACACAACAACAACTTTTGGATTTGTAACGGGGAAGCCTCATGCCTCCTGTGACCACAAACACACAGCGCTGAGACACAGGAAACAAGAGCACAACACAGCCTCGGCTATTATCTTCTTTGCATGTGCAAACTATATGAGCACAGTTCCGCAGAATGTCACACACACCTCGTGTAGTTGTACCCACACGGCCCCAGTTACTTGTGCAAGTCAGCGGCTGACCTGTGAAGGTCTGTGACGCAGTAGTTTAGAAGTCTTGTTTAACTTTCCCCTGCATTCCTGGGACTTCTTGTGTTGTGCATATCCGTATTTTCCAGGAATGTGCTGCTTGTTACGCCGTGATCCTCATCGTCACAAAGATCCTGCTGGCAAGGGGCTTTCCTTACAAGGGTCAGAATTGCTGCTTGTGTTTGTTTTCAGTCAGCAGCGACGGGCTAGATTCCATTAGAACAAGAGGAAATCAATTTTGTTTTTTCAAAGCCGAGACCATCCTCAATTCTGTGCAGATCTCAGGGCAATATTCCCGTGCGTAAGAGTTGGATCAATGTATCACTGCCTTATTTGTTTTGTTCTGTTATTGTTCTTTTAGAAACTTTGAGAACCACGAGTGGCAGACCTGCAGTCTGGGAGCGATGTGCTCCGTTTGAAAAATATCTAACCATGAAGTCTGGTTCTCCTGAAAAAGAAAACCACCATCCTTATGAGATAGACCCAAAACTTTTTCACGTTGCTCAGCATCACTGGTGCAAAGGGGTAGACCATAAACAGTATCATCTCTAGCTCTAGCTCTAATCTGGCTGGCAAGGCCAACAAACATTGTGCATCTTATGATAAAACTTTGTCAAAAACTTTGATGCATCCGACTCATATGGTATTGGAAATAAATCAATGAGAAATTTAGCCTCGGATGGGAGATGCTGAACATTCAATATATCTACAGGCGTTTCACGAATTAGCCTAAAAAATTAAAGTAAGGTCATCGTCATGTGTTTCTTTTTCCTCCCGCTTCTCTTTCAGAACACCAGGGTGCTTTTCAATGTCCGCGTGGTGGGAGGATCCGCATTTTACAGCTACCTGTCACCTCAGGACGTCCGGCCACTCTACCACCCTGCAGTGGACAGGTGAGGGGGTCAGAGACTGTGGGGTGTCATTCGAGTACTGGCACCGTCTCCAAACCGAAAGAACTCCTGCCCCGTCTGATAAACATATAATCATCGATTCTTAATGATTAGTTTTGGATTGCACTTCCTCAGCAGCTTTGGGTAAACACCTGTCACTGCAAAGCTCCTTCTGCGAAAGAAAAAAGAAAAACTACACATGCAGTTGCAGGTCCGGTTTCCCCTGATGCTTTTAGATGGTGCTCTACAGCAAATATATATGCTCTTATTCCGAATACATTTAAAATGGCTTTTTTTCCTCTCACAAATGATAACACATAAATGCAACCATTAGGTGCCAGATGAACTATATAAAATGTTCCTTACATAGATGAGTGGTTATGGGGAATTTTATTTTATTTAGGTTCATATCACAACAAAAGTGTCAAGGCACATAATCAATCAATCAATCAATCAATCAATGTTTATTTATATTGCACTTTACAACAGCTGGAGCTGATCAAAGTGCTTAACAGAATAAAAAAATAAATTAATAAAAAAAAAAATAAATAAATAAATAAAAAAACAGATCAGCCTGGTGGAGATGGACCGAAATGGAGCAATAGAGTCCAAGATCAATGAACAGGTTGAGTTGAAGGAGGAGATAAATGTCTCTGGACACATAGTGGAAGACAGTTCATTCTGGGTGTAGAAACTAGTGTTCATGAAAGCAGCTGCAAAGTCTCCAGCTATAGTAGAGGTGATGGTGCGGCGTCTTGATGCTGGTTTTTGCCAGGTCTCCCTGAGCAGCAGGAAATCCAGATCGTGAGTGGAAATCAGATCATTCAAGATGAAGGTCTTATTTGTGAGCGATCTCACGTTCAGGAGCGCTGTACATAAAAGATATGGCCCAATTCAAATAAGTTACTGAAAGGACTTTAGTTACAGGGAGAGTGGCAAAGGGGTGGTGCCAGCCAGTCATTTCCAGAAAGACAACGGCATGTTGATGACTAAATCGATTCCACGTGTACTCGTAAAGTAAAGAGAGCAGATGGAGAAGGTCCTCCCAGCAGTCCAGACCTGGGGCACCTTAACAGGATGGTACCTCACGGTCACCTGAGCCATCCTCGGCTTTGTGCCTGACCGAAAGGGAAAGGTTTTAGCCCATTCTTAGAAGAAGAGAGAGTTACTCGTGAACCCAAACCGGCAGTTCGTACCAGGAGGGGGGCCAGATGACCAAATGCTATCCATCCCATTATATTTGTAAAAACTCTCAGAACAAGAATACCTTCAGTCTGAGATAAGATCTTTAAGATATGATGGACTCCGGTCGCGTCACCGTGCAAAATTGCCCCCCACGAGTGAATATGAGTGCATGTGGGGTTGTTTGTCTCTGTATACATATTTACGGTTGAGGGGGGAAAATGTGAATGGCTTCCATATTTCATCCTGACCGAACCAGACGAACACTAATAACCGGTTCTGGTTAACTGGTTTTTACGTGCGACTACAACAGGGAAGATACTCCGGGGTGTTTACAGTAAGTGATGGCGCTCGCCGGCCGATAAGTCTCCTCCGCATCGCTTCTGTTTTATCCTCCGCGTCCTCCACCTAGATAACACTCCCCAATAATTCAAGCTGTGATGGGGCGCATCTGCCTCTGTAATAGCTGCCAGGCGGGCACGTCTCTCCTCCGCTTCGTCTCCCCACGTTAGTTTATCAGGCAAAAATTGAAATAGGAAGTCAGGGAAAGAAGAGAAACTTTTCCACAGACTGCAACAAGAAAGATGTCCGCAGCTTCAAACAGTAAGCATGAAGCAAGGAGAGTCTCGCCATTGTGCTCATCCTTTATCAGACCCAGGAGTTCTGTAGTTACAAAAATGACATCTTTCCTCAGACCGTCTGTCTCTGAAACGAACAAATGTTCCCTGGCGCTTTTTTCTGTTTGATCTCATGAAATCAGTTCTCGTACAATTAGAATCGGCTCTGATCTTATCCCAGGGTTTTTTGGGCATAAAAGCCATGCTCTTAGCCGTCTGATGGAGACGTTCTGACACGGAAAAAGCTTTACATGCCCGCCCGACTGTCAGCTTCCAGCATGCTTTGATGATTGACACTTTCTACAGATGGCTTAAAATTAAAGTTAGGTATTTTTACCTTCTTTTTGTGTTAATCAAGCCTTTTTAAAAGAAATAGAAATAAACATTGGACATGATTTTGCTGCAGCAAAGTAAATACGGAGACATTTTTATCTTTCTTCACAAGTGCACGTCTGATGGCTTTCTGTTCCAAAAATGAATTGCGGTTTCAAAAGGGGGATTTTGGCAAGGTCTTTAAAGGACTTCCATTTATGTAGCTGTTAAGAGCAGTTCATTCACTCACTGAATGCCGCTGATGGGGGCAAATGCTTTCGGAATCTTTTGAAATGCAAATATGTGGCACACTGTATCCTGGAAACTCGTGTAATGATAGTGTTTGAACTCTAATGACTCAGAAAAATGCTCTATCCCAAAGTCAACCCGCATGGAACTGTGGAAGAATGTAAGCATTCTAGTGTTTAAGTCTTGTTTGCTCACTAAGACCTTCTTTAAGCTAAGTTGACGGGAAATGTAATGCATGTTGCTGTATTATATGTAAAAACAAGAAAAAACAAAAAACATCATTAGTATGCTAAAAAAAATGTGGTTTTCTTTATGTAAAAAATACAAATCTTGTTGTATCAGCAGATCCTTGAGGTAATCAAGCCTAGTCCTAATGAGGTAAAGAATACCTTACTCTGTAGATTTTGAACTATAGATCCCTCCCTCACCGTCTGTCTGAAGAGAACAAACAACTGTGGTGAGCAGCCACAAGAAGAAAATGAAAAGAGCTGTTCTGAAAATACTGGTCCAGTTTTTGTTGTTTGCTCAATTAGCTGTGATTTTGTTTATTTCCCAAACAGAAAACCTAACTGGATCTTTTTAGCTGGGACTTACACCAGTTCGGAAGTGGACAGGTGTTGCTTCGCATAATGCCACGCAGAGGGAAGATTATCGTCATTCATTATTCAGCATCCTCCCACTGTGGCCTTATTAATCTAAATACTTGTCATTTAAGTGCTTATTGACTTCAAGCTGTCGATTAAATATGTGCCAAACAGCTAAATAAAAAGACTGAAAAGCTCCCAGGTTAATAATAAAGACTTGGCTGACAAACAGCACCTGACAGTGAAATGGCGTTATATAATTTAAGTATCACAAGATCAAAACCTGTGTTAACAGAGTAATCAAATGCTCACACTTGGCTTTATTAGTCACACTAATAAAGCCAAAACTATTCCAAATATTTCATATCATAGCGGGCTGTTCTGTCATCAGATATTCCGGCTTCATGAAATCTCCTGTACATGTGGTCATGATGCTGTTGTCCAAGTTACCGCCCATTTTTCTTAGAATTGAATTTCTACAGAATCATTAAAGGGGGGAAAAACTAACTTTGGCTCATTATGAGACATGATCCAGTGCTTTAAAAGTGACAACACAACCACCCACCCTTTATAAGATATATAACGGGTGTTTTAATTGACATAAAACATGAAAATCTAAACATTAAGGCAATAAATATATCTCCTATACAGTGTGCTTGATGTCAAAATGTCTGTTTGTTTGGCTTATGGCGCAAAGAATCTAATCTCTGTACGATTTTTGGCCACAATCTGTATCTTTTGATATTTGGTAAAAACTGGACTTGCCTACTCCTTATCAGTTGAGATGCTTCTGCTTTGTTACAGTTATGTTCTTCGTTTATACTTTTCACTGCTTTACATGTAATTTTTTGGCTACTCGAGTGGAAAACGTGTCCAAGTTCTTTGGCAGAAGTTGAAGTATTTTAGGATATAATTTGGAAAAATGGTTTGAATGCTTTCAGTATTTCAGCATAACAAGTGTTGTAAACACTTTGAGATGACAGTTGTCATTAAAATTAGAATGGAATTAGAATGTGATTTACTGATCATCTGATATTTCAACGTGGACTATGTGGAGAGCATTTCCCCTCAAAATGCCCCTTAAAGGCAAATCACGTCTTACTTGACAATCCCCCCCTACTTACACTATCTACACTTAATTTTATCTTTAAATTTTCTTATTTATATGCATACGTTGCATGTTCTGCACCACAACCACAATTTCAAATTCCTTGTATGTATAAATACTTGGTCGATAAACCTGATACTGATTCTAAAAAACAGGAGACACGTACAGTCGACACATTGTGTCTCTCTCTCTTTGTACCGTCTCTGACTCTGAACTCACCGGATCCAGACCTGTACTTTGCAGAAGTGTCAACCCTCCCAAACCGGCCCCTCTCAGAATCTGCTCCGGACTGGTGATTAACCGTCAGAACGGTAGTTGTGGCCCTTACGCCTGCTCCGTCAGCATCAACAGCTGCTCTCAGATCGTGACCGGCCTCTCAGACCGTGAATCACGTCTCGCCTCCGGCTTCCATGCCTGTAATAATCTATCCCTCTGCTGACCGAATGCACAGTGGCAGGTGGTGGAGAGTTAGGCCACAGGACTGCAGCTATGGTGACACCTAGTGGTGCCAAAGCTCTAATACCTGTATCCCGAGTTTTTGACGGTTTGCTCTTTTGAATGAAAAAAAAAAAAATAGGTAGAAAAGAAAAAGCAAATTCCAGAAAGAGTTGAACTTGAAACGGACGCCGTCTGAGTTTGGCCCCCCGTGTCTTCCAGGGCCCTGAAGCTCTGCGGCTCAGGAGGGCCCCCCCACGTGAAGCTCATCATAGAGTGGGAGCACAGGATCAAAGACTGGTCAGTGCGCTCTTTCTTTTTTCTTTTTTCCTCGCCGCCGAACATGACGTTGCTGCATGTTTTCCGTAACAAACCCCCTCCCTCCCGCCTCCGTCCGCAGCCTGTTTGGAAACATTCAGGAGGAAGTGGTGAAGGATGCGGAGAGCGTGAGGAATCTGCAGCAGCAGCACATCCAGCAGTACAGCTGCACCCTGGACGAGTGCTTCCAGCTCTACACCAAAGAGGAGCAGGTACCCCGTTTGTTGTTACAGACACGGAGGAAAAAATAGTCTCCGGCTCTTTGGATTTCTTGCTTGAGTAAGGCCAATTTTTGTTTCCCCCCATATGTTTTCAGGAGCAGTGTATGAAATCTGAACGCATTGTTGGTCTCATTAAAAAAAATAAACTGAAGCGAAAGGACTTTTGAAGGGCTTTTGAAGTTTCGAGGCATCGACGGGCACATTTCATATGTTTAGAACTGTCTGTTTGAAGGTATCTAAAGACAGTTCAGGGCAGATCTTTTAGGTTATGTCATCCAGCGGAATGAATTTGGCCGCAACCTCAGTGGATTTACTCGTATTCTTCTGTGATGAATGCATTTCCACAGGGCTGAATCCAAACTGAATAATTACTGTTTAATGGGCAAAGGGATTTTATGTTGCAATGCAAGCCAAAAAGCTCCGACATTCATTTCTGGCTCAAGACGGTTTTAAGTTTGTGCAAAAATAATGAGAATTTCCAGCTTCCAGACTGGCCATTTTAAGAATGTCATGACACCAAATAAGGTAAATCAGAAGTCGGAAATATATTTCTCTGAAGCTGAGCAGCAGGCTTAAGTTCATTTGGAGTGGACTGTCGGTTGTTGGTCCGAACTGAATTTTACCTCCCGTTCCTTTTGGCCCGCAGCTGGCCCCGGACGACGCCTGGAAGTGCCCACACTGCAAGCAGCTGCAGCAGGGCATGGTGAAGATGAGTCTGTGGACCCTGCCGGACATCCTCATCCTGCACCTGAAGCGCTTCATGCAGGTGGGCGAGCGGCGGAACAAGCTGACCACGTTCGTGCACTTCGCCCCCACGGGCCTGGACATGACGCCCCACATGGTCAGCCGCAGCAAGGGCCCCCCGCCGGCCCCCGGCGGCTGGAAGCAGCCCAGGCGGCCTGAGGCGGCCCCTCCGGACTTCCTCTACGACCTGTACGCTGTTTGCAACCATCATGGAGGAATGCACGGTGGACACTACACAGGTCCTGGGGACTTTTCTTTGTCTTTTTAACATTTTTTGACAAATGTTGATTTTTTTTTAACAGCAAATGAATGAACTAGTGCGTATTCTTGGTATTTGACATCAAATTAGCACATATGAGTCGATTTTTTATGAGTTTTTTTTATTTATTTAACTTTATTTTTTTTATAATTGCAGCCTTTTGCCGGAACTCTGTCGACGGTCAGTGGTACAGTTACGATGACAGCAGTGTGGAGCTGGTTCCAGAGGCGGAGGTGTGCACACGCGGAGCCTACATTCTATTCTACCAGAGAAGAAACGCCATCCCCCCCTGGTCAGCCAGCTCCTCGGTCACTGGTCAGTCCTACCCCCTCCCCCCCATAATTTATTCACCTCCTCCGCTCAACACCGAACGTTCCGATAGATTGCAAACATTTCTTCTTCTTTGCAGGGTCCACCAGCTCGTCCATGTCCGACCACTGGCTGGTCCGACTGACAGGGGGCAGTAAGAGGGGCAGCGTGGGGTCAGGCGCTCCCAATCCAGCCCCTGTGGAGCCCGTGCAGGCTCCAGAGTCTCCTGAGCTGCCAGTCTTTGCAGAAGAGTCTCCCAAAACGGGAGAAAAAAGTAGGTGTTTTTCTTGGACACTCCTAAAATAGATATTGAAATTAAAATGTACACAGTAGATTAATAAATACACTGTTAGTTTGGTTTGAGCAATAAAAAACACACCTTATTTTACATATGTATAGTGTTACAGACACTATTTGACAAACACATTTATTTTAATAATCTATTGCTTGCTGAGATCTAAACGAGAAAGTTTTTTTTTTTACAATATATATGAAGAAAAAGAACTTTAAACTATAACTTGTGGCTGTTGATAAGATTTAAACGTCAAATGTTTCTGTAGGTATTTCTATTTGGCTGCTATTAGTTTACATTCAAATATGTTTAACTCTGTTCCAAACTCTGACTTCCAACAGGTGGGTCCAGAGCCAACCAGTTCTTTCGAGGGACCCAGAGCAGGAGCATGAGCATGAGGTCCCCGAGTAAGCCCAAGGACACCCTGAACAAAGTCCTCCCCCTGCGCTGGTCCTTCGGCTCCAAAGACCGCCTCAAGCACCCGGTCCGAGCCCAGTCCGGAGAGCTGGTGGAGTACCTGGAGTCCGGGCGCCGTCCGCGGTGCACCAAAGATCCCATCATCGCCCTGGTGGCCACCCCGCCGCAGAGGAGCGGCCAGCGGAGGGTCCTGGAGGCGGGGCCGGACTGCGGCTCCCCGGGCGGCAGCAGCCTCAGCTGTCCGGACCGGCCGGCCTCCGACGCCGGCTGCTCGCCCAAAATCCCCGAGGGGCAGAGCCGGCCCCCCGCGGAGAGGACGGCCGGCCAGGGGCTGTCCAAGAGGGCCAGGCCGGATCAGGGCCGGACCGTGGTGGACTTCCAGCTGCACAGGGGGGCCATCCTCGGCGGCCACATGAGCCACAGCGCCCCCCCGAGCAGGGACTCCACGCTGAGGAGGACTAAGCTCCAGACCGGTGGGTGTCCCCGGGGGCAGAAGGACTCCCTCCAGCCCGAAGACAGGCGGGGGCACAGGGGGGAGGAGGCCCGGAGCCAGGAAAGCCTCCTGTCGTTTTTCAGGCCGGTTTTGGTCAGGAAGGACATTCCCAGGTCGCCCGCCTCCGAGCGAGAGAAACGGATCAACGGTCACCCGGCCGAAACGTCCCTCTCCAACGGGACGCTGACCGCTGAGGCTCTGGAGGAGAGGAGGGGCGGCGGGACGCACAACCGCAAAGCGCAGCTGCTCAACGGGAGGGCCGGGAACCACCACCCCCCCCCTCCACCCCCTCGGCGGCTACGGGGGCGCCGCCACCCTGGGCCGCGCCCACAGCTCCAGCAGCATCCAGCCCCAGCTGGACCTCACCTTCCGCCGCTGCGCCTCCCTGCAGAGGAACGGCGAGGTGGCGCCCCCCCACGCCCACCGCCTCCTGCCCGCCGAAAAGCCCGCCCACGCCGCCCTGCGGACGAGATACAGCACCACCTCCCTGGGTAGGCACCGCCGTGGCCCCCCGAGGCCCCACAGACAGAGCTTCAGGCATCACGGCGTAAAGAAACCCATACCGAGTCGTAAACCATAGGGGGTCATAAAATTCAGTTTTTGGGATTTCATTTAAGGCTTTCGTGCAGCCATTCATCTGTTTTCAACTATTTTTGTTTAAATTATTTATTTATTTATTTCATTAATTAATTATTTATTTAATTATTTAATTATTATTTTATTTATTTATTTATTTATTATTGTATTATTTAATGTAATTATTATTTTATTTTTTTATTATTTTATTATTTTATGTAATTATTATTTTATCAGCTGTGATTTTGTTATCATATTACTAATGGCTATTTGTTTTTTTTTCTTTTCCAAGTGCCCATGTGACAACCCTGAATGATGCTGACCAGTGGGACCCCCCCCATCAAGCATGGCACACAGAGGAGCCATCACCTAAAGTCCACTTACTCCGTCCCCCCTTCTAAGTACTTTTCTAGGTTTTTACCTGTGTGTGTCTTAAACTAAATCTATGCAGCGTTTTGACAACAAAAAAAAAGAAAGAAAAGAGGGAGAATACTACTGTAATGTGATGTGTTTCTTGTTTTGTTTTTTTAATGTTTTCTTTTTTTTGTTTGGCCTTTTGAACAGTGTTTCAAAAGTGAAGGATGCCGTTGCATTACTCGGATTTAGAGGAGGAGGATGACCGCTCACAGGGGGAGGATTGTTCTTAAACACTGCAAAAATGACTAACACTGCACTGTAATTTGGCTGCTGTAAAAAAAAAACTGTTTTTCTGTTTGTTTTTTTGCTTTGAAACTTTTTATTTTAAACCAGGTTGATATTCTATTACTGGTGCACTTTCTTTTAAAAAGAGTCATTTAAAAAATTTAAGTTTTTTGTGACGTGACAGGAAGTGCCAATGTGGAGCAATTATATTGTACCAAAATGAGCAAGAGAAAGTTGTTGTGTTTTTTTTTTTTTAACTTACACTGTTTGTTTTAAAGTTACTAAACTGCTGGAGAAGACTCTTGTTGTACTATAGTTTATGTATGAAGGGACGTGGAGGTTTGGCAATCCTTTCTCTTGAAAATGACAGCAGAAGTGGAGTGAGAGAGACGTACAAACACAGGCACAGTGATCTCCACAGATATGCAAATGAGTGTACATCAGCTGAAAGCCAATGGATTCCCTGATTGCTTGTAGGGCAAAGAAAGAGAGGTTTGAGAATCCCACCCCTGCTGCTCAGGTGTGTGGGTGTATGAGGATGTAGATGTTTTGTTTTGTTTATTTTAACCGTATCAGAATGGATTATCAGGATGGCTTTGAAAAGGAAAGCCGTCTCTAGAGCCGTTTTCTCTTTTGGGACTGAAAAAAGGGTATTCAGACTTGAGTGCGTAGCGGAAAGTGTCCCTGCAGCCATAGATGCAAGAGTGATCATGTTTCCTGGTTTTTGCACCAGGAATAGACTCGGCGCTGGACCCTCCAGCTCTGTGTGAGACACACATTCGAAGGAAGAGGAGTGAAACATCAAGGGAACATTAAAGTTGTGACTTTGATTATTAATCATCCACCTTTGTATTTTACATGCTTCGTTTTGTTTGTTTTTTGTTAGCTAATGCATCGTATACTCCAGTCCGAAGGTGGTTGTGGGAGAGAGCATTGGTTGCCTTCACTGTTTGTGTCTTCACACTATGCTTTGGTTCATTCCTCCTAACAGTTTAACAACACTACCAAAATGACATCACAGTGTACGAAGAATGTTTTTCTTCTTGAACATTATTTGGGAAATATGGTTAGATTATATTTTAGTAACTTTTTTAAAAGTCTACATTTTATACCTGATGTGTAATTATGTAATTTAAGCACCGGATTTAAAAGAAAGAAAAAAAAAATCACTGTATTATTCAGCTTAATATATATGGTCAGAGAAATAGGTTTGGCGGAGGGAAAAGAGTGGGTATGAATTTAACACTACACAGTTAAGTCTTTGCATTGGATAGTTTCGACATCTTACTTATGTTCTGAGAGTTTTAAGGATTGCAAATTAAACACAGCTTTTCTCACAAATGACTTCACTGGAATTGAGTGATTTCTGGCCTCCTAGACAAACAACTCTGGGATTGTTCATTCTGTTTTTATTTTTTACTTGTTTAGTTTAATTTAGAATATTGATCTGGGCTTATTTACGTTAAGTAAAATGGTAAAATATTTTATCATGATGCACCTTTAAGGAAGCCTGCTACAGTGGTTTTAGTAAGTTTTTCTTACTTAAGACGTGTATTTCTATGCTTGTATGTTTTGTTTTATTCTTTACATTTGCTATGATGCATAACCATGGCAACAACATGTCTGAGTAAGATTCCAAAACAAAAAAGAAAATTTGAAGAGGAGACATCTTGGAAGCAAAATGGAGAAAAAGGAGGAGGAAGTCGCTTGGCTAAACATCCCTTCTTACTCATATCATCATGGAAGCCGACGAATAAAATAAAATAGCTTGGTATAATAAGAAAGCAATATTATTACAGCTCTTCAATTTGATATTTAATACTGCCAATGGTCCTAATTGATTTATAATGTTGTTAGTGAATTGAATTGAGGCCAGGGGAGTTGACTCAAAAATAGTTAAGACTCGATTCACAATCAAAATGTTATTTTTTATCCAAATAAATTATCTATTTTTGCTTTATTTATCAATTTTCTTCTATATTTTTATCTAAACTAAGCCTTTCAACAGTATTTGCCACGCATTCATTCAAATGTGACCGTTCTTAAAGCAACCAGACTTGAAACCTTTGAGATAAACTAGCGCATTGGGGAGTTGAAGCACAACATCTAAATGTAGGTCTTTAGTGCTCTGCTGAAGTGAAAATAATCCTAACTCCACCCAGGCTCCCAGCTGTTTGACATTCCTCCATTAATGCTGGATACTTTCTTTTTGTGTCTAACTCCCTTTGTACATACACAACCACATGCAGTGCAGCAGCTGTGTTTATTATGCTCCGCTGCTGGTTACAGTCACTTTCGGCCTCTCACATGAATTTGGTAGGTAATGCACGAGCCAAGAAAACAAGTATTTCAATCAGATCTTACTCCCTGATTCTTAGCCGTTTTGCGGATCGCACTTATCTAGGCGGTATCCGCTCTAGATGTCCCGAACACTCCTGGGAAGGCTTTATATTCCAGTTCTGATTGCCAACCCCGGCAGCTCCTTCAAGACGTTTCGTGTCTCCAAATGTCAGCGGTTAAATAACCACTTTGGCACCTGCTGTTTGAAGTGGAAATTCCTGCTTCATTATGTCTTCGCGTGAACAGATGGAGCCTCCTTGGGAAACACCACTGGTCAAGAGCGGCAGATGGCCGTTTGATGGCAGCCTTGCCCTGCAGTGGCCAGAGAAGTGTCTCGATGACTGTGGGGAGAAAAAAAAAAGGAGAGAGCTGTCTGGTTTTCTCCTCAAACTATCAGCAAAAGCAAAGGGAACCTCTGCTAGCACGGTCCGACAGCCACAGAGCATCAAATGCTTCTCTGTGCAGCACTGTGCAGATGAAACTGAAAACGGTTGGAGGCTGACGGTGGTAATCGTGGGCCGGTGGTGTGTGTCATCGGGGCTTTTCGTTGGAATGCAGATCCACTTGGTGGCAGCATTGTCAAGGCATTGGCAGGCCTCCTCTGCCAGGGGCCTAAATGAGCAGCAGATGTGCAAAAACAAAACAATAAAAGATAACCAAATAGCCCTATTAGTTATAATATAGCATGGCATGGGTCACGCCATCTGACAGAGGAAGTCTCTCAAAAGCCTGAGCTCATGTATAGTCTGATTTCATCCAAACTTAGTTCAAAGGTGGAAAAGCTGGCCTTTGTATTGTGATGCAGATGGAATTTGCTGTTAGTTTGAGGTCAGATCAGCTTGAAATGAGTTGGTTAGAGGCTGGATTTCCTGGATGTCCTTTAGAGTCGTCCTGGTATCTATCTTCTCCTCAGGTCTTGCCTGAACCAGCTAAAGTCTTCATTTTTTTACGCTTAAAATGTGTGCATTTTAAGAACAGACCACCTTCTGACCTGACAGGGGGGTCTTTTTCATGCGGTTACGTAATAGCCATTATTGTTAGATTTAAATTGCCACTCGACCGACTCTATCTTTTTTTTTTTTTTAAGGGTAGTTTATCTCTCACTGTGGGACTGGCGTAGAGGGGGAACAGGCTGACGGGGAGGAGCCACCGTCACAACAGCATGTAGAGCCCACCAGCCCAGTGGAAGGAAGCGGAAATAAACGTCGAAAACCTTATGCTAACTCGCTAGCATTCTGCTCCGAGGACGGGGTGTAAGCGACACTACACATACATCGCTGGCTACCTCTTCAGAGGAAACAGGCACGGCACAATTACACGACAGCGTTTTGTTCAGCACAGTGGCGACGTCAAAACGGAACATCGTGGGTGGTGAGTCGTCCTTAGGCTTCTTCTTTGAGCCGAAGTTGTGTACTTTGTGCTGGTTTCTCGACGGCTGGTCAAGTTCAGTAACGTTAGCTGCGCTAACTGCCTGTAAGCTAGCAACAACAGCTTGCGCTATGAAAAAAAAAAAGGTGTTTTCTTCCTTTGCACATTTGCCAACATGAAGCTACCCATTAGGCCTCGAGTATTTATGAAGGTTTTTTTTCTTGTATTTACGTCCCCACCTTTCGTAATACGAATTATTTGTGTTTGGGGGTTGGTGTTATCAAATATGAGTAAGTTGGATGTTCACACAGCATCGCATTTATTGTTGCTCGACCGTTAGCCGGCTTGCTAGCTCCGACGTTCTAGAACAGTGGGCGCAGTCTATTCGCTGGAACGGAATCGATTCGTTAAAAGGCAGCCAGAGGAGGTGTAAATACGTCGCGTTTTTTTATTTTATTTTTTTTACACTGACTCGTACGCTATGCTTACATGTTCTGGTTATGACTACTTTAGAACAGAATAGCGAGAATGTCGCAAAGAAGCGAGGCTCCTTGCAGTCAGTCTCCCCTCAGATCCCCAGCTTCCTCTTTTCATTACTTCTTCTTAACTGCCACCTCATAATGTGCTGCTATGTAACCTTGCCCTAAAGTCACGTTTAATCGGCCGTGCGAATGCTTATTCCCAGTTGTTTTTAATGTAAACACCGTATCGCGAGCCGTTCGTGTTTGTTGTCGTCTTTCCGATTACCTGTAGCCTGGAGGACGGAGTGACCCAGAAACGCGTTATTAATGACAACAACAACAAAAAAAAAAAGGGTTTTTGACGCATCAAAAATAACAGCGTGATGAATTCCCATGTATGCCTTTGCCGGCAGTTTTAATGGCCTCGTTAGGCACAGATTCGACTTAGTGTGAGCTCATCAGAGCTGTACCGTATCTCGTTAGAAAAACATCTTAATTGGATAAAGTCCCCTTTTATCTGTTTAAGTCAGTAACCTTAGGTTTAGCTTCTGGATGGCTGCCTGGGATCCAATCTGAGGCAGCTTGCGCATGGAGAGGGGATCTTTGGTTAAAGAGGTTGGTTAGATTTGTCACCCACTGCATGTGGTGTGGACGTTAATGCAGCACCCTTTATCCTCTGACAAAGTGCAATACGTTGATTGTCACGGCACCCTTGTTGTCATTTAGAGGATGAAGCCGTTAAACGGCTCCGATTGCCCTAGTGTGTTTGTTAACACCGTGTTATCTAAAATCTCCATGTTCATCTAGGTTAGGCCATGTTGTTACGGTTGAAAATCCTTAGTCAACACCCGCCATGTGTGTGTTGTTAACGTCGTCCCCTGTGAAGTTCTGGGAGGAGAACATGATTCTGAGTGTCACATGCTTCCGTCTGCAGGTACTGCGCCGTGACCTTTATGTGAGGTCTAAGCCCTACAGGAACGAGTCAGCGGCTGGAGGAGAGAGACTTGGAGAAGAAAAAAAAACATTTGTACACAAAAGCCTGGTTACGTGTTAGTCCCCCTTTTTTTTTTTTTTTTTTTTAAATTCGGTCATTAAAAACATCACCGCCCTCAGCCGAGCCGTTTCCAACACGTCACTGGGAGCATGGAGGCCATCGCCAAATACGATTTTAGAGCTACTGCTGACGACGAGCTTAGTTTCAAGCGTGGAGACATCCTCAAGGTAAGAGACGACTGCCGTCAGTCCTGTTTTTCTTACTCACAATTGGGGAAATAAATGGGGAATATGTTCATCCTGACAAGCGTGGAGGGGTAAAGCTCTCCCGGCCAGAACAGAGACAAAAATAGGATGAATCCCTCTGAAAAGGAATGAAGATTATGCAAAAAGGAATTAATTCCGAGTAAATATATCTTTGGAACTGCATGTGTCTTACATTTTGGCTGTCGTCCATACTCGTTTACTTTGTATCCATTTGTTGCCATTTTCCTTTTTTATTTATTTATTTATTTTTACAATTGCTGTTACTATTTTACATTGTATTGACCTTTTATATTCTCCAAATTGAATCATTTATTTTATTTGTCTTCATTTCCCCCCCCTTTATTTTCTTGTCCTGTATGTCACTGTACCTCTATGTATTCCACAAGGCCATCTTTTTACCAGTTTCATGTGTCCGTTCCTACATTATTTAGTGCTCTTCTGCTTCAGTGTGTAAATGAAGGGGTGGCCTTTCTGAATGTTTAAATGACATTAGATGTTATATAAACAGGTAAAACCGATGTTATGCAGCAGAGCCTTTTTGCTGTTTAAAGAGACAGAAGTGCAGAGTTTTCCATTGTGAACTATTTAAAGAGCCCTGTCTGCAGCCCTGGGCTGGTCCAGATCCTCAGGCGGGGTTTGGCTTCTTTGAAGCTGGACGTCGCCATCCTTGAAAGGTGTTTTTCATTCCCTAGCCATGAACCCAGATAGCTCCTGATAGCTGCAGTTTCTCTGCACAATGACTTTGGATTTAAGTACAATCTGTATAATCCCCCGATTAGTTTGAGTGTGACGAGGGGCTGGGCACAGATGTAAAGATTAGATCATTCTTTTTATATTCTGAAGAACTTCTCCACCGCAAAGCAGCACAGTGTTGTCAGTGTTGTACTGGGGAGAACTTCTTATATTCTAGATCAAAGATGTTACTCTAACCTTACGGTTTTGCTGATTGTCAAGGGACTGACCTCTGACACACAGCATACAAAGAGCATTCAGCCATTCAGCTTGGGGTATTTTTATTCAAGATTGTGAGATTTTGATCATTACACAAAAAGCTTTTTTACCATATAACACATTAGAATGATTTCCTTTTCTCTTTTTTTGTTGTTTTTCTTGTAATCTTTGTTGTTGCAGATGAGTTGATGGATGTCAGGGGATGGCTACTGTGTAAACCCCAAAAAGAGATTTCACCAGACGGCCTCAAAAACACTTCTTATCTCAGCAGGGGGGGAGGCTAGAGAGAGAGAGGAAGAGGGAGAGTGAGAAACCCTGTGCCAAATACTGAGCTGTGTAGAACTTCAGATAAATTTGCATTAAATGTGTGAGAGAAAAAACTGTTTTATTACAAAACAATCAAGCTTTTTATCACATCACAGCGCTGTATCCAAGAACTTGTTTAGAATTACAGCAGACAAAGTTTCTTTTTACTGACTCGTCGGATTTGTCTTTTGGTTCCTGCGTTTTGTTTTCTTTTTTCTTTCAGTTCCCTTCTGGTTTGGTCATTTTTGGGTTGGTTGACAAACGGCTTCTGGGTAACATTCTGTGAATGTAACTATTTTTTAAAAATGACTGCAGTTGACCACATTAAAGGAACTGAATCTGAAAAGGATTTAATAAGCATTACTGGGTTTATTAGAGCAGAGCAACAGTCTGGAAATGCTTTTAAAAACCCCCTATTTAGTCTAAATAGTGTGATTTTTCAGTCCCAGCTTTATGTCTTTAACTGTCTGACAAAAGAGAAAAATGTAAGGAAGAGTAGTTTTTTGTAAATTCAGCTCTATTGAGATGTATTACTAATTATACAGGTTTTAAAAATGAATGCCCACTTTGGGTCCTTTTTAAGTCTGGGTTTGTAGATGATGGAAGAGCTATTTGAAACCCATTCACCCAAAACAGCTCCAACTTAAGAAAAAAAAATATCATGGTGCTTTGAGCACCAGCTATATTGATTCTTTTTTTAGTGTATTTAGGGTCTCATCCGGAGCTTGAAATGGCTCAGCGTAAGAAAAGCGAACTATTCTCCTTCTCTTTTTGGTATCTCTCTTTCTTCTTTAAAGTCAGGGGATTTTGGCGAGATTGAGAGATTTTTGTTTGTTGGGATGACTCAAAGTAGCGCTGCAGCTCACTCTTAGTAAAGTGCACGGCTACGGTTCTGTGGGTGAGAGTGAACTCTTTCTGTACTCTTTGCTCTTTGCACTCAGCTTTTCAGATCACTGAGATGTTGCTTATGTAACATGGGTGAATACATCAATGGCACAAAATTCTGCCCTCGATTCACATTACATTAGGGAATTCAATTAAAAAAAGAGTATGTGTATGTATATATATATATATATATATTGCTTTTCCCGATGCCATTTGGAAACATTGCCACGGATATTAAACCTTCTATTATGACCGTTTTCACCACGGGTCCTTTACGTCCACCACCAGTGCTATCTGTTGGTGCTAATACTAAGCAGCTCCGGCGGACAAAGGGTCCCTCTCATTACAGAACAGTGCTGCGTTAAGGCTTTGCATGTTTGCAGCATCATGAACCTCACACTAACTTCAGTAACATTCAGAGATGGTAGCTGTGTCGCCAATGAAGACCACGTCTCGCCTGGTGGACAATGAGGATCTGTTCAGGTTTTCTCCTTTTTCGCCTCCGACTTCAAGCCGTGGTTGGCCAGTAACTCATTAGAAAGAGCGATGGTTTATTGTTACTGTGTTATCAAGCTTTCAATGTTTACAAGGCCTTGATAATTAGGTTTTCTAGATAAAATGCTTTCAGACAAGGTTCTACAGTCCATCTTGTCTTTGTTGTTACGGTGTTCCAAATAGGGACTTTGCTGCTCAAAAGTTACTTCTTTTTTATTATTTTTTTAAAGCTCTTCAGGTAAATTAGATGGGCTCTAAGCAAACTCCCCCAAGCTCTCTGTAAATGCTCTTAATGTTATCTTAAGTACACCAGGTGAAAAAGATATAATCCAAATAGCATTTAACTGTAATTAGGAATTTCCTGGGCAGTCATTGAAGCCTTCTCTGCATTTCTTATGTAGAAACTGCACGACTCTGCACCGTAGTCCTCTTGTGAGGTGCTGAGTGCTATGTGTAAACTGTCATGGACGGGATCAGCAGGTTAGTTGCAAGGCTTGAAACATTTTTTTTTAAAATGAAAGTCAGAGGTAAGGCTCAGATGTTAGACAGCTCCAGCTCTGGCTTAAAGCCACTAAGCCGCATAGCTGCTTTCCTCTTAAATGATTACGTAAAAGACTTTTTTTTTCTTCTATCTGCTGCCGAGGGAATGAAAAGGTTGTTTTAGGGACATGAAATCCTGTGGTCACGTCTAAAGTCACCGTGAAATATGCCTTTGCCAATTCTACATCACCTGGCAACATATAAAGGACAGCGTTATGGTCAGTATTTGATCGCTCTACATGGCTTTTGAAAGCATCCCTTTACGGCCGTTAATATGCAGCCATGTCTCTCTGTTTTTATTTTGGCTAACTTTTGATGCAGGGATGTGTGGTAAACCCCATATATTTCAAAAGTTGCAGACCAAAATGATTGACCTCGTGCTCACCATTTGTCGGTGAAAAAAAAACTTAGTAACCAAGTACATGTTGTTGCTGCCAAAACTGTAATAAAGATAAAAATAAAACTTGAAAATATTTTTGAGAAGCTGTGTCACAGAGAGGAAGGTGTGATCGAAATGTGAGGTCTTGCAAAAGATTACAGTGTATCGACGGCGAGCTCTGAAATTGCTCTTCCGTTGCTGCAAGTTCTGCCTTCAGCCCTCGTCGGCCCACGTAAGCAAGCCTAGTTCTCCTCCTCAGTCCCCGTCAGAGCCGCCCGCAGCCACACACTTCCCACCACGCACAAGGGATGATGTGCTTCTAACCTCACGGATTCAGAGTTTTTATCGTGGCATTAAACCTTCCGGTACTCCCCTGCAAACGCAAGCTCTGGCTGTTGCTCTGCAGGCCCCGCTGCTGCCATTTCATCTGTGGCTGCAGCTCCTGGCAGTCACAGCCATGTGAATGAACCACTCACGCAGAGGGGGGGGGGCTTTCTCTGTCATTGATTGTTCTGATCTCAGTTGGCTTCGTTTCCCCTAATTAGTTTGTTGGAGAAGTGAACAAAAAGTATCAAGAGCATGTCAGAAGTGTCTGGATTTGCTACAGGTGCGGGGTCGTCAGAGCACCTGTCGTTGCTTCCCTGGGAAAATTCGTTTTAAATATGGGCAGGAACAACCCAGTTTGCATTCTGCCAAAGAAGAGGAACAGCCGATGAAAGATGGATTGTTTTCACCTTTTTAATAGCTGCCGGGTCATTTTACGAGTGATGATTCACACTTGCTTGAGCAGACTCCCCAGTAAGAGTCAATCCCATCCATGTTATTGACTAGTGAGGCAGGCAGACAGACTTTTTTTTTTCTTTTCCTTTTACCACACGCGGGCTGATTGGTAATCATGGGTTACCATTTGGGAATGATCTATCCTTAGCACAATAAAGATAACATATCTGGTCATGGGTAAGTTTCGGCCCTAACGATTCTTGACAGGCGGCTGGTGAAAAAACATTCCTCTTTAATCTTCACAGGCAATTAGAAGCCGTGTCGCTATTAATAGTCCTCATCAGAATATGACGGCAGATTTTTTTTCCGGTATTATATTTAGGCTTTTTTTTTTTGCCGCCATTGGAGCATGAACTTGCATGTAAAATATTTGTAAAGTACAAATGTACAGACTGTGGGCGTATAGCACATTTGCATTATGCAGGTTTGCGTAGTTTCACAACGTGAGCTGTTGTCATGCATAAAAAAAGGAGGAAGTTTCCTTTTTTGCATAGAAGTTTTTTTTTTCTCACTTTTTTCCCCCAATTCATGCGTAAACGAACACTTGTATTTTTTGTTATCATAAGCCGTTTCAGTGGAATGGATCGGATCAGGTTTATCGTCACAGAGCACACAAACCTCCATCCATCTTTCACTTTCGTCAAATGGTCGTAGCCACCACGTAGGTGTGAAACAGTGAAAGTTTAGCTGAATTTTCTTCTCTTTCTGTGCAAGACAGCCATTGAAAGGCGGGGCAGCAGAAAGGAGTAGGCCACAGTCGGCTCTGGCCATCGCCCCCAGGCGCTGAACGCTCGTTCTCATTTCTTCCTTGAATAAATTATGATTAACGGCCTTTGTAGCTGATGGAATTAGTCCCCATGCAAAGTGCTTTGAGTGCTGCCCATGCAGCACAATGCCAGATCATCTGCACCATTTTGCTCCTGTGAAACGTGTTGAAATGAATAAATGAAGTTACTAATCTATATTAAGTTAAGATATGTTTTAATTGCAATTCTACTCGGATTACGCCACCTTCCCAGTACATTTTAGGCCGTCATAGAAACGGTATGTTGTGAAAGTATGGGGAAAAACTTTGCTTTATCCAGTTTGTGTGGGACACACAAAACATTAAGAAGTTATTCTTTTTTTTTTTTCTTTTCCCACACTTTGACAGAATGTGATTACATTTTTTTCTTTTTTGCTGGTTGTGCCAAAGGTAAAGAAGCCCTGGCCCAGATTGCCAGCATATTAGTTAGGGTAGTATGGATCTATGTCCCTGAATGAAACGTGGGCCAAAAACCTCTGTTATTTATTGACTTTCAGGGCAAAGACGGAAGTTGTGTTGTAAAATCATCATACACTTTGTGTAAGCATACAAAGTAGCCTTCATGCAGACACTATTTACATAAAAGCACACACGCACAACAAGGGACTTTTTCTTCTTTTTTTTCCCCCCAAAACTAACAAACCCAAAATTTGCCTATGGGCTCAAGGGATTTTTTAACATGGTTCCATTACCTGTAACTGAATAAATGTATTTCCTATTTTAATCCCCTCTCAAAACTACAAATTAGTGTAGTTAGTCCCCAGAATGCTTTCCCCCCGCTCAAATTCTATCGTGAGAATTTGCACAAGAGGAAGAATGTGTGGCTTAACTGCTGGATGAGTGGTCCACTAGATGTCGGTTGGTGTTGATTGGTCAAACAAATAACTGCGGAACAGACGGTCAGTAGCACAAAGAGAACTGCCTCCTAGTTCACTCCAAATGCCACGGTAAATCATCTGTTGACCAAGAAATACCTGATTTAACTATGATGTAATATTTCACAGTATCTCCCCCACGTCCAGGCAGCCTCTTTAGCGGAACGTGTCTGAAGATAAATGAAACGTGTCAGAAAATCAGGTGTGTCCTCTCCTCTAAATGTACTTATAGTGGGGTTGCAGTGTAACTGCTTTCACATCCTGTTTGATGTGTCTTCCAACCCCACTGCAACTTCCTGTATCTCCAAAAAGCAAACTCCAGCAACTGTGCACCCAACAAAACCCGACCATCATCATGGTCTTGATCAAAAGCTGCTTCCTTTAATTTACAGTGAGACAATGACTTGCCATCGCCATGATAGTTTTTATTTATTTATTTATTAATTGGTCACATTAGCAGCTGTATCATTGCAGACGATGGTCTTGAGCTGTTGTTGGCAAACTGAGATCCAAAAGCAGATCCAGCCCCTTCCAAGTTGGAGTTAGCAGTAGTTTTCTGTGTACTTCTTGGCTGTCTTTGTGGGCTGAACAGTGGATAAATACCTGCTCCATATCTCATTGTGGAGTTTTGGATCCAGATGACACCCATACTTACTCTGCCAACAGTCTCCCTCTGGAGTTAAATATACTGTGCTGTATCCACGTTTGCACGTTGTGATTGGTCTTCGCTAAGTGAGCCGACATTTCCAGATAGCCAACAGATATGAATAAATCCCTCTGCAAACTGGATTTACGAATGATTTATTTATTTTTTTCAGAGAGAGATTCAGTGGGGAGATTAGAGTATCTCTCGATGTCGCGGCAGATTTTTCAGAAATTGGGTTTTTGTGTTATTGTGCATGCCGGTCAATGTAGGGCAGCAGTTCCACACACTGTCCAGAGATGATTAGAAGGTAAATAAGAGGGAAAAACAGCGGGTACAGTTGGCTTCTGTTCTTCCATTTCCACTTGGAGTTCTACAGTTTTTCCATTTCCTCTTTTTAGGCAAACTAGATATCGCACAGGGTGTGCATTTTGTTTTGCTTTTTGTTTTCCAAATCATGGCTGTACATGCTGGGAACGGGCCATGTTTAACCAGATGCTTGATTATTCTTATTTTAGTTTGATCAGTTTAATCTGTTCTTTTTATATAACAAATGTATCAAACTTTTTTTTTTTTTTTTTAATATGGACAGTAGTGGACAATATTGAATAAAATGTATAGGCATCATGTTACACAAATAGGGCTTTTCCATCAGTACGGACTCGGGTCTACTCACAGATACAGTGAAATAACGCGTCTGGTGTCGTTGTCTTTTTATAAATGGACAGGGCTCACGTAAGAGTTCTTTTTGTTGCTTTTCCAGGCACGTGGCTGCCCAGCCAGCCAGGGGACGGACGGCGGTCAGCCCTCGGCCGGCTCGAAATCCTCCCGAGTTGCTGCTAAAGTTGTAACTGTTAGGAAGCGTCTCCCCCTAAATGCAAAAACCACCAAGTAGAGTCAAGCTGAGCTGCACTGAGCAGACACTAGAGGAAAACCACCCATGAGCGATAAGTCTTCATATGAGAAGTTCTCACTTGGTTAGATCAGACACCGTCTGTTTCTTTTTTTTTTCTTCTTTAATTAAAAAAAGAACTTGCAGATACCAACATTAAACTGTACAGTTTTTTTTAAAGACATTAACTTATAGTGGCATTGGCAGCAACTATAAATATAACCTGCATTTGAATTGTTTGGTACACTTCAGTGCTTATGCACGTCACTAACAGTCAGTTTGTCAGCAATGGAAAATTGTTTTACCTAAACTTAAAGCAGGATGTGAAGTTTTTTTTTTTTTTTAACTCCCAGAATGCATTACTTTACAGTACCCGTGGTAGTTGTTTAAAGTTCAAATATTGTCTTATCTCTGTAATGGACGAAAGTGTGTTTGCATTCACCTTTTTCCCGCCTCGCTCCCATTTAATTCCCCCCCTCTGTGTAATCGAGGCATTTGCCTAAAGTCAACATCCAGCAGCCCGTCTTGTTGGCCCGTGTGCATTTCTACTAGCAACTAGCCACTCCAGTCCAATGGCTACCCAACTGGGCAAGGTTTAATGTGTCAACACGCGCGTCAGACGCTGACTTTTAAGCTGGCGACTGACCTCCAGAGCGGGCTGTTTGTGTGGCCTTTCCCTCACGACCTGTTAGAGGATGAGCTGTCTACAAGGACTCTTTGTAACAATACCAACACCGTTTGTGTAAAAGGGGCGGATATGTGGAAATATATGTCTGCATGTCCCAAACTACATCCTTCTGGCGGTAAAAGGAACTTGGCTCTTATTCTTTATTTGCCTTACATACACTTCTGATAAACTGATATTTTACGGTTGACTCGCGCAGCTTCAGAGCTCTGAAAAAGAAGCGCCTTCTTTTCTGTTTTCTTTTTTCCTGCCTCTGAGGAAATTTCCTGAGCTGATCACAAGGGGTGTGACTCTTCAAAGGGTTGCTCTGTGCTTTTTTTTTGTTGCTGTTGTTGCTTTTTCACCCTTTTGCTTCTTCTTATCTGTCCTTTGTCAGCGTTTGCCTCTGTCTTTTGCTCTTCTCAGGCTCCTGCTGCCCCCCCCTCTTTTTTGCTGCTCATCCCCTGTGAATGCGTCAGAACTGTAATTAGGTCTCATTCCTTCTCATCACCGCATCGCTCCCTGCTGATGTGCCATGTAGACATTGACAGCTGTGTTTAAACTACAAGTTGCGTTTCTTTCTGTCTGACTGGCTTTTTTTCCCTCCTCTCGGCTCCGTACGGTGTTTGTTTGTTTGTGTTTTTTCCCGTTTTTTTCCCCCCTGAACACAAACCCTCACTTACACCGTCTCATCTGTTTACAGAGCAGATTTATGTCACAACTAAAGCTAAAGTGACTAAAGCTCACCGTGTAGAATGTTGTTGTTTGCCTCGTAAAGCCGGATTTGTCAGGCCGTTCAGCTTGCCGTTGCATACGGTTCATCCCAGAGGTTTGCCCGATAATGGGTACTTTACAGCCACAAACTTTCTATTAGAGCAATCTGTGCCGTAATGGCCTCGGCCATTATTTCAGCAACAATGATATCAAACGTCTCGTGTTACTAGATCAAATGTAATCTCTGCATTGGGGTGACAGTCATCGCCATCACTGCCTCTGGTCTCATTTGTCGCCCCCCCGCTGGCGCTAAAGAGGTTAGGTTAGTTGTTCTATCCTTATCCATCATTATAACACCTCCGGGTTATTTAAAGTTGACATTGTAAGGCTCCATCGACCTCTTTTAAACGACCTAATCCTGCAGTCCCCGCGCGCTGGCCCAGATGGTGTGCCTTTTGATGGAGGTGAATCACTCCGTTCGCTTTGTAAGATCCGCTGACGTCAGCGTTCGTTCCTCCCGTTGCCAGTTTGTCATCACACCAAGCCTTGAATTCCTCCGGGGCATCCACACGCTTAACGCCGACATGCTCGCACACTTTGATTCGTTGAAGCACCGCTTCTCCTCTTGTGCAATTTCAGAACTCTCATATTTCTCCGAATTTCTGGTTTCCTGTTCCGAGCCAAGTCCATCTGGCGCGGTGACGTGTTCGCCAGATATCTTTAATGCCCAATCGGTGTATGAATAGGGGAAGGTCTGAAGGTGTTTCGGCTTGTATTCGGTGCGTGCTTTCTTAGACTTTGGTTCAGTTGCTCTTCTTTAACGTTGCATAATGAGATTGTGTACCAATGTGAGCGTTTTCCGTGCTTCAGTCGGTCCTTCTGCTGCACAAATGAGCGGCACATCGGCCATCGCAGGCTCCGAACGTTGAGGTTCGGATGAAGCTCTGCTTCCCCTGTTTTACTGTCTGGCTGTACAATTCAGCCTCAGATTATCTCACTCTTAAGGTAATCCCCGCTCCTGATTTATTGCAATCCTGTGCAGATGTCGTCGTATTTGTGCGAGCGTGCGTTTGATCGTCTCTGCTTCAGCTCTCGCTCCCTCTCTGTTGAAAGGTGGTTTAACGTGGAATTGTCATTCAAAGTTACTTACTGTCTAATTCCACTTCTTTAAAACGATTTTAAGGATGTTAGAAAAAGGGACGTTAAGAGTTCGGTGCAGTCGGGTTGAGATAGTTTCTGATGAATCAAACACCGGTCTGCTTCCCCCTGCTGTTGTGTAAACAGCCACCACGGGCTGGAGATAATAAAAGCATATGTTGTCCACAAACACAGCTCCGACGTTTTCGTCGGAGGACTGGTGCGACTCCACGCCACACACACGGGCGCACGCTTTGATTTAATGCGACAGTCATCGGTGTTTATTGTCGCACATGAGCTCGGGGGCGGAAAGTGTCAAAATAATTTTTTACAGCATGCGATTAAGAGGCAGATAGGGGGGAGGAGGAAGATGACAGCGGCAGCTGTGGAGGAGATAATCCCCCGGTCTGGACCGTAGCCTCTCGAGTAGAAACTCCTACAAGTATTGCGGTTCAACCAGATTAAAAAAATGAAAATGGGACTAGAGGAGCGGAATGCAACGCTACAATGCCGGTCGGCTCGGAACACGCCAGACAAAATGCTGCGGTTGTCTCCCATCTATGGTTTTGAAATAGAAGAAAAACTGCAAACCAAGCAAATATATTCCTTCTGTTTTTGCTCACCGACTGCTATTCTTGCAGTTTTCTGAAAGGCCAATGGATTGTAGTGCCGTTTGGCAGAGGGTCGGCTCTGATTCATCAGTCCTGTCATTCCTCACAATCGTCTACTCAGCTTAGAAAAAAAGAAAAGAAGGAGCATCGGACTCTGGTTGTTTGGTTTGATCAGATAAGTTGGAATCAGGATACACACGTAAACACACTTTTGATGTGGGGGTTAAAACAATAAGGTGGCCTGGTTTAAGAGCTGGATGACATTCCTGGATGTGAGGGGAAATAAACTATCCTCTCAAGCGTTATGGAAGAACTGGAGACGGAATATCCAGTTGTTGTAGTTTAACGAGTTGCGGTGTGCGTCGTGACCCGCTGACACATCAGCTCTGACTCTGTGATGTGTTATTCATCCCCGGTCACACAGTGATTCCTGTGGTTGGAAAAAAAGTTTTGTCCCTGTGCAGGTTCAGTGCAGTTTTGGCCTTGAACTGTAGTTGTGAGGATGATTCCTTTCTTTTTTTCCTTTTTCCTTTTTTTTGTTCCCTACACACTATTGGCCCAGAACACATTACTCCTAAAGTATCTGTGTGTGTTTTGCATCTTTTTTATTTTTTTTTTATTCAAACGTTGCACACCATCTCCTGCTTCCACTCAGGACTGCCTCAAAGCACCTCGGGGATGAGCCTCATTCCTCGGATTAGTTTTACTCCAGCATGCATAGATCAGGCCAATCGGTCACTGGCACCATCACATGTTGCTCATGACTGCACGCTCAGGGCGCTGTTCTTGTGTCTTCCTCCTGAGTCGGCGCACACAGGGCTCGATTAAATAGGGAGCTGGGCCTGGCGCAGATCTTCAGTTGGGGAACACGTTTGTCGTAGGAAGACAAAGTTAATGCCCAGCCCTGTTAAATGGCAGTGGAAACTTTTTGTTCAACCATATGGGGGTTTGGTGGTGGCCAACAGGCGTGACATATTTGCACCGTGTATTTTTGGCATGGTGATACTTCCTTTTTAGTTGGCCTCTTCCTGACAGTCGTTGGGCTGACTGGCCGTGTGGAGCCTGTGAAGGCAGCTGATGAAATCAGATCACGTAAGGGCTTTCTGGAATACAGCTCGCGTCTTGCTGCATTCAGAGCGGCATCCGTCCCGCTCTCCCACCCCAGCCCTGTCACAACTTTGCCTTTTGCTAACGTTGTGTAAGGCCTGGCTGGTGATTTACCAGAAAAGTGGTCAGGGCCGCGACTCTGAATGCAGCTCTCTGGAGCAGCCAAGCTCAAGCGGCAGCAGTGTTGTGACAGTAGACATTCGGACTAAGCAGTTTGCGCGGTTGTGCACACGTCTGCAGTTTTCAATCCTGTTCTTTAATTTTTTTTAGAAGGGCCTTATTCACTGTATTCTGTAGGCCGAGCGGCATTCCGGTTGAAAACATGACTCAAATATGAGGTGGACTCATAGAGTTCAATTATATTTCAAATTTGTGCTTGACAATTTGGTTCTCGGCTTTGTGGTGAAACTGCCCAGTCCATGTTAAAGTACCTTTTTTTTTTTTTTTTTTTTTTTTTTTTTTTTCCTTTCCTACTTTTCACATTTTGTGGTCACACTTCATTGGCTCTGGTTTTGCCACATTTAATGCAGATATCGTTGTCAATTCTTAATTGTAATGTGGCTGAAATGAAAACGCAGCCAGACAGAGGGCTGATGACGAGTGTACTGATGAGACCCCCTCAAATGCAGAGCGCCCGCACTGCGTCCTCTGGAGCACGCACTGCCCAGCCAAACCGACCTACCCAAAACTAGCTTCATCGGGTTGGCAAAGGCCGTCGGCGAGCGTTTACGTCCACATCCGGTAAAGAAAAGTCCCACCCTTCTCTTGCTGGAGTTTCGGCACACCAACTAGCGCAGCGTGCTCGCTCAGTTCTCCCCCTCATCTGTAAATGCACCATCACGCAGAGCATTCCTGCCTGCGTTTGATTCCAGTCCAAGGCCACTCCCTCGTCCAGCAATGCAGGTCTGATGCAGAGTTAGCAGCCGGGGAAGACCGGGGACAGCTGGCGTTCTGCAGGCTCACTGGAGCGGAAGGGGGAAAAAAAAAAAAAAGGACCTTAGTCACTCTCACAGGGAGCGATTGGACAGTTGTCCCGGGATTGGCAAATGGTAGATTATGGATTTATGAGGAGGGAGAGGGGGAGGAGAGTGCTAACTGGTCTGCGCCAACGTAGCTCCCGTGCAGTCTGTTTCTGCTGCAAACACACACACACACACACCAAAGCGCACCATCGGGGGAGCCCTCAGGCCATGCGTCTTGCTCATTCACGGTCACTTTGGTACGCGAAAGGGCAAGCGATCAACCTTAAGACCCCTCAGAGATTAGCCGGGCCCGACTCGCTTCTGCTCAGATCAGAGACGCAAGAATTGTATTCCCTTGTCGATTTTTGCTTTAATCCAAAAAGCAGAGCGCGGGTCATAACGCAGAGGCTGACATGTCATCCATTTGAGAGGCGAGATTTTTTGATTTGCGCTGAAGACAGTATAACAAGCCTGGCACCTGTTTTCTGTCCCCACCCCCACAAGCTACTTCTCTCTCTTTCTCACTCACATATCTTTTAGTCTCTGTTCCGTATTAAGGAGAATTTCCCTTGCTACTTATCCAGACCTGCTTTTTGTGTAGTCAGCTGTCGTACACTTACAAAATCATACACCCTCTGGTGTCACAAGACATTTGTTTAATGAAACCTTTCTTCTTTTTTCCTTCCCTTTTTTTTTTTTTTTTTTTTTTAGAGGTTGCCTTACTCATTGCTGACATGTGTAACCAACCCCCTCTTCCTGTGCTTTCAGGTATTAAATGAAGAGTGTGATCAGAACTGGTACAAGGCAGAACTAAATGGCAAAGACGGATTCATCCCCAAGAATTACATAGAGATGAGAGCCCATCCGTAAGTATCGTCTGAGCTTCTTCTGGAATTGTCAAACAAGTCTTTTGTCCCTTCATCTCTGTGAGAAAATTAAGTTTGGATTGATGACATTCCTCAGGCTGAGACAGTCATTAAAGCAATTGCTAACAATAGCTGTCCTGTTTCCTCCTGTGAGGGTAAAGTGTGTGATCTCCTGGCTCCATGATGGATGAATAGCACATGGAAATGACCACATGTCATCATATGCGTTATTGTATTTATTCTTTTCTATTTTCCTTATTGAATAAGCCTATCTCATCTGCTGTACTTTCATGGTTACGGTCGATACAGAGCAGCGAGAAATCTGTCAGTACAAGAGTTTTTCAGTATAAATATGGGGGGAAAAAGAGGGAAAAGAAAACCACGTTCCCAGAAGCACAGCACACTCGATTAAAATGCATTACTGGTAAACGGCGACCTGAGCCCACTACCCACAACTCCTTTCAGGGTCGCTTCACGTGTGCCAAAAAGCAAATAAAAACCTTCCCACTGGAATCAAAACCCAGATATTTTAGAGGGTATGCTTGTTTTTTTTTTGTCCAAATCTGCTCCAGTCTTTGGTAACCATAGCAAATTCGGATCCCTCCTTCCTTCTACCAGCTGCCTGCGTTCTGTGTTCTGCACAGGCGCAGCGCCCGTGTGTGCACACGCATGGCGGCCTCATAGGAAGGCAGTCGGGCATCTGGCCCTAGGAGCCTGTCGGGCGGGTGCGCAGTGTCATTTATTTGACTTAATCTTGGCCGGATCCTGGGAGTAGGTTCCCCCTGGAGACGCGCCTGGAGCCAGATCAGATCCCTCCGTACGGCTGTGCTCAGAACCTCTCAGGCCTGATTGAATATTGACTCAGTGCTGAGCTGCTTTTTGTTTATCCCCTTGTTTTATTTTAAATTTTTTTTTATTGCATTTGAAGGACTTTCATTTTCTTGTCCCCCCTTTGTACCCCCCAGTGTTTTGTTCTGTCTCACTCTGTGGTTCTGGACGGTCGGGCTTAAACTAGGACTTGAAAGTTTTTGATAGTCCGAAGTAATCCAAGACCGAAAAAGACTGTTGGCTTTTAACTGAATCCGTTCATTCGCTAAAGTCTCTTATCAATATAATCCCCTCTTCGGTCTTGTATCCAGATAGAGCTCAAAAGCTCAAATTAGATTTATTTTTATGCCAACTTTAGGACCCGAGCCATAGTTTTCCTCCCATTTCTCTACCGTCAAGAGCTGGATTTGATCCATTACGTATCCTTAAAGGTAACAAAGTGCCGGCCTCCTGATCTTTGCCCACTCGTGCGGCCGGTCTGATGAAGGCGAACAGGGAGTACGTGGGGCTGACGGCCGCGCCCCTCGTCCTGCTGTTGCTTCGGCTTCTTTAATTGCTCCGCTATCGCCTCCTATCAAACAGGGAAAGAGACGCGCCGTCCTCCCCAACGCCGACACGAAAAGTGGCCTCAGCCGCTCGTTCCATTATTGATTCCCGCCCGCGTTTAAAGGAGCACGAGGCCATCTTTTGGCAGGCTTCAGGACTGAATTATTTACTTTGTGAAAAGCTTTCCCTTGCTTTTTAAAAAAAAAAAAAATTACTGATTCTCACTCATTTCCTCCCTCTGGAAGTTTGTCACCAAGAATTCTCTCCCAAACCAGATGGATGCCACTTTGAATAACCCGCACGCTTTCACCCTCGACTGGGTTTTTGAAAGTTTTGAACTGCACCCCCCCTCCCACACACACACAGTGTATCCAGGGGCTCCTTTCACAGGAGAATGGGAGATGTCCGTGTGCCCCCTGGCCTCCTAACCTCTGTCTCTCTCTCTCTCTGCAGGTGGTTCTTCGGTAAGATTCCCCGTGCCAAAGCGGAGGAGATGCTCAACAAACAGAGGCACGACGGAGCCTTCCTCATCAGAGAGAGCGAGAGTGCACCTGGGGACTTCTCTCTCTCCGTGAAGTACGTGGATTTGCCCGAGCGGAGCCCGCTGGGAAAACATGACTCACACCTCTTCCTATAAATACAGTTTAATATCATCCCCACATCAGCCAACAGTTTCCTCACAAGCAATCGGGTTCATAAATTTCCATACTTGGCATGACTGAGTCACCCACGAGCCCATTTCCTTTTTGTGTCCGGCGCGGTGTGTCCGGCGCGGTGTTTCTCACTTATATTTAAGACCTTTTTAAAGGTTCATTTCCTCTTATCTATCTTTGTCCTCTCTTTCGGTAAAGAGAGTTGGGAACATGTAAAGCTGATGGCACGATACAGATCTTAATTACCGTCTGGACTGTTCTTCCACTTAGTCAGCCGGTTTGGAAAAAAAAAAAAAAAGTCTGAACAGTCTGTCTCTGGCACCGAGTCATTTGACTAATACTTAGAGACACACCTATTGGATAATTGAGGACTTCATTCAAAACAACCATGGTTTTGAGAATCTGCACCCTTAGTGTTTTTATATATATATATATGAGATTTTGATACAGATGTATATATGAGTTTTTTTTTTCTTTGTATATTAGTTAAAATAGCACATTGTCCCTTTGTTTAATGTGCTTCAGGTTTGGAAATGATGTCCAGCACTTCAAGGTCCTTCGCGACGGGGCCGGAAAGTATTTCCTTTGGGTGGTGAAGTTTAACTCCCTCAACGAGTTGGTGGACTACCACCGCACCACCTCCGTGTCCCGTAATCAACAAATCTTTCTGCGAGACATCGAGCAGGTCCCTCAGGTAAGACTCCAAACTCTGGGCCAGCAAAGCCGTCCACCCCATCGGGGCGGAAACGGCACCAGAGCAGTAATCAAATCTCTGTTTTATTGTTTTTTTTATTTTCATTTATTTGGTCAGACCGGAGGGGGAAAAAACCTGACGATGCATACAAAGTGCATCATGGTTAACACGTAGACTCTGAGAAAGATTGATCAGAACTGTATACCACAAGCCACAAAAGTCAGCAGCAAGCCATGCACCACGCTTTTTTCTTTTTGTTTGTTTGGTTTTTTTAACAGCAAGTTTTATACAGCATTATGGAGAACACTTTGAAGGCAGTTTGCCTCCACACCTGAGCGTAGAGGAAAAATAAGGAGAGGGTGTTAATAAGTGAATGAGTTGGGTGGAATGGGGTCAGCTGTGGTGAAGCGGGAGCGTGCATGGCTGAGGGGAAACCAAACCACACCAAACCCCACTCACACATGACGGCTATGAGTCAGTGCTGCAGGTTAGGTGGAGGGAGAGGGGCTGTCTCTGTGTGAGAAAGAGAGAGAGAGCTTCTGGTAAAGCCCCTAACCCCCTAGTTTATTTACTGGGTGTTAGTATGGTCCTTTAGGGTTTATTTTTCTATTTTTTATAACTGTTTCGGTATCTCTCTGGCTGACAAAGACTCACCCTCCACACCTTTTGACCCCCTCAGCATCCCACATATGTGCAAGCACTCTTCGACTTTGACCCCCAAGAGGAGGGAGAGCTGGGCTTCCGGCGCGGCGACTTCATCCAAGTCCTGGACAACTCTGACCCCAACTGGTGGAAAGGAGGCTGCCACGGCCAGACGGGCATGTTCCCCCGCAACTACGTCACGCCCGTCAACCGGAACATGTAAAACAGTCCAGAGCCACCGCAGCAGCAGCCGCCACCACCATTACCGCCATCCCTCTATTCTCATCAACACCCCCCACCCCCCCCCACCACCACCACCCCACCACCACCACCACCCTCAGTCCAACCCTCAGCCGCCCGGGCTCCTGTTTGGGAAGAACAGGAGGAGCGCAAACAGAGAGGAGAACAGGAGTAGTGCCATCGTAGGCGTCTCTGTGTGGGTGGCAGCAGAGCGAAATCAACTTTTTAAAATCTTTTTTTTTTTTTTCCTTTTAAATCCGCGCTGAGAATGTTCACCTCGCTGCCGAACTCCTCAGTGAGGACCGAACTGTCTTTGAGGGAAATCTAAATGCAGAGAAACTAAAGCGTAGCGCACCGACCGTGAAGATAACCAAACGATTCTGCCCACTCCCACGGCCGCTTCTGTCTGCTCAACTTCTTAACATTCAGCCTGTCGTTTTTGGTTTGTTGTTTTCTTTCTTTTCCCGCATGTTGTTTTAATAACTTTAACGAAACCGCCTCTCCAGAAAGGAAAAAAACAACAAAAATCCTAACCAAGCATTTTTAAAGGAAAAAAAAAAAAAAAAGACAAAAAAAGAAGAAAAACATTTGGGGGGGAGAAAAAAAAAAAA
>JABUIW010000036.1:982231-1010824 GCA_013363375.1 Menidia beryllina
TCTTCCTAGTCAGAATGTAAATAGAGATATCTTAAATTACCATTCCGGATAGTCAAAATGTAGTTTTGTCTAGTCAAAATGCCATT
This sequence comes from Menidia beryllina, assembly GCA_013363375.1. NCBI lineage: Eukaryota > Metazoa > Chordata > Actinopteri > Atheriniformes > Atherinopsidae > Menidia > Menidia beryllina. Next base: position 982,318 of record JABUIW010000036.1, read on the forward strand.
TTAGATATCTGGAATGTAATTACGGATAGTCAGACGAAACCGAATTTATGTTAAAACGGCTTGCCATATATGCTAATCTGACAGCTATACTGTCAGACTATCTTACCCGTACGAAAATCTAAAGTCATGCGCATGCGTATTGACTATGGGTATGCTGGTCTGACGGGGTATGCTGACCTGACAGAACACCGGCACAGTTATCTCCAATACTCCGCGGGGACGTAGTGAAGTGTATCACGTTAAAGCACTCTTCATGCAAATAGCGTGTATCACAAACTGCACTTGGTTTGACTACAACCCTGCCACCGCGATTTATCCACTGACGGTTTTCCTGCCCGCTCCCAAAAGAGTTTGCAATCACTGGAAATAATCGTTTTCCTCCTTGAAAGCTAAAGAAAAGAACAGAAACTTTAACATGAACACACTAAATTGTTTGTTGGATGGTTGTCTCATCCACACGGTGAACCGAGAGAAGCTCTGTTTTGCCATGTTTAGGACAACACTGCCACCTAGTGTCTGTTTCATCCACTGCATGGACTCGCGTGGATTCTGTCGTTAACACAGAAAATATATCGTTGGAGCTAAGAAAATATTTTTGTTTGCACTTTACAATCAATATAAGTGATTTATTGTGTTTGTTTAACTTTCAGAATCAAGTTTCATGTCTTGCACGGATTCTTATATGGTCATTTTACAGTTCATTAGAGTACAAATCCGGTTTCGGTTGTGTTCATGTGAATTAAATGTGCTACTTACCGAGTATATAAACCCCTTCCATTGTGTCTGTGTTGTTGTTAAAACGCAAATGACCACAAAATTAACATTTTGCGAGTGTTTTACAGATCAGTAAAGCATCGTTGCCGGTAGGATTCGAACCCGCATTGGGAGACCGGGAAATAAAAAAAGAAAAGTTCGTTGTCGGCAGGATTCGAACCTGCGCGGGGAGACCCCAATGGATTTCTAGTCCATCGCCTTAACCACTCGGCCACGACAACTTGCATACGTACAGTGACGTCACAGAGTTTTTCTACCGACGCCGAAATCTGTGGACTATGTTTATTGTTTGCATATTTTTATACATTTTATATTTATATTTATATGTATTAATATTTTAGTATTGTTTATATACGTTACCAGTTATTAAACAGGAGGAAAACTCGATTTCAGTATCTAACCTTCAATAAAATATACATTTCCGCAGATCCATTGGTATTAATTCTTACTATTTTCCGGCGCTGTTTGGATTGAATACCTAATTAGGTGCACCTATCCTAGAAACTGACATACAATGTTTAATTAATTAATCATTCAAAAGTTATGTAATGCTGTGTGCCTTTGAAGAAGTAATCCAATAAACGCACTCCAAGAAGCTGATCATCCGCCTGACAGCTAATCTTGACGTTTCATGTACTGTATTGATATGTCCATTGGAATGTTTTTATTGCGGTAGCACATTATGCCATAATCTTTTCTTTTTTTAACCCAAAACCTGTGGTGTTTGCTTTAACCAATCAAAACAAAACTAAGAAACCGCTATGAGCTCCAGGAATGTAACACGGATAGAAAGCGAAATAAATAGACCTCGAATTCAAACCATTAATTGAACGAAAACGGCCGTGTGACTTCAGATGGGAATATCTTGTGGCAATTGTTTTATCAGTCATTGTTGCCACAGACCTGGAAGCAGTGTCACCACGTGACTCCTGGCGGAGGCCTGCTGTTTGTTCAGCCAGGGAGGCAGAGAAGAAAAATGGCGGCTCAAGGCGAACCCGAACGGGACGCCGGGCAAACGTTTTGAGCATTTGCGCCGGAAAAGGCACGGGGGCTTCACGGGCTTTCTGCACCGCTGGAATCTTCGCCGGCTCGGCTTCGCGTCGGTATCGTTTTCGCTCGCCTCCGCGTGTGCCAAATACCCGCAAAAATTGGCACCGTAAAATAAAAGATTTCGCCTATCATGAGAGGGAAAAGGGGCAGGCCGCCCAAACCGCTGCACACCGAGGAGCCGTCCCCGGCTTCGACCCGGGGCTTGAGACCCAGGAGGAATTTGAAACCCCGGTTCAGAGATAGCGGGGACGAGGACGCCGACAGCCCCACCAGGGAGACCCCCAAGCCGAGCAGAAAGAGGAAAGGGGGACCCGTAACGTCAACACGGGGAAGGGGACGTGGTAGAGGCGGCGGTGGCGGCAGAGGAGGCAGAGGGGGTCGCGGAGGAAGGCGGACGCCTGCGTCCAAAACGGTGGTCTACGACGACCACGAGAGCGACGAAGACGACGACGCCGTCAGCCTGAGGTCGGAGGAGGACGAGTTTGTTGAGGAGGAACCTCAGTCCGAGGAGGACGAGGCCCTCAAGGAGGACTCCGACTGCCTGGAAGATGATGTCCTGGACGAGGAAGAGGATGATGCCAGCTACTGCACCGAGAGTAGCTTTCGGAGTCACAGCACGCATGCCAGCACCCCTGGTAAACAGACCCCGTGGCCCCTGGGCGATTTTGTCCGCGTTTGACAGCTTGTATTTCACTGCTTTCCGAGCGGTGCAGGAAGCAATAAGGTTATTGTTCAAAATGGAGAATGCACACTGTATGAAATTAGGCCTCAGTCCCATCAAAAGAAAGCTACTGCAGGTGGACTGGAGCGGGCGACTTGTTGCCATGAGCATACGTCGCCAAAGTGTTCCCACGTATTGTTAATAAGATCGTGGGGGCCACTTACTGTGAAGTATCACATCTTCGTGTAAATAACTTAGCTTGTAGCATGCTAACATTAGCCAGCAACATTAGCAGAGGGCTGCCCGCTGTTGGCATTTGGTTGTTGACAAAATACTGCAACTGCTTCTTTGTTTGTTATTAGAAATATTGCCAGCTCTTCGTGGAAACAAGAAAAAAATAGACTCGTTGGCTTTTTATTTTTCAATTAAACTCGTGTGGTCGCGCAGCTACTCGCGTTAGCTCGCCTAGCATGCACATTTTTTGACACTTTCAGCTTTCGCATAGTCAACATAGGCTCGGTTTACACGTCTGGACACTTGAGAAACAAGAGCTCTCATGCCTGTGCAGTGCAAAAAGTGGTTGCATTTGGGAATTCTGACCAGTGTTAAAGTCGTAATCCAACTTGATGATCAATGTTTTCCTGCACGCATTGAGACCGGAGCTGTCTCAATTAGCTAATGATGACATTAGCCATGTGTTGAGCGAGTTAAGTTGAGGTAGCTCATCCTGAAGTTTGCTTCTTTGAGCCGCTTAGTAACCCGAAAACCCTTTTTATATGTCCTTTTTTTTAAATAAAAGAAACATGTACTAAGTTAATTTCCCTACTAATAATTTAAGATAACCATGTTTAACTCGCTAATATATTATTTACATGTATTGAACTGATGAAACTCTTAAACTATAGGCACACTGCAACATGTGTATATTTGCACCTGATTATAATACTAGGCTTTGCTCTGAGGTTAGAATTAACTTAATTAAAAAAAAAAAAAAAGTCATTTGCATTTAAACTGCTCTTTCTTTTGATATCTCATAGGAAGGAAAAAAGTGCGGGCTCCCCGACCTCGGACTCCAATCCTCGAGGAAAAGAACATACCTCCTCTACAGCTCCCGGACACCTCTGAGGATCTCTTGGTGCCCAGCGAGGAGCTGCTCAACGCCGCGTCCGTCTATGAGGTCATACAGAACTTTAGCACGGTGCTGCGTCTCTCCCCCTTCCGCTTCGAGGACTTCTGTGCGGCGCTGGCGGGCCAGGAGCAATGCACGCTGATAGCAGAGACGCACATCTCCCTGCTGAAGGCCATCCTGCGGGAGGAGGACTCCTCCAACACCACCTTCGGCCCGGCCGACCTCAAAGACAGCGTCAACTCCACCCTGTACTTTATCGATGGCATGACGTGGCCCGAGGTCCTGCGGTCGTACTGCGAGAGCGACAGGGAGTACCACCACGTCTTGCCCTACCTGGAGGTGGACGAGTACCCCTTCGGTCCGCTCGAGAGCAAGATCAAGGTGCTACAGTTCCTGGTGGACCAGTTCCTCACCACCAACATTGCCCGCGAGGAGCTGATGTCCGACGGCAGCATGCAGTACGACGACCACTGCCGCGTGTGCCACCGCCTGGGCGACCTGCTGTGCTGCGAGACGTGCTCGGCCGTGTACCACCTGGAGTGCGTGAAGCCCCCGTTGGAAGAGGTGCCGGAGGACGAGTGGCAGTGCGAGATCTGCGTGGCTCACAAGGTGCCCGGGGTCACGGACTGCGTGACGGAGGCGCAGAAAATCAGGCCCTACATTCGCCAGGAGCCCATCGGATACGATCGCCACCAGCGGAAATACTGGTTCCTCATTCGAAGGATTATTGTGTAAGTTAGGACCCAGGAGGGCCCTCTGGCTTCATTTGGAATACACGTTTCCGGGCTCTTTGTTTCTGACACGTCACTTTTTTCACCAAAACTCACCTTGGCACATAGGACGCCATTAACATAAAAAAAGAGTTGAACCTCAGAGGCGGCGTGTTTAGGTCTTAAGTGAGCCTTATGAAAAAAACAGCTTTGAAAGGCAAAAACAAAAGAACGTGCTGACAAGGTCAGCTTTTTGCCTTTTTTTGTTGTTACTTTTTTCTGTTATGTGTGAAACGGCCGACATGTGAAGTAGAGACTCAATAATGATGTCAATCCAACTGGCCTCTATGAATTGGAGTAATTTGGTCGTGTTGAGAGCATGCAAGATATCTGTTGTCCAGGCTCTTTATTTTTCTTGGCAGCTGTGCGCTTCCCGAGTGCCTCCTCGTCCCTCCTCGTCTCTGAATGATGTCATGTGTTTCACAGCAGGTGGACATCCTCCTACTGTGAAACAGTATCCTACAGGGTCTTCATCATTCCCTTTATTCTCATCGGAGGGACCCAGACAAAAGATTACAGTGTAGACGAGCAGTTTTCTTCCGTTGTTTAGCAATGACTTTAGAAGAGGGGGTTAGCATGCTGTCTCGTGCACATCTAAGATCCCTTTTCTCTCTTCCCCAGCGAGGAGGACGGGGAGCACGAGAAGAAAAAGATTTGGTACTACAGCACCAAGGCACAGCTGGAGGAGCTCATCGACTCCCTGGATAAGGAATACTGGGAAACGGACCTCCACGCCACCCTGGAGGAGATGAGGGAGGAGGTGCAAGGGCACATGGAGATCACAGAGGACCTGACCAGCAAAGCTCGTGGAAACAGCAAAGCCTACCTCACAGCCGTCAATGGTGAGGGCGGGTGCAGTGCGCTGACTTGTGCGAGGCGTGTGGCGTTTGTGTCGTTCCAGGATTTTTTTTTTCGAAGCTTTTTTTCTGTAAGCCGCAGATAACGCCACATTTGTTTTTTGTTTGTTTTTGTTCTGATCCTCCTGCGTATGTGCTTTGTATAGATGTCAGTTGGCAGTTGCCTTTCCCCCCCCCCCCCCCCCCCCCCCCCCCCCCCACCCCCAACTCCCCGCGCTTCCTCCAAGGAGCCGGAGGGATTAGAGTTTAGAGTTCTGAGAGAGCGGTTTCCGTCGCCATTTGTCGGGCTGATTTATCTGCCGGCGCTTGCATCAGACTTCCTCTCTGTGCCACCGGACTGCCTAATCTCGATTGTCAAGGTGTTGGTTTTACTTCACATGCACACGCCTCCGGCGCTGGGTCAGAAGCAGAAGGTTCGAATACAGGATTTTATCCTTCGAAAGCTGCTGCCGTGAATAGAGGATTTACAGCCACTACTAGTTTTTCTTAAACAGAGCTGCAATTCTGGTGCATCAACACGATATTCCTGGTTCTGTTATCTGGTGCCACAGAAGGAAACGTTTTTAATTGGTGGTCGTGTAAAACGGGGAACTCCGACTTATTCTACTTGAAAGAGTTAAAGAGAGTTCTCTTTTGTAACCTCTTTACAGAGAGGGATACTACAGTAATTGGAATGATCAGAAGATCGGGCCCTTTTTCCGCTACTGATGAGCCTGTTTCTCATCTTTTTTTTCATGGTTTGTTTTTTTTTATTTTGTGGAGAAATTAGACGGCTTGTAACAAGCGCCTCGCCGCCTCTCGGAAGCCGTTGCCGCTCTTTCCTCTGACGTGTACGCCGTTGTGAAAGTCGATCACCTTTATCTCGCACTCACTCCCTGCATCGCTAACCAGACTGTGACGGTCTGTGTTCAGCCCCACTGTAACACCCAAGAAGCTGGATTTCTCCCAAACATGCTTTGTTGTGCTTCTTAGATAGCTAAACCAGTATGTTTTAAAAAAAACAACAACAATTTTTAAGTTTTATGTGACAGATGTAGTCATTGTGGGCTTTTGAGTTTTAAATTCTGTGCCTTTTGCGGTTTTAGATGTGGTCATGGAGCGGTTGAAGGTCAGGCGAGGGGAGCGGGAAGCACAGAGGCGTGTCGAGGAGGCAGGAGGGAGCTCTGCCAATCCAGCTGAGGACAATGTTGAGCTCTCTTCGCAGGCCGAGGACAAAGATGCCCAAGCGGTGGAAAGCGCTGGCTCGCGGGGTAAGAATGTGAAGAAAGGGTCCTTTCTTTTTTGTCGGCTTTCACTCGTAAATTCCTCGGAGCCGTCTCGAGCGGTTTCCCACACGCCAGGATGCCGAACTTGTCATATATTGGGCATTCTAAATACAAAAAAAAAAATCAAACTGTCCTGACTGGCGGTGCCGTCCGCCCTGCTGCAGGGGAGGGACCGGCATCGGATAACCCCGCCAGCCAGGACGCAGCTGGACCTAAGACGGAGTCACTTGAACCGGCAAATGAAACGCAGGCTGCTCCCTCTGAGAGCCCGGAGAGCAGGGAATCTCCTCCTGGGGCACAGCAGGGAAGGACAGGTACTCTCCGAGTCAGTGACCGCGTCATGCTCCTCGTCATGCTCCGCTTGGCTGCGCATCTCTTATTTTCACTTCGCTGTCTTTATGTTCCCAACCTCGCCATACTCTTTGTGTCTCGTATATTTTCTTTTCACGTGTTCAATTCCTCTCCATCCTTGCCAAGCTTGTCTCAAGTCAACAGCACTGTTATGCTATGGGGAATGTTTACACTCAAATTGGAAATATATGCCCATCACGATATATCTGGATGCACACAGTGTTTCGGAACAATTGCTCTTCTTTATTTCTAAAGCACTTCACAAATATTCTGCATAGCACTCAAACGCACATCCTGGCCTTCTGCAAAACGCTGTCCAACAATATTCCACTGCCATAATAAACCGCCACCAACTTCAAGTTAGGTCCAGTCGCAAGTGATTTCCTGAAGGGTGGGGTTAGGAAAGGAGAATATTTTGTTCCTCTTGCACTGATAGAGGGAACATTTGATCTTTTAAAGTTGGCACAACCAGGATAAAACAATCTTCTCTTCGGTTTAGCTTTTTTTGTGGGGAGGCGACGACAAAAGGCCTGCGTTTGTTCACACAGAGAAAATAGTCCTCTTTCTGCACGTCATTCTAAATGTATATTTCTAGTGGACAGCTTTAAGGTAATTTTTACTCTTGTGTCCTCTGTTTTCTTCCCCTATTAATTACCTTTTAACACAATCGTGTCTTTAGGCCTTTCCTGTCAGAGCGACTTCATTAGCAACAATCTACTTAATAAAAAATATTTCCTCCGTTTATCAACTTTCCTTGAGCTGCTTCAGGCTGTTTTCTTTCATCACGAGCTAAAGGTGATGCACTCGCTATTTACGACAAAGTGTGCCATTAATTTCTTTCCCCCTTGTCTCATATCTTGTCCGGGGGAAAAAAAGAGCTTTTTACAGGGCTTGGGATGGCGTCCCTGGCAGCAGTTACCACGCCACGTCTGCCACAAACAGCCCCTTATTCCTATTCCTTTTTTTTCCTCCTTCTTTGGTCAGGCTCCTGTTGCTCAAACAAAGGGCTCTCTGCCTGGAAACCCCACCTGCCGTCTCGCCAACAAAGAGCTGCATATATATCTGCCGTCGCAGCTCAAAGGCAGAGCTGGAGTGTTAGGCAGGAATGCGCAGCAGATGGACAGCTTGTTTGGGTTCCTTTGCTTGACTGACGTGGGTTTGGCTTTTATGAGCCTAGCTGGGCTGATAAAGCACAGACTCAGCCACCAAACATTTTATTTTGTCCTTTTTTATTAGGCTCTTAGGAGAGTTTATACCTCTTCCTTAAGCAGGGGAGCCACGTTGAACATTAGTTTACCTCAGCTTTGTGTGCAGCGGTCTGAAACATTCTTATCTACTTCACTGCAGCCAATAACTTCCACTCTCTCCTCGTAAAGTTTAGTGTTTGTTTTTGCCTTTACTGAGCACATGTTTTGTATTTTCTATTTAGACGAGGACAAGAAATCCGAGTGCGACGGTGGAGCTGCGCGCCACGATGACTCGCAGGCACCGACGGCAGACCAGGCCGAGCTGCCGTCGCCTCACCCGGCGGCGGCTGGCGACGGCAGCCAGGTTTCCGGACCCGAGAGCCAGAAGAAATGGCAGCCGCCTGACCTGGCCGACAGGTCCTCCCGGTCCTCTTTTACCAGCCACGATGGAGCAGGTGACGGTCAGCTTCTCTGAAAAGTGCATTTTGACCTGCGGAAGAGCAGAGTTGTGTTAAATTGCCGTTGCTCCCGCGCTGATGGTGCCCTGTGCTTTCCAAATGACAGAGGAATGCTCTGAGAGGACCAACCAGGAAACGGCCGCAGGTGAAGAATCAAAGAACCAAGAGGTGAGGGATTTTTGGTTCGATCAGACTTGACTCTTATTTAGTCTTAATGTAGAAAAACGGGGATTAAAAGTTATCATTGTAAAAGCTGCTTTACATGTAATCTCCTGTCTCACAGTCCTCTCCCGCGTTCTCTGACGGGGATTCTTCACGCCTAAGCTTCCTAAAAAGGGAGCTGACGGTCAACATGAACAACCTATTCAAACTTGGCCAGGAGGGGAAATACAGGGTCTACCACAACCAGTACAGCACCAACACGCTGGCGCTCAACAAGCACCAGCACCGGGAGGACCACGACAAGCGGCGCCACCTCTCCCACAAGTTCAGCCTGACCACGGCGTCCGAGTTCAAGTGGAACGGCTCCATTTACGGGTCGCGCAGCCTGACCGTCTCCACGCTGCGCCTGACCATCATCCAGCTGGAAACCAACGTCCCCGGCCCCTTCATGCACCCCAACTGGGCGTCGCACAGGTGCGTCTCAGGCTGGTGTTCATGAGAAAACCCCACAGTGTTAACACAACAAATGTCAGGGGATGGATGGGGAACCCATAAACAGCAAGAATGAATGAATTACGATAAACACAGATTCACTGTACCATTATTAAGTGGTAAGAAGAAAACCCTAAGCGTGGAACTTGATACGTTTTGTTTTCACAGAACCAACTGGAATAAAGCGGTGCACATGTGCAGCAAGGCCAGGGAATTTGCTCTGGCCTTGGCCATACTGGAGTGTGCCATCAAGCCAGTGGTGATGCTGCCTGTGTGGAAAGATTCTCTGGGACACACCAGGTAAGAGGACACCAACAGCCTGCCCTCCAGAATGCTTTCAGAGAGAGGTGCGCTGGCAGAAACGCTGTCCATGCTCATTCAAGTCCTTTATTTATTTACGTCCCGCTTCAGGTTGCACCGCATGACCTCCATTGAGCGTGAAGAGAAGGAAAAGGTGAAGAAGAAAGAGAAGAAGCTCGAGGATGAGGAGACGTTGCAGCAGGCCACCTGGGTGAAGTACACCATCCCCATCAAACACCAGGTACAAACGAGTCCTGCCTCCCCATTTTAAGTAGTTCAAAATCAGCTGCACACACACCGTGTGTGACGTCCCCATCTTGTCCCTCGAGGTGTGGAAGCAAAAGGGGGAGGAGTACAGAGTCACGGGATATGGCGGCTGGAGCTGGGTCAGTAAAACGCGTGTGCCGCGTTTTGTTCCGAGGCTCCCAGGAAACACAAACGCCAACTACCGCAAAGACCTGGAGGGTGAGGGTTAAGCCAATTTAGCTTCCTGAAGGTGTTGAAATCTTTTCCTCCAGACTTCATGTTCATTTGCATCATCTTTTTTTTTGTCTTTCCATCAAGCGGCTAAACTGAAAAAGGAAAACGCAGCCGCCGGCGCAGATGCACAGAAACGGTTGGACGATGAGCCGAAGGAGCAAGCCTCCGTCCCCAAGTCGCCCCAGAGCACTTCCTCGGCAGATGATGGCAAACCTCGAACCACAGGGGAGGAGGAAAAAGCTGCGAATACGGAGCAGGAAGCAAAAGCTGAACAGAAGGAAGAAGATGAGAAAATGGAGGTCGATACCTGCCCGAAAAGTTCTCCTAGTGACTGTAAAGGTAAATGCCCCCATTTAGGGTATTTTTACCCTTGCCGTTGGGATATTTGCGTACAAGTTTCCGTTTTGATCCAACACTGCAACCTGTCTTTGTCTTAGATGAAGATGAAACCAAACGTCCTTTCTCAGCTGTTGAAGAAAAAGCGACCCATCTATCTGAGCAGCCCGAGACGGACAGGAGCTCCGTGTCCAAAATCTTCGCCGACGTTGTGAATGTCAGCGAAGGCTTCCAGCTGCGGACAGCTTACAAGAAGAAGGTTAAGCCGTCCAAGCTGGACGGACTTCTGGAGCGCCGGGTCAAACAGTTCACCTTAGAGGAGAAGCAGCGACTGGAACGGATGAGACAGGCGGCCCTAACATCCAAAGCTGCTTCTGCCAAACCCACAGCGATGGTTAAGACCGAAGGGTCAGCACTGAGCAGGCAGCTAGCGCTGACCCCGACTGTTAAAGCGGAGGAGGAGGAGAGCCCCCAAAGCAAAGACCAGGTGGTCAAAAAGCTGGACTTTGAGCAGGAGGGCCCAAAAACCGTCGTCAGATCGGATGCTGCAGCACCTGGCAACAGCAAGGCGGCTGAGCTGAATGACCTGCATGGGAGCGAAGGGGATGCCTGCACCCACAAAGAAGTGAATGGAGCACCCGAACCCCATCGGGAAAGCAACTGTATACCAGAGATGATGGAAAACAGCGAGAGATCACAAAAGCCCGAGGATGTCCGAGCGGGAGAGAACCCAAAGAAACGTGGCTATGAGGAAATGGAGCAAAGCAGCAGCCAGAGCGACGCAGAGAAGGCGGAGGGAACCCAAGGCAAGACCAGCGTATCGCAGGTAAATGGGAAAAACATCAGCTCTGACCCCAACCCTGAAATCCAAGGTGATAAGAAGGAGCCTCAGAAAGAGCCCCTAAGGTCTCTGATGAACGGGAACCTCTCGCAAAACGACATGTCCAACATAAGTCACCCGCCTCCCCTCAAAGTCCCAAAATTAGAGAACCATGTGGAGGAGAAAGGAAATTCTGCAGCTGTGAAGAGCGAGAGTGAGATTGCGTCTCCAAAAACTGAATTGTCAAGCCCTTTCTGCCCTAATAGTAACAATACAGATAGCTGCTCTGTTAGTGAGGGGTCAAAGACCTCTGTCACTAATACCCCCCTGAAGGAATGTCCGAATCCCCCGCTTCACAACACATCCAACAGCAGTAACAAGCCTGAGATAACGCCTCAGGCAGTCCCGTCCCTCACCGCTTCCACCCAGCCGAGCTCAGGAACGGCCGTCCCCCCGAAGAAGAAACCCGCCGACAGCAGGACGGGCTCCTCCGCCGCCACGCCGGCCAGCTCTATGACCATTAGCAAAGAGTACACCACCAGAGACAGAGTCAGCCTTCTCAGGTTTTCCAAATCCAAGAAGTCGCGCTCGGGCACAGCCCTCCCGTCCTACCGCAAATTTGTCACCAAAAGCAGCAAGAAGAGCATCTTCGTCCTGCCAAATGACGACCTGAAGAGGCTGGCGAGGAAGGCGGGCATCAGAGAGGTCCTAATTTTCAACTACAGCGCCAAGCCGGCCCTGGATATATGGCCTTACCCTTCACCTCGGCCCACATTCAGCATCACATGGAGGTCTGTAACGCATTTAGACATCTCACACTGTGTTTTCTATCACTAAGACTCTTTCTAAACTATTATAGACTGGCAAACTACTTACATAGTGATCCAAAGAGCTATAGGTGCTTTATATATTGTTGACAATCCGTTCTCTTGACTCTCCAGGTACCGTCTGCAGACAGTGAGTTCATTAGCTGGGGTCAGCTTGATGCTGAGGCTGCTGTGGGCCTGCCTGAGGTGGGACGACATGGCCGTGAAACCCTCCGCGGCTGTAGGGACAACTCGGAAAGGTGAGAAAAATCCATCTCATTTGTCAGCTGCTGGCTTCAGGCATCAGATTAGCATACACTGGCTAACTGGGAATTCACCCACTGCAGAAACCACAGACACCGACATCATCACAACAGAGATCATAAAACGAAGAGATGTGGGGCCCTATGGCATCTTCTCAGAGTACTGCATCAGGAAGATCATCTGTCCGCTCGGAAACAGAGACACTCCCAAAGGTAAGAGCTTGTTGGGGATCAACGTTACATTGAAGACTGCACATTTGAAGAAGTATCAAGATTCTGCCCTGTTTTGCTATATTTTATTTTATTTCTTTAAACATATCTTTTTTACTTTTTTAAAGCAGAAACCCCCACCCCACAGAGGAAAGGTCTGCGCTCAAGTGCCCTGAGGCCAAAGAAGCAGGAACCGGCCAAGCTGACTGGACCTGTAGCTGTAGAGACCTGGGTGGCCGAGGAAGACCTGGAGCTGTGGGAGATCAGAGCTTTTGCAGAGAAGTGGGCAACACGTTTTTCATCTCCTCCTTCATCTCTAATAGTCTGGGGAATGACTGCTTCTCCAGCTCTTATCTAACACTTTGTTCCACCTTCTCCCCAGAGTGGAGAGGGAGAGGTCACAGGGCATAGATCCCTCCAAGAGCAGCACTACTCTGAGGACAGCAGAAGAGGTGAAAGCCCATTTGGAGAATCAGCTGAAGCAGGCCAGACTGGCCGCTCAGCAGGTGAGAACCAGGCACACGCATGTGGTATCTTTTGGGCTCACATCGAATCTTTAAAAAGCATGGAGGAAACTTTGCACGCCCTATCTTGTTTGTTTTCAGAAACGTCTTGAGCAGCAGAGACTAGGCGCAACTACCACCACTTCCACAACGACCACCTCCACAGCCGTCACTCCCATCACCCCAGCTCCTACCGGCCAGAGGACGGGTCAAGTGACGCCGGGCGCCAAGATGGTGCTGGCCTCCAAACTGGGCTCCCCGGTTCAGTTCCAGCAAGACAAGAACTTCCAGCAGTCTTTTGCTTCTTGGGTGAAACAGGGTCAAAACAACAACAACAACAGCAGCAGCAGCTCTGGTAAGCAGACGTCCCATTTTCATCCACCATCATCTGTTGGGAGATAAAGGGCACAAACACCAGGGTTTGGCATCGGTTTTCATCCATTCACAGCGTTGGATCGCCATGCATCGACATCTTTTTTTAAAAACTTTATTCTTTTTTCATTTTTATACCTTTTTCATGTCAGTCAAAATTAGTGGCGTTGGAGAATCATTTTATGGCTTGTGGTGTCCACTTAAGATAAAATACCTCAGATCTATGAGGAGATATTAGATTCTACAACGTATTTTTGTATATTTTACACAGGAGAGTACATTTATTTATATATATATATATATGCAAACCTCCTGTTGACTTGAGCCTTGAAGTGGACACTACAGCCTTACACTGGCTGTTGTGGTGGCCTATATGACTTTTTTCGGGGGGGATGCACATGACCGTAGGTGGCATGGTGTGTCTTGCAGCCTCCACTGGCTTGATGGCCACCGTGGCTGGCAGCATCACCACCTCAGAGCAAGCCTTCCAGATCACTGGCAGCCCAGTGACTGTGGCTGGCCAGGTCCTCGCCTCCAAACTTCCACTTCCCGCTAACAGCAAGATTGTCACGCTCAACATGCCTTCCGGTCAAGGAGGTAGGGGCAAGCATGTGCTTCATCCATTTTGGCGAAGCTTAAACTCACGACGGACCAGGAAAAAAAAAAGAATGGATCGGAGACGAGGCACAAGTCTGCCTTTTCGTGAAGTGTTGACCCCGAGTATGGAGGATTCCACCTGTGGCCGATGGTGCAACTTGATGTTTTTGTGGCTTTGTGGCTTTTCGGAACAACCGTTGTTAAAGAATGACAAGATCTTGAATTAATTTGTCTTTTTTTTTTTTTTTAACTGGACAAGGACAGATGTTTGTTTTTGTTTTTAGAAACACACAAACACAATCCCAGTGCACGCTTCGCTTTTACATCCCTGACCTTTCTGACCACACGTCTGCTTCTTTTTTTGCCTCCCTCCCTCCCTAATGGTGCCTTCTCATTGGCAGGTGTAGTTCAGCAGAAAGTGCTGGGCATTTTCCCCTCTGGGCCTCCCGCAAACTTGAGAACATACAGCACACTACACCCCACCACTGGCAACATCAACCTCCGAGCTGCGAACTCGGCCTCCACCACTCAGCAGCAGGTCTTTAAACGTCCTATTCGGTCCGACTTAAACCGTGTAGAAACACTGAGCACCACAACTCACGCTTTCGCTGTTTTTGTTTCCTAGGTGACCACAGCAGGGAGCAAAACGCAGCCTGGCACTGCAGGAAACCAGGCACTTACCCCAGCTACCTCTGTGGGCACCATGGTCAGAAGTCCAGTGGCTCCACAAGGTGTTCCGTCCAGCTTTTGATCTTTACTCCAAAATACATGCATTTAGTTAATTTTTTTTTCTCCTTACAGGAGTAGAATCTAAAATCAATCTTTGTTCGTTCCAGGTCAGCCCCAGCTGGCACAAATGGGAAGCACTGGAGCCGTCTCCGGTTCTCCCTCCACTGCGGGTGCAGCGTCGTCCCCATGTGCTGCCAGCACCGCTCCCGGGCAGTCTCCTGCTTCATCTCAGCCCCAAAGGCCACAGCAGGGTCAAGTAAAACTCACCATGGCCCAGCTCATGCAGCTGACACAAAGCGCACAGGTGGGAAAGGCTCTTACCATTGCTTTCCTGCCTGTTAAAAAAAAAAAAAAAAAAAGAAGTAGTAGTTTAGTTTTCTTTTTTTCTGACACTAGTCATCCCTTCTGGAACTGTTCAGTTACTATATTCACTTAGACTTCTTGTTTGTTTGGAGTCTGTTATCGACGATGTTATATTATTTTTTTGTTTAAAATTCTCCAGGGAGGGAACCCAGGTCTGACAGTGGTGATCCAGGGTCAAGGCCAGACCCAGGGCCAGCTTCAAATCATCCCACAGGGGGTTACGGTCATCCCTGGTCCCGGTCAGCAACTAATGCAGGCAGCCATGCCCAACGGCCAGGTCCAGCGCTTCCTCTTCACTCCTGTTCTTCCATCCTCCTCAGCTGCCACCTCAGCTCCCACTGCCTCTCCCCCTCCAAATCCCATAACTGTCCCCCAAACTCAGCCATCAACCCCAGCTCCAGTGAGAATCCCGGCACAAGTGCAGACAACTCCCTCGGCCTTGGCCCAAACGCAGATGTCGGCCCCTCTGCCCGCCCCCATGCACGTTCCGAGCCCATCCCAGAGTTTAACCCCCAGCTCGGCTCCTGTTCCCATGCAGGCCCAAAGCGCCGCCCCCGCGGCCGCTCCGCCAACACCTGAAGCTCAGGCCTCCCCGCAAACCCAATTTTCACCCCCCACGCCATCGCAGTCTCAGCTGTCCACTCCGGTGCCGGCTCCGCCACAGCCTGCCCAACAGGCTTTGACCCCCGCGCCACCATCGGCGCCGAGACCCGTCACCGCCTCGGCACAGAGTGCAACCCCGGGTCTGATTCATCATCAAACCCAAGCCATCGCTCAAACACCGGCCTCCACCTTTACACCCGCACATTCCCAGACGACGTGTACGCTCCCTGTCCCACCACAGGCCGTCCCCCAGCCCCAAATCCCGCCACAGTCCCTCAGCCTGACCCCAGGTTTGACCTCCACCCCTGTCCAGATTCAAGTCCCTGCCGCTTCTCCTGCTGTGACCCCGGCGTCGGTCAGGTTTGCCGGCCAGGCCACTGCCACAGCAGCGGCCATCAGCTCAACCCACATGCCTATTTCTGCCTCTTTGCCTTCCCCCGTCAGAGCTCCAACCCCGGCCCTCGCCCCCATCATGGCCGTCGCTTCCACCCAAATTGCCGTCCCGCCCGCAGCTAAAGCCCTGACCCAAATCCCAGCTGCAGCTCCCGCTCCTCTTCATGCCGCCGTGGCCAGCGCTGTGGTCACACCGGTCACAGCCACCTCCACAACACCTTCAGTGCCAGGTAAATCACCACTTCTAAGGCCTTCCTAATCGGGTTGCATTCACTTTCACGCCTAGTGCCTTTTTTAATCGATCACTTCTCCTGACTTCTTCTCTTCTGTCGTAGCATTGATAGAGCAGCGGGCGGCCCCGCCCCAAGTTTGGATTCCAGCATCCTCCCAAGCTCAGACTTCGGTTCAGACAGCTCAGCAGGTCACCACTCCAGTTACACCACCTGCCTTGCCTTCCATACCTGCCTCTCCCCCCGTATCTGTCGCCACACATTCCCCCATCACTCTCTCGCCTCAGGCATCCCTGACTCCTCAGTCTCAAGCACAAGTTCATCAACCGGCCGTTGTGTCCGTGCAGCAGGTGTCGCACGTGCCCATCTCAGCGGTGCAGGTTCACATGAAGGGGTTACCGGTTTCTCCTGTGGTGTCGGCAGTGATACCCACGCAGCCTCGGCTCCAGCCCCAAACCCACAATCAGCATCACCCCCAGGCACAAGCCCAAATTTGTGCACAGTTCCAGGTCCAGCCCTCCGGTCAAGCCCAGCAAGTCCACATTCAGCCTCAAGCTCAAATTCAGCCCCAGGTTCAGGTCCAGCTTCAGCCGCGGGCACAAATTCGGCCGCAAACCCAACAACCACCTCAAGGCCAAGCGCAGCCCTTTACTCCGATTCAACCTCAGGTGCAGTTTCAGTCCCAAACCAAAAGCTTGCCCCAGCTCCAGTCCTCAGCCCAGGCCCAGCTCCAGCCACGGATCCAACCTCAGTACCAACCCCAGGTACAGGCGTCATTTCCAACACAACCTCAAACGCAGCCTCAGGTCCAGTCTCAGGCCCAAAGTCAGCTTCAGCCACAGGCGCAGATACAGGTCCAGCTCCAGCAGCAGAACCAGATCCAAGCTCAGGCCTCACCACAACCGCAGGTTCACGTTCAAGCTCAAGTCCAAGCCCAGCCCCAGTTCTCTGTTCAGTCACCCCAGCAGGCCCAAGTCCCACAGCAGCTTCAGGTCCAAGCGCACGGCCAAGTCCAGGCCAAGCTCCAGGTCCAGTTCCAGCCTCAGACCACATCTCAAGTTCAAACACAGCCTCAGCTTCAGGTCCAGTCCCCAATCAGGCATCAACTCATCACCGTTCCCGGCCTCCAGCAGCCGGTTCAGCTGCTCTCAGCCCTGCCGCCCCATGTGGCCGCCCAGATCCAAGCCCAGATCCAGGCCCAGCAGCAGGGCGGGGCAGTTCCCCAGCAGATCAAACTGCAGCTGCCTATCCAGATCCAGCAGCCAGGGGGGCAAATTCAGACCCACCAGCTGCAGAACATGGTGACCATACAGGCCCCGTCCAGCGTTCAGGAGCAGATACAGAGGCTGCAACACCATCAGCAGCAGCTACAACAACAGCAGCAGCAGCAGCAACCAAAGAAGAAGAAGCATCTGGAGGCTAAAAGGGAACAGAAGGAGCAGAACACACAAGTGGTCAGTCCCAAGGACGGCATCCTGAAGCAGGTGAGACTTGAATTTGAGTCAAGCTGCTCGGCGTGAAGTCTGGAGACGTTTTATGTGTGAAACTGAAAACGGTGAAACTTCTTTCAGGTGGTGGCGAAGCAGAACGCTTCAGCCGAACAGCTGAAACAGAAGAAGAGCCTGGCCGCCGCCGAGCGAGAGGGGAACCAGAGGTCGTCGTCTCGGCAACTGCAGATCCGCTTCACACCGTCCGTCTTTGATGTGCTGCTAACCAGCTTTTTTTCATTGTTGTTTCTCTCTACAGAATGATTGTGTGCAACCAGGTGATGAAGTTCATCCTGGATAAGATCGAGAAGGACGAGAAGCAGGCGGCTAAGAAGAGGAAGAAGGAGGAGGTGGTGGAGCAGAAGCGCTCCAAGCAGAACGCCACCAAGCTGACGGCTCTGCTGTACAAGCATAAGGAGCAGCTGAAGGCTGAGATCTTAAAAAAGAGGGCCCTGCTGGACAAGGAGCTGCAGCTGCAAGTACAGGTTAGACTGGGGAGCAAACGTTTGCCATGCGTCCCGACTCGGCGGGCTAGATTAGATGTACAACTCACCACCTGCGCTGTGTTGTTCCCAGGAGGAGCTGAGGCGGGATCTAGCCAGGCTTCAGAGGGAAAAGGAAAAGGCCCGAGCCGCCATCGCCCAGGCCGCCGCCGCGACGGTCAAGGCGGCGTCGGCCCACTCGTCCCAGCCCCCTCACTCCACACATTCCCCCCACAGCACCCACGCAGTCCCCACGGCCCACAAACGCAAGAAAGAAGACGAGAGGGACGCGGACAAAAACCGGGACCGAGACCGGCACCACGACAAGAGCAAGAAACGGGACAGGGACAAGGAGAAGGAAAAGGAGAAGGACAAGGACCGGCACAGAGAAAAGGACCGAGAGCGGGACCGAGAGCGGGAACGCTACCGGGACCGAGAGCGGGAGAAGGACAAAGATCGGGACCGAGACAGGGAAGGGGACTCCAGCTCGTTGAAACACAAGAAGAAGAAAAGAAAACTGTCTTCTACCTCAAAGGATCACAAAAAGGACACCAAATTGTACTGTATCTGCAAAACGCCCTACGACGAGTCAAAGTACGCCACAAGCCCAGGCCTCGGGGGTCAGAAATCTTTGCTAGTAGCTTTTTTCATTTCTTTCTCTCTCATTTTCCCGGGCAGGTTTTACATCGGGTGCGACCTGTGCTCCAACTGGTTCCACGGGGCGTGCGTCGGCATCACGGAGAAGGAGGCCAAGAAGCTGGAGGACTTTGTGTGCAACGACTGCAAGCGCGGCCAGGACGGGGGCAGCAGCGAGGAGCTGTACTGCATCTGCCGGACGCCCTACGACGAATCACAGTAGGGCCCTGCTTAACACCCTCTTCACCGCAGGGGTCGCCGCGCTGGCACTAACCGGCCGTGGCGCTCCCTGTCCCCCGCAGGTTTTACATCGGCTGCGACCGCTGCCAGAACTGGTACCACGGGCGCTGCGTGGGCATCCTGCAGAGCGAGGCCAACCACATCGACGTGTACGTCTGCCCGCAGTGCCAGTCCACCGAGGACGCCATGACGGTCCTGTCCCCGCTCACCGACAAGGACTACGAAGGGTTAAAAAGGATATTAAGATCGTTACAGGTACGCGGGTGACTGCATTAGAAATACCTATAGTAAATACTGCTAGTACTCCTCGTGTTCATTCGGAGAACAGAGGTCAGATTAGAGAAGTTACTGTAGAATCGTGGAAGAGGGAGTTGAAATTATACCGTGCCTCTGGACAAATGAAGCCACTACATTTCAGACTTCAGACACAGGAAAACTTATTATGTATTAAGTGTTGTTTTGTCTCTTAACGGTTTCTTATTTTTTGTGGTTTCAGTCCCACAAAATGGCCTGGCCTTTCCTGGAACCTGTGGATCCCCATGACGCACCAGACTACTACCGCGTGATCAAAGAGCCGATGGGTGAGACCAAAATGAAACAAACTGCTTTAGACTCTTCCTCTGAAAAGTAAAGCAAACCCCCCCCGTTTTTATCATCAACCTTTGAGAATCCCTTCTTACACAAACTGGGCTTGTGTGAGATCATTCTTATGTCTTCTTTAGCAGAGCAAAGCGAAAATTATTTAGGTTCATCCATGATGTTTGAGCAGTGTGAGTGATAGTACCTGGAATTTCCTCTCATGCTTCATGCTCCTCCGTCCCTTTAGACTTTTCCACCATGGAGACCCGTTTGCAAAAGCGGCATTACCAGAAGCTCACCGAATTTGTGGCAGACGTGACCAAAATCTTCGACAACTGCCGCTACTACAACCCCAACGACACGCCCTTCTTTCAGTGTGCGGAGGTCCTTGAAGCCTTCTTTGTACAGAAGCTGAAAGGCTTCAAAGCAAGCAGGTAAGGGAAAGTGGCGCTCGCCGCCGCACAGTCCAGGTACTAAAGGTCCTCCCCTCCATCCCCTCTGAGGCCTGATCGGCTTCACCGGCTCATTCAATAAGCCATGGCAGTTTCAGTAGTTAATTTTCGCATTTCGAGCTGCCCTTAACTTGTCATTTCCTTTTGTGCCTGCAGCATGTATGTCATACAGCATGTATTTTGCAGTGGAATGTGCTTTACTTGTAGATTAAAGTGTTTTTTTTGTTTAGTTTCTTTAAACCACTGCTTGGCAGTCCTCAGAAAGCACAGAGCTGTCATGTTGCGTCTGCATTTTGTGCATCATCTTGCATTTGTGTTTGTTCGCCTTTGCATCACGCCTTTTGTTTAAGCCATCCCATGTTCTTCTTTCTTACAGATTGTCAGATTCTTAAGGGGGCCAGTCTAGCTGGAGTCTGGACTGGATGCCGGGGGTCTCTAGTAATAGTCACATGAATTTCTTTGTTTCCAAAACAAGAACAGACACAAAAAAAAAAAAACGCATCCAAACACCAAATAAATGTGCTTTTGTTTTTCCTTTTAAGTTTCCAGGAGGCAGCTGTTGATCACAGTTGATAATAATGATAGCAAAAATGGCTGCCGTGTGGAAATCACCGTCACTGTCTTCTCATCCCGAATCAGGATAAAACTGGGCCTTTATGAGCAATCAGTCACACCAGCTAGGTCACGTTCAGTAGGATTTTAGCTGCATTTTAATTTAGACGTATTTATTTCCGTTGAAGATCTGAGTTTGATTGGATATGTTGAGAATGTGGACTAAAATATATAAAGGTGCATATTTTTTATTATAGAGATATATTTATGAGACGTTTTGTATGTTACCTCTCCCTCAGTTTGATTTCACCTGGATGTTCTTGTCTTGAATGCACATACTTTTATCATGTACAGTAGTTGTGACCTACATCTGCCTGTATTTGACTGTTTTTTTAAAAAAAAAGAATCATGAAACGGATCAGTTTAGATGGGATTTTTATGAGTCGACAATGTACCAAAAGGAGTGGAGAATCCCCCCCCCCCCATTTCCTTGCTTCAAAAAGTAGTCTGTCTGTAGGTGTGGAGGGTTTCTTCACTAATAAAGGCATTCCCAGTTCATGTAAACCGGCATGGCCGCAGGATTCTGTGCTGACCATTTTGCATCCTGTCTGTGAAATCATCATTGAGATGCGCAGGGATGAACAAAAATGTGGAGAGTTCTCAACTCTTCCCTTCTCTCCACATTCCCATAGGTCTCATAACAACAAGCTTCAGTCTTCTACAGCCTCTTAAAAAGCATCGCACATTGCGCAAACAAAATGCACTTGCCAAGAAAATGGCTTTTCTGAAACTGTGACTCTGATGCTCCACCATGCTACAAAGGGTGGGGGGAGGCCGGCGGGGGCAACCAGAGCGGGAACTGCCCTCTGCCCATTTCAGCCGTAAGGGGACCTTGCTGGACCTGTGCTCATCAGTGGGCCCATCTGTACAGTGGAGCAAGAACAACTGAGGCATTTCAGAAGAAAATTTACCTCGGAGAAAAACTCTTTAAGGAGCTCTCATATTTCCATAAACTTTTTTTTTTTTATTATTCTGTTTTCCTTTTTGTTTGTTTAGTTTCTTTGTTTTGTTTTTTTCTTACCTGGTTAAAAAAAATTCTAGGCCATTCTTGTGGTCACCGTGTCCACTAACGTAGGAAAATGAACGCAGATGTACAATGGCTGAGTTTTACTGAGCATCGTGTATGAAGAGTTTTGTGTCTGAATTCAGATTTCATCGTGGAACAATGTTTTTCATCCAGATTCCACCCATTGTTTAATCTGAAGTGGCATGAAAGACAGTCTGAAGTACTTTAATATTTGGACATCAGTAGTCTACTTGGTTTAACTTCTATATACCTAACTTAATACAGTAATAAGCTATTGTAAATCACATGCTTTGCAGTAGTGGCTGACTGAGAAAGATTAAACAATGTATTTGAGGGTTTCTACCCTGTTTGTAAAAATTCATCAGTTTTGGACATTTTTTTTCTTTTTTTTTATTACAACTGAAGAAATATTGGTGTATATGGAACCTAATAAAACTTAAATGGTTACTTCCTTGTGTATTTTCACAGCCAAAACAGTTTTTTAACAAGGAAAAGGCTTCTTTTTCTTGTTGGTTTTAAGTTTGGAAGTTTTTTAAATAAAATGTTTAAATAATTAAAAAGTATCTACAAACAAAAACAGTTCAGATCAAACTCCCATGTTAACTGTTGAAATTAAGAGAGAAAAACTTAATTTTGCAGTTTATATTTTACAGTTGTATTTACGGGCGTAAAGATACAAAGTGTGCCTTTCAATGACTTCCCAGTTAGAAGTCGACCTCACAGATTCGGAAACGGTTCTAATGTCTTATACCGATACAAAAGTCGAAAAAACCTGACCAGGGTCCGACCAATGAGATCAAACATGCTTTAGTTTTCAGATCTCGCGATATCTTCGTTTTGTGACGCCATTTCCTGTGCGCTCCGTGATTTTTTTCAAACAGCCCAATGAACGGAGTCGGCCGGTTGCTTTTGCTCGAACAACCCAATCAGAAGAGTTTGTTGTACGAATTTAAAGGTCTGTGCGGCATTTTCCGTGAATCACTATCCCTGTTCGAGGTTGAAGTAAGTGTCCGTGTGCTGCTTATTTAAGAACATGCTGTCATTTGAAGATTGCTAGCCTTTTGAACATATACTAGTCGTTTTTTTAGCCATTCAAAGTCCGACGTATAAAGATTGTAGTTTAAATATCAGGGAGCGTCCGCTTTGGTCGTTTTTTTGTCGTAAACTCCAACAGAATCACGAGGCCGCTCGAGGAATACCGCTTGACGTATAAACGTTTTGCCTTGTGCTTGCAGGAATTCCTTTTTAAGTTTCCACTGTTGTCCAGCTCCAGCACTTCTTGAAAATGTCCGAGAACGTCGCCCGCCTGAACAAGTTCAAGAACAAAGGCAAAGACAACCATGTGAGTCTCATTTTGAGTGTTTGCTACGTCTGAATTCGATAACCGCAAAAGCTGTGGATTTGTGACCGTGTGTCGCGTGCCGTCTGAATGGCAGGAGCTCCGACGCAGGCGCGTGGAGGTTAACGTCGAGCTCCGGAAGGCGAAGAAAGATGACCAGATGTTCAAAAGGAGAAACGTGGACGCGTCGCCCGACGAGGCCACTTCCCCTCTCCAAGAGAGAAACCAGAATTCCCAGGTTAGCTTTGATATGTGCACCTGTTTGGTTTATTTTAAATGATGCAAAAGTAAGAAGTTTGAGTTTGGCGAAGCCTTGCTTGCCGTTTGACTTTGATTCTGTATAATTCCTGTTTTGTGACCACAAAATGTTTTTTAACCGTCCCTGGATGTCTGCAGGCTATGCGTCAGTGGACAGTGGAGGAGATTGTTGCAGGAGTGACCAGCGGTAACCAGGAGTCCCAGCTGCAGGCCACGCAGGCCGCAAGGTAATGGGGAAAGCTCTTTTTAGAGAACACTGTTCGATTGAATTAATTTTGAAGGAGATCA
Source organism: Menidia beryllina (assembly GCA_013363375.1). Classification (NCBI taxonomy): domain Eukaryota; kingdom Metazoa; phylum Chordata; class Actinopteri; order Atheriniformes; family Atherinopsidae; genus Menidia; species Menidia beryllina. The sequence continues at coordinate 1,005,879 of JABUIW010000036.1, forward strand.
GCGTATTGGCCAAGCTGACTTTGCTCCTCTTTTTATTGCAGGAAGCTGCTGTCCCGGGACAAACACCCCCCCATTGACCAGCTCATCGGTGCTGGCCTGATCCCCAAGTTCGTGTCCTTCCTGGGATGGGTGGACTGCCCGCCGATCCAGTTCGAGGCGTCCTGGGCTCTGACGAACATTGCCTCCGGGACGTCCGATCAGACGGCGGCGGTTGTGGCGGGCGGTGCTGTTCCAGCTTTTATCGAGCTGGTCTTATCTCCTCACCAGCACATCAGTGAACAGGCAATCTGGGCCCTTGGAAACATTGCTGGTATTTGAGATGATATGTTCATTTATTTTTAGACATTTATACCTGTAGGAAAGCTCATTTAAGTTTTTAATCTATTTGTTTTTCTCTTTTTAGGTGATGGATCAGCTCTCAGAGACAAAGTTATCAAGCATGGAGCTGTGGCCCCTCTTCTCAGTCTGCTTGCACTCCCAGATCTGACTGCTTTTAGTGTAAGGGATAGTCCTTGTGGTCAAGTCTTGAAACGTCTCCTCCTCTAGGGGGCGCCCTAATTCAACCCTTCCTGTAAAGGCACCTGACCTTATCTCACTTTTATTTGCAGCCTGGCTATCTGAGAAACGTGACATGGACCCTGTCCAACCTCTGCCGTAACAAGAACCCCTCCCCTCCGATGACCGCCATCCAGCAGATGCTGCCCGCGCTCATTCGCCTCCTTCACCACGACGACGTGGAGGTGTTGGCCGACGCCTGCTGGGCTGTGTCCTACCTCACGGACGGCCCCAACGACCGCATTGAGGTGGTGATCCAGACCGGTTTGATCCCGCGACTGGTCAAGCTGCTCGGCTTTGAGGAGCTGCCCATTGTGGTACGTATCCAAACTTGTGTGTGTGTAGTATGCACATCAGAAGGGTGCTCCTGGATGTGCGCCCTGCCTCAACTCCCTTAACTTAAGTTGGATTGAAACTCTTCCTCCTCCAGACCCCGGCGCTGCGGGCCATCGGCAACATTGTGACCGGCACAGACGAGCAGACCCAGGCCGTGCTGGACGCCGGGGCCCTGTCCATGTTCCCCCGACTGCTGCGCCACAAAAAGGCCAACATTCAGAAGGAGGCAGCCTGGACTCTGTCCAACATCACGGCGGGGAAGGACTCTCAGATCCAGGCTGTCATCGACGCAGGCCTCGTTCCGCACTTGGTCGACATACTCGCGCGGGTAGGTTTTTGATACGCGAACGCCAGTTTGAAAGCTTTTAGGATTTTAACATTGTCTTACTATGTCGGTGATAATGTGAGAAATCCTCTTGTTGCTTGAGTATTTACACCCATTCTGCTTTTGTTGCAGGGTGACTACAAAACTCAGAAAGAGGCTGTCTGGGCAGTTACAAACTACACCAGTGGGGGCACCGTTCAGCAGGTGGTCTACCTTGTGCAGGCCAATATCCTCGTGCCTCTTCTGGGTCTGCTCGCCTCCAAGGACAGCAAAACTGTCCTGGTCATCTTGGATGCAATCACAAACATCTTTTTGGTGAGTTTAAAAACAAAAAAGTCTGAAGTCTAACCTGATGGGTCTGGATCATCCTCAGCCTGATGGCAGCGATATATTTCTGTCCCCTTTATCAGGCTGGTGATAAGATTGGGGAGTCGGACAAGCTGAGTTTGATGATTGAGGAATGTGGAGGGCTGGATAAGATCGAGGAGCTGCAGTCTCACGAGAACGAGATGGTCTACAAAGCTGCCCTGAACCTGATTGAGAAGTACTTTTCCGATGAGGTAGATGCACCGGCGATCGCGATTTGGAAGGGTTAAATACTCCTGTGTGGGATGTGCTTTATCTGATTTCTTTTTCTTTTCAAAGGAGGAGGTTGTGCAGTGTGTGGCCCCCGACTCAACCGATGACGGTTATGCTTTCCAGATCAGTGAAAACCAGAGCACTTTCAATTTCTAGATGACTTTCTGCTCCTGTCTGTACTGTACCTCATTGATACTGTTTGTCCCTTATTCATGTGGTTTTGTATGTACTGTACATACTGTTTTAACATTGAGACATCTGTGTAAATAAAGTTGCTGTTGTATCATGTGTAGTTTTCTTGTCTTGTTTTAAAAAATGATTATGGGGGGATATTTCTCATCTGAATTTTTTTTTTTTTTTTTTTTTTTTTTTTAAATTGATAACTTGGCGTCTGCAGTGTTTGCTCCAGTTGTTTTGAAAGAAGACATTTGAAAATCAAGAAGTCATTTAAAATCTAAAAGACCTTTTTGTTTGAATCGGTTCCTAAAACCTGTGATGATTTTAGGAAATTCATCCAAAACCTCAGATAAGCGTTTGTATTTTCCATCGGGGGGGGTACAAATGGGTGCTGCTCATCACCAGCCAAATCTCTCTCACACACACACACACACACACACCCCTCCCTGTGCGCGCGATTCCGAGCGAAGTGCCACATGTTGGAGAGAAGTCCGACTCCCCCCGGGAGTGTTGTCGTCACCGGTCGGCTCCCAGCAGCAGCCTCCTGATGTGGGAGCTACCCCCGAGGCTCCGCAGACCGACTGTCGACGAGCTGAGGGGAGGACTCCGTCCGAGGCAGACGCTCTCTCTCTCTCTCCCCCAAGATGTGGAGCTAGGCACCGCGTTACGGCCCCGCGAGCCCGCAGCAGCTCGTCCGCTCGTTTCAAGACTGGGGCGAAAATAGGCTTTTTTGACTTAAAAAAAAAAAATCTTTTTATAAAAATAAAAAAAAAACAGTCAATGCCATTTGCAGCAGCTCAAGCTTCGCGAATTTCTTTTCTCCTTTTTTTCATTTTTCGCCTTTTTGAGAGCCCGCTATGGCAGTTCGGTCCACATCCGGGCCACAATGCTTTGACTCCATTATTGTCTAAAACTGGCGGAGAGGTTAATAAACCTTGTTACTTTTTTAGCTCGGGCCTCACATTTTTTCTGCGTGCCGCGAAGGCTCGGACCAAGGGGAGATGTCTAACCAAGGAGTTCGGCGGAATGGCCCCGTGAAGCTGCGACTAACAGGTAGCTAGCAACGCTTTAAATTCCCAAGTATATTCCCACACACTAGCGCGGAAAGGCTGGGTGTATTTGCTGGATGGGAGCAGTCCCCCGTGGGCCACGGAGTTGGCTCGCCGCCGGCTCTTTCTCTTGTCATTTCAACAGTTCGTCAAAGAGCCACTCCTGTTCTCGTAATTTGGGTTGTTTTAGCTGCCTTGTCCTTTAAGGGAAAAAAACAGGACCGGAGGATAGCACCGAAGTCTGATAATATTGTTCTTGGAATTAGTCTCAGCCTTGTGATTGTCGCCAGTATCCAGCACCAGCCATAACACGGGACCCGCGGTTGTGTGCAGTGCAATGGTGTTTTCCCTAGTAATGTCCTAGTTCTGGCTCAACGAAGCCGAACAACCGAGACGTCTCGTAATATTTCCGTCTAGCGTTTACAAATACGGGTGGTTAGTAGGACCAGGGGAGGGGGTGGGCGGTGGAGAGGAGGGTGGGTGGGTGGGGGGGGCACCATTACAGCGGTTGGCAGGCGGGTGGGTGCACGTTTAAAGTTGGCTAGCTGACGTTAGCCTAGCCGGTCCGTTTGCCAGCTAGCCCAGAGAGAGCCTGGACCCAGCCCCCGAGGTGACCGGCTGCTCCACGGGTCACGGGAGCGGGCAGAATGCGACCGGCCAACGGGCAGTGCCCCCCGTCACTGTCCTCAGACGGACAGTTGGCTCCATTGTTTGTTTATTGTTGTGAAAGCAGGTCAACGTTAAACCGGATTCCTGAAAACGTAAGGGGCGGCAGTTCAGGTTCGACCCAGAGGCTGAAAACCTCCCAAAGTGTTTTTTTTCATTTTTTTTTTATCAAAGACGGGTTGTTGTAAAGGGATATGATGTCTCAAAGGTCTGTGCCTCCCACCGCCCCGCTCAGCTTTGTCTCTTTTTCATCACAAACCAGTAAGAGGAAAAAAAGGTTTGCATGAGAGCAGCTCAGTGTTTTGACTGGGAGAGGGGTCAGACAACTCCCCCCCCCCCCCAGTCCAGGATCTGACCTGAATCCGGTTCAAGGACTGTCTCATTCCATCAGGAGGGGGCCAAATTAAATATTTAAGCTGGTGCCGTTTCTGATAGTGACAAGCAGAGACGGCAAACATGGATATTTTTCAAGGGTTGGACTTTAATGAAGGGGATGTGTGATAGTCGAGGACAACAGGCTTTCTAGACCATGTCTGTGGTCATTCAACGTTGATGCTATGGGTTTTTATTTTCCTTTTTTTACATGAGAAATGGGCACTTGGCAGTTGCAATGCCGCATTTCCCTTCACGGGACTGAAACGGGGCATTTTGGGACTTTTTCTAGTTTGTGCCGCAGAAATACGGAAGCGTCCGTGCGCGATGGGCCCCCGGGGACGCGTCACGCTTGTGACGTGGAGATGTCAACCAGTCTGTCTGGTTGCAAACGGGTTTGTCCCCGCAGCCCGGGATGGACGGGCCGCGGTGTCCGGGTGGAATGCTGAGAATGCGAGTCCACTGTGGAAAAAAAAAAAAAAAAACTGTCCAGAGCCTGGCCTCGCAGACTGCCTTTCCTCTTGATTATGAGTTGCCTTACACACTCCCCCTCAGGGCTTCATTTTCATCCCGCTTCAGGAACGGTAGTAATTAAGTAGCGAGGGTAGGAAGCCAAGCTCATTCAGTCCACCACCTGCTTCTTAAGGAAGCTCTACAGAAACTAAGTTTCTCCTTTTAGCTGAGAAACTTTACAGCGAGCTAGTTTAACTTTGTAACTTTTTTTTTTTGAAGGTCTGCCACCGGGGAAGCTGCAGTTCTAGAAAATGACGCAGCATTATGTCACTTGCTGTGTTTTGCTTGAGAGCCGGCGGCCTAAGTGAGGTCCTCCCATTCAGGTTGTTGCATGGGGAGCTGGCACATTTGATAGAGGCCTGCTGCTGGCTGCG
>JABUIW010000036.1:1010834-1039839 GCA_013363375.1 Menidia beryllina
TGATTTGGGTTCATCTGGGTGTTCAGACAGGATACATTGTAAATACACAGTGATTAGTTGCATGTGGTGAACTCTACTCGCCCGTCGTAGGCATGCACTCTGAGAAAGCATTTCCACATTTTCCTTTTTGACAAGTTGTGAAAGTAAACAAAATGATAGGGGCAGACGGTGAGATGGGAGGGTGGAAAAACCAGAAGAAAAAGAAAGGCAAAAAAAAAAAAAGAAACCAAAGGAGCCAGGGCTGGGAAATCAAAATGGGAATGTAATGAGATATCGGAGCGCGTGATTTGTAAACATTTTCTTTCCCCCTGCTGAGAGCCTCCCATAATTTTAAATTGTTCCATCAATTAATTGACTGGCTGGAGTTGGCTTTTCCTGTTGGTTCAGCTGCTCTTCAGAGAGGACAAAAGCCTTCTGCGGTTCTGCTCTGCCCTCAACCGCCGCCAGCAACGGCCCAGAGGAGACCAGATGTAGCGGGTGGGGGGGGGGGGGGGGGGGGGGGGGGGGGGATTGGGCAGCCTCTCCAAGAGGAAGTGCTCCCCAGACCCGAACACTTGTCCAAACGTCACCCCTGACAGGTGGGAAGCAGAGTCGTCCAGAATCCCCCCCTTTCAAGGTTCCCCTGCAATAATAAAAGAAAGAAACCTAGTCATATTACTCAGCAGGGCTCAGAAGACTTCTCTGTTTATGCGGCTGGATGGCTCGCAGCCTTACCCCGACACCGTATACAGCAGAGTGCCATGAGTGGGCAGCGTGTGCGGTTTTGGGGGTGGGGGGGGGGGGTGGCTCTTCCTGCTGAGCAGAGCATCAACACTTCATAGTGGCGGCTTTGTCACATTCATTTAAAACCCAGTAATAATTTCCTGTCTCCTCAGACCAGGTTTCATTTGGTGTCTGAGAGAAAAGAAAAGCACCTCGGGCTGCAGTGTTCCAGCCGTGGCAGCCGGCTCCCGGAGGGCTCCTTTCTGCCGTTGCCACAGGGGTGAATAGAAAGATTTGGAAATCACCTATTAGCTCATGGCTCGAAGGAAAGAAAAGATGGGAGACTCCAGTTCGAGAATAGAATGACTCAAAACCACACAAGTCTGTGGAAATCTCATAAACCAAAACGTCACTCATAATGAAACTGAAAAACATGGAAATGTTGAAAGTCAGACCCTTTTCTGTTTCGAGGAAAAGTATTGATAAGGCTTGGCTAATAATACGGTTCATTCGTAACCTTTCAGGAATCTCAGAGGCACAATATTCCTCTTTCAAAGATCCGACAATTCCCAGTTTGTTAAACTGATGCTACAGGGTGGTAAAGACAGACCTGTCCTAACACTTCTGAGGCAAGTGGCTGCCATTACCATTAAACTCACTATTGGTGATTAGCTCTCATGGCATTAAAAAACATTTCACCGGTGACCGTTGAAATGCTTTCGACATTCCGTTCATAACGTGTTTCCAGTGGCTTTGGGAGTAAGTGATTGCATGCCCCTAACAACTTCCCTCTTTAATGTCTTTCGGCAGTTTCCCTTAAAGTGACGGTTGCTCCTCATTTCTTAGATCCCCGTGTACTCATAGAAGCAGAAATGCTTCGGGTAACTCCAGTTTTGACCCCCCCCCCCCATTGTTTGGAGTGCACAAACAAACCTTCCACCAGGGGCGTAAAGTGCGTACGCTCTGTCTGAGGCCCCGAGTTGACCGAGTTTGAAAGCATCATTAAACGCGAAGCATTAATGGATTTGTTGACGCCAGTTGCTTTTCAGGAATCCGATTGGCTGCGTCGCGAGCAACATTAACGTTCTACCTCGCCTCCCTCAAACCACCTCGGCTCCACACCGCACTCGCTGCATTAAGTCTTTTACAAGGAGGCGACATGATTGCCTGGAGCAGGCTTTGCCTGATCGAGTGCAAACGGCATTCAGATGCAGTTCCTGGCTGTACAGCAAGAGTATATGCAAAAGAAGAAAAAAAAAATGCAGCTTTAATGGACTTTCATTCTGAATGAATGGCTCTGTTTCTGTCGAGGGGCCGACCCGCACGTCGCTAATCCTCCCCCGGACTGTCCAGCTCGTTTCGGCCGTCCTGCACACATCCCCTGTTCTGGCCGCAAATCACCCTCTGACCCATTTTATTTAGTTTTTATCTGTCTTTCAATATATCCCGACACGCCTTTTACACCCTGCAAATGGAGAGGGATGCTCGCCGCTGGACGCGCTTCATAAAGAATTCAACGGGGCAGTCCAGCACGAGGACCGTCAGGCTCTTAAATATTTGGCCGCCGCAGACGGGGGCTCAGTCTGTCGCGAGGAAAGTGTGCAAGTAGGGGGAGCATCCGTCTCAACTTGGAGAAGTGTTAATCCCCCTGGGCGGTTTGGAGAAAGCCCTCATCAAAGGCCCTCTCTGTTAACCTGGCTGTGGCGGTTAATGGGTCAGAATTGGATTAGTGGCGAATGTGAAGGAGGGAAGCTCCGGCCAGAGCTAAACTGATTCTTTCCTGCAGGCTCCTCTCATCGTTTTCGCTCGACTGTCGACATGCCACACTGCCCCCCCCCCCCCCCCCCCCCCCCTCCCCGCCCCAACCCACAGCCTGCTACTATTTCTCCTCCATTACACGAGCCAGAGATCTCTTTGAAGGTAGAAACTAGACTCAGGAGTGTGTTTTTCCTCCTCTGTATCAGAGATAACTGCGTGCATACTCGATGTCAGCCTGGAAAACAGTTTGACTTTATATGACCTTAGCTGTCCGCCCCCCCCCCCACAAACACACACACACACACCCGGCGCTGGCCAGCACGTCAAAGACTTTGCTCGGCATTGCATTTTCCACGGCGGCTATTTTTACGCAAAGCGCTGCTGCCCGTGTGAGCTTCTCTGGACATGTCCTAGAGGGGCGGCATGTGTGGACGCAACTGCCCGCACGCCAGCACGCAAGACGTCAGATCCATCAAAGGATTTAACGGGCCGGTCGATTTCGGTGTTACTTTCTGCTGACCGGTAGTTGGTCAGCATTTGGTAGCCCAAACAAATGGGCCTGTCCACAGGAACGACCACTCTTAACAAACTTTTTTTTTCACAACACGCCACTCTGGTGTATTTCCAGCCGCCCCCGGTCGAAGTGCACATGGCGGCGCTAGAGGAACAAATGATGACTGTGCTGCAAAATCATTCTATTTTTATATTAATTACATGAAAAAGGATCATTCAGGGAACAACTCTGGTGTTATCCATAGGCCAGTATTTATTAGAAGTCCTCTAGATAAAATTTGTGTGGTGCTTCTGCGATTCCAGTGTCCATCCGCGCCGTCCATACGCTCCAAAGGAAACTAAAGAAAAGCCCATGTTTGCACATTCCACCTTTGATTTGTTACTAAAACAGCACTGAGCTTGTTCCCTCCTCTACGTATTTGTGAGGATGTCTGTGATTATTTTCCTGACCCTAACCCAGCCGTGTGGCCAGGTGAGAGCCGTCTTGTGAGTTTGCTCAGTGTCTAATTAGCTCTTCTAAACATCGGTGCATTCAGGGGTCATTTCACTCTTTCCTGAGAGCAGCGGCGGGCAGACAGGGTGGCCACAGCATTCCTGCCCGGGCCGTGTGACGGCGGCGGGTAACCCGAGATTAATTCTCCCGCACGCCGGCTCCGCTTTAATCCCGGATGGCCGCGGGTTGATGCGATTAGCTCCAGCCAACCTCAGATGGGGAGCGGCTGAAGGGGAGCCCTGTGCGAAAAGCCACAAGCCGCCGGCAGCTGACTGCAGGCGTCTGTCCGGGCCTCCGAGCCCGAGCATCGGAGCTGCCTCCGTTCTCTGGGGGGGACGGGCCCCCGAGAGAGACGTGCGTGGCTTTGCCAGATCACATTTCAAACAAATAAGACAGCCTTCTCCCGAACAAGCTCTCTTTTGGTTAAAGAAACGGGCACAAAGGCTCATAGTTTCTGTCTCGCTCACACATAATGTGTAACTTGTCTCCCAGGAAACTAATCTCCAGCTCAGACTGAAACTAGGAGCGTCTGATGATTCAGCTCCCCGGCCGACGCTGCGGCTGCCGTGCCGGGGTCAGGTCGCCGTGCAAATTCACCACCCCCCCCCCCCCCATCTCTTTGCCAGATCCCGCTTTCAAGCCAGGTATTAGCCAATTGCAGGTTCGCATAACTGAAGGGAATCACGTCCTCGCTTTCTCCCTTTGAACTTTCCCTCCTTCCACCGTTGCGAGAGTCTTCGTCGGTCCAGGCTCAGAGAAAGTGGATTTCATCAAAAGATTGGCTCAGCTCTGGGTCAGACGCTGCACACGTCCCGTAGCCACTTACAGAACCACTCTTAGCACATTGTCAATTTGGAGGGAGCATCATTTCTGGCATCCGCCACTCAAATGCGTTTGGCCCTCAGCCTCTGTTAAACAGGTTGGTGCTATTCACTCCCCCCACCCCTTCACTCTGCAATGCATTCTGATTCGGGACTTCTCCTCCACTGTTCTCCATTACATCAGGGAGGGCAAAGGAGCCAAGAAGCTAGGAAAGCCACGCAGCCACCCAAAAAGCAGCCGGGGTCCCGGCCAGCGCTGCTGTAAGCCCGCAGGACTCAGAGCCGGGCCCGGGCTGCCCTCGCTCAGCGGTGATGGCACCGCGGAAGACTCTGCTCCCCCGGACGACTCCCTGTCAGGCACGTTGCACGGCCCGGAGTGGAAAGACGGAGGGGGCAGCAGGAATGCCGCTGTGGCACCGTTTTCCACTGTTCTGGGGCTGGAAACAGGAGGGGAACGCGCTCCCGTTATGCAATTACAACGGGCGGTATCGCGAAGGGAAAAGGTGACGCCAGACGGAATGAAATGTTCTCACACTAAGGACGTTGCCAGCCTCTCTCTCTCTCTGCCTCCCTCCCTCCCTCCCCCTCCTCTCAAGCGTGGGGATGTGCGCGGCGTGCCTTTTCCCAAATCGCCGAACAGCTTTCCCAGAGTCTCGTGCATCTCTCTGCCTTTGCTCGGTTAGAGGGCAGCCTTTGTGAAACAGCGCTGACTCCCGCAGGTCGTCAGTCCGCCGCCGTTGCTCCATTTCCACTCGTATCACGCTCAAGTATCGGCACACTTGGATTAAGTCTCGCCTGTTTTGTCTGACCCACTCAGATAAGCCCCCGCTCATGATCTAATGAGGTCATGCCTGATCGTGACTTGGCAGCGCGCCCTCTCAGAGTCTGCGATTGTCACCGTAAGGATTTACATCGCATTGTAAGTCAACGTGGTCTCGGCATTAACACACCTCTGAAATTTAATTGGCCATTGTTAGAAAACTCGCTCGGCCTCATCCGCTCCCGGCAACCAAAATAAATCCAGAACAGAGCCGCTGAACTTCCTCCCCGATTGTTTATCTTGGCCGTCGGCCGAAACATGAACCATTTTAATAATCAGAGGGATTTATTGCCGCATCGTTTTCCAGCCGGAGCATTTAATCTTTCCCAGTCCATATATTTATTTTTTGCCCCACACCGCCTGGCAGAGCAGGTCCCCGTTTCCTCTCCCAGGCTCTCGGCGTAACACCGGGGCTCTCCCCCCGTTGCCTCTGAGAGTGTGACACATACTGATTAACTGCTTCATTTCCTTTTATCCTGCGGGGGTCGTATCAATTCCTCTGCCCTCTCCTTCCTGTATCTGTGTCATATTTTCACGCCTCTGGTCACAGACGTTTGATGCACGTGTCCCTCGACAGCCATTCCTCCCGCAACTGGAGTGGGATTCTTAGTTCTCTGTGCTGCTCTGTGGTATTTATTAGTCAGAAGGATTATGAGTTTCTCTGTTACTTATCACCACTGCTTCCATTTCCCCTCCTTGGTTGTTTACCAGATCGTTTCTTTCCCCTCCTCACGCATTACAGAGAATGAAGCGTGTCTTTGAGTGGCTATAATTTTTCAGACTTGGAAAGATCTGATCAGGGCTCCTTTTTCTTTTTTTCCCCCCCCAGTTTTTCTTTCTTTTTTTTCTTTTTTTTTTTTTAGATGATGCACTGGGAGATTCTGTTCCCGTTTTTTCCCCTCTCTGATTCTCTAAGACTTGGAAATTTGTAGGTCTGTGTGTGTGTGTAGTAAAAGACTTTCCTGGCAGTTAATGGTTCCATGATCACTCAGAGTATCGATGACTCTAATATCTGAATTATGCGACCAGAAGAGGCTTCCCAGATTTGCATATTACATAAGTGGAGTTGCTAAGATATTCAAACACAGCCCGAGCCGAGATGTTTCCGTACGCCTGGAAGTCAGCGTATGACTCAAAAAGCCATTAAAAAAAAGCTGTTATAGCGTTCTGAAACCTCAACCTCATCACTCTTTTCTGCTCAACTAAAGTTTAAAGACCGGAGTTAAGAGGTACCAAAAGATCCCCATAAAAGTATCTGGTGTTCACATGCATTAGAGGTTTTTGGCATGTCGATTGTGGGCTGTAGTGACCTTTTTATTTCATCCTGCAGAGAACATGCAAACACTCCCACTTCGTGTATGGGGCAAAGATGATCCTACGATCAGGTTGGTGCAGAAACACACGACACACGCTCTCTGGAGCGGCTTCTCTTGGTTTTTGTCGATGTGCTGTCTTTGGTCCTTCAGCTTTGCCTGATGCAGGTATGGAGGATGATCTGTGATGAAATGAAAATGAAATAATGACGTTTTTTCGGGGGGGGTTTTGTGATGGAATCAGTGAAAAAGTGGAAGTTTCTTTGTTTGTTTTGTAAAGAACCACCAAAATAACCAATGCAACATAGCAGCATGTCAAGTTTCTGTAGTCCGTGACACTAATTTGACATGGCATCTCTTCCGACCGATATGCGTTTCCGAGAGAAAAGGGGAGATGAACTCCCTCCTTCACTGCTCGCATCGCCATTTTTTGCTGGCTCAGAGGTAGGAAAAGGAGCGGAGCCGGTGTTTTTATCCGTCAGCCGTGGCCGGACTTATCTGTTTTCTCAGATGTCCCTCCAGCTCCTTCTTTATTGGCAGTGTGACGTCTCTGGAGCAAACTCATCTTCTTCGAGATCTGATATAAGTATTCATCCCTTCTTTGTGACCAGCGAATCGGGAACTCTCCATACTTTACGAAGGATATTGGGGGGGAGCTCACAGAACTGCTTTTATTTGTCTATTGGAGTTTTTCTGGCTTTCAGCTCACTGGGTTTTTGTTTTTTTGAAGTAGTGGTTTTTGGTCAAACTGAGTCATTCTCCGAAAAACTGGGCTTTGCTTCCTTTGTGTGTCAGGCCAGCGCGTCCAGTATCTGCCTGCCCTCCTAGGCCCAGTCACAGCGGTCTACAGACCACGTGCGCAAGAGCAAACATAGCAGACGGCGTGGGAGACGACTCAGACGTGAGCGGGCCCCGGGTTAGGCCGCTGGCCGGCTGCTGCGCTTATCAGCAGCTACTCGGAGGCCGTCATTTTCATTTGCCGCCTCCCCTTGCGGGTTTTTAAATCCCAGAGAGGTCAGGGAGGAGGAGAGAGAGAGGAAAAGGAAGCCCTTTGTTTGTCGAGGAACAATGTTGCGCATGAGAGTGCACGGTCCTGGGCCTGGAGTCACAACAGAGCAGACACAGGCAGACAGGCACAGGAATGGTCGGGGCTGTGGGGGGGGGGTTCTCCATGAAGATGTCTCAGACTGTCTGGTGGAGCTGGGTCAGTGCATCAAACTTTAGGAACCAGGTGGACAGGAAGGGAGGTTCAGCATGCGGTCAACCTGAGCTAGAAGGCCTGAACAGATTTGTTAAGGCAGGGGACGAGGACGGGGAATAGCGGGTTTTCCACCAGGAGGCCGTCTCAGTTCCCACACCCCCACTTTCCGTGGCTCATGCACCCCTATGTGTATCTGCTAACCACAGACGAGAGGCGGTTTCGTTTCCCAGACCCCGTCAGTTTTAGCGGGGGCGGGCAGCCGCGACCCACCAAAAGCATCCTCGGCCCCCAAGAAAACGAGAGCGGACCCGTCTTATCGCTGCCATGGCGACGTCGGCTCCCCTTCCTCCCTCAGATGTCGCGCGGCTACTCCCTTCCACAGGTGTTTGGCATGCGTCTAGCAGACTCCATTGATTTGCCGGCACACTAGGGCTCTTTGTGTGTCAGCCTGGGAGAAACTCTGCCCATCCTCTCCCCACAGGTGGGACTTTAACCTCACCCCAAAGTCTCAGCCTCTGCCTGCACCAAGGGATTGAGTTTTTTTCCCTTTCTTTTAAAAGATGTCTTATTAAGAGACGGCAAAATGAAGGCGCTAAGTGAACACAAGCCGATTATCCGTTGTTTTGCTCTCCCAGCTGCCCCCTCGGGGAAGCAGCCCTGTTTTGGCCGCAATATGAAAAGCGATTATGTCACTAATAGTTGGCAGTCAGCCGAGCGGCCCCCCGGGGGGGGCACACACTCAGCATCTCTGTCCCTCTCGATAGCCGCCGAGGTATCGCCGTCAAATTTGGGCTGCCTCTGCCGGCGCCAAACTCTCAGAGAATAGTTGGATGTGAGCTCGCTACGTCTCTCTCTCAGCCCGCCCCTCCCCTCCCTCCCTCCGCCGCGCACTGCGCGAGACGCCGCCACCAGAATGAGAAGCACAAGCAGCACAGAGACACCCTTCTCTCAGCTTTTCCTCGACTCTCGCTGTCGCCATGGCGACGGTGGAACTTCAGATGGGGCCGAGATGCACGGGGCGCTTTTCCGGCAACGAACAAGGCTTTTCTGGTAGTAAAGACACTTCATTACCATCTGCAACAGTTATTTTCTAATTATCATTCCTTTTTTTATCAAGTTTTTATACTATACAAGCGAAACATAATGACGACTCCGACACTGTTTTATATGATCAATTAGCGGCGATGTGAATGCATCATCAGTTCCAGCTAGCAGCAAACCACATTGATGTTTGATGGCCAGCAGGCAGGCCTGTAGGTCTAACCCAGCCGTAGGCCTTTTTGTGAACAAGGGAGTACATCCAGGCCAAGGACACATTAAACCCCCTCGGTCGGCACACAGCACACAATCTTCAGCACTGCTCATCAAAACGTAACTGGAGACTCCATCAAACAATTAGAGCCCAGCTCTCACATGACGGTGAGAGCAAAATGTACCTCTTTCATCCCACCCCTTTCATTCATCCTCCTCTTACTGTGGGGAAATTTCTCTGGAAACACAGGTGAGGGCGTTTTTCACCGTCTGCCGCCAGCAGACTTCACAATAAATAATTGACAGTAATTGATACAGACCTCTCCGAGCCCATCTGAAACAAGTTTAAATTTCCCACTAAAGACAAAACCCTTTTAAAAAACAGTGAGATTTACTTTTGGCAAGGTTTTGTGTTGAGAAATAGTGTTTAACGCCACTCCCGAATCAGCGGGCACATACGTTTGCAAATCCACTAAAAACAAGGAGCCGATTCCCTGGGATTCTCCTTATTAGCTCCATCTCAAATTTATGCTATTTAGTCGTTAAATTTCCCCAAAAAACGGAAAAGACAGAGTAGTCATGGAACAGAATGATGTCATTCTGAGAGGCATCTGGAAAGAGAAAAAAAATGTGGGAAAAGTATAAGATTTTCTCTTCTTTAAAAAAAAAAAAAAATTCCCATAGTTGTGCATCGTCCATCTTAAGGTGAGCACAGAAAGGGGAGAAGGAGCGGGGAATTGATTTTTGAATCGGTCAGTTGGAGAGCACATGAAAGCCCGGTGGAGTCCTGGGTGACCAATAAAACAAGTTCTTTATGATGCTTTGGCCTTTAGGTACAAGCATGGCAGTTTTCTCTGTGAAGGCAGCGCTTCCATCCTCATTATTGTCTGAATGTGAGGGGGAGTTCTCCGTGCTATCGGGTAGAGACATCTCACTGAATGCGCTTAAAGGCCTTTTCTGTTTTATGTACGCAGGGTGATTTGGGTCAGCTTTTTTGAATAGCACCCATTCAGATCAGCTCGCCTTGATACAGTTAATCTATTAAAAAGCCTACCCCCCCCCAAATATAGAACGTGGATGTGTTGTTCTACGTCTTCATTAAGCTTCGCAGCACTTTTCAGCCTCTGGCTTTCTGGAAGGGGCTCAAGGAGACTGCCGACGATGTCATTCAGTCATGAAATTGCGGTGTGGAAACAGTGTGGAAATATTCACCTCGGGAATGAAATCCCCCGCCTTCGAGACTGTTTGGACGCACCTGTCATGCTGTGAAACCATTGTCTCTGCGGGTTTTTTTTTCTTGTTTTCCGCTGTAACTGTAATCCCGGCCCTCGCGCGCTCTCATAAGGAGTTTGTTTGGGTTATGATTGTAGCGTTGCTGTCCTGCTGTGTGGCTAGCTGAGGGCTGCTAATGGACTCACAGGAGGGTCTGCATTTTTTCCACAGCTTTAGCTAAAAGCTTGGCTTGGGCTCCGCCGGCTGCCATTTTGGGCCGTCTATTAAGTGTCCGTGGTCATTCCCCGGAGCCCTCACTCCCTCTTTGTCGTTGATGGTACGTTTTTGTGACCGTTGACCCTGACCCATGAACAGCCAAGTTTATATCCCTGTATCGTTAGCATTCTTAATTTCTTAAAGCCACTAATGTTTTGTGGAACAAAAAAACGTCCACCTTTTCCAAAACGTCCACAGTTTTCACCACCCTGAAAGACTCCCACCGGCACACCGGCCTGTTTGTGGCACATCCTCCTGGGCTTGTTAATAATTAATTGCATCACTGAAAGTAGAGTTGGAGTGGAGAGTGAGGTGGCTAAGGGGCCTGACTGTGTGTGAGTGTGTGTGTGCGTGTGTGTGTGTGTTGAAGTGCACGTGCTTGCCTCCGTGTTCGACCAAGAATGCGACCGAAAGTGATGCATACCAGATGTTTTAGAAATGAGGTGGGTTTCACTGGAGCTCAACACATTCACAGGGATGTTTGTGGAAAGAAGCTCTTCCTCATCTATGCAACATGTTCTGCACCCCGATTCGGCCGTGCTTCACCCCCCCCCCACACACACACACCCACCCTCCGGCTACTTAATCTCACACCCCCTTTGTGTGTCTGTAAACACCACGCGTGTGTAAATGTGGGTGCAGGAAGCAGCGTGTTGTGTGTTCTGCCGACACGGCACTTCAAAGGCATGCGGGCCAAACCGGTTCAGCCCCCGAGCCAGAGTGATTCAGCGTGACACCTGACATGTTGTGCACGTCTGCGTATGCGCGGCATGGAGCGGCGGGCCGGAGGAAGCGACAGCGGCCGGTGACTGAGCAGCTCAGGCTGCTCTCCGCCGCCATGGGTGTGCCTCAGGTCTATTTATATCGGCAAAGTTGGACCACGCTAACCTGCATGTGAAAGGACCTCACAGGCCAAACCAAAGTGTTAGGTTCACGCATCCGGCCTGACACCACTTAATCGGGCCATTAGTCATCACCGACAATAGCCGTTGCCGTATGTTTTTCTGGGCAGACCGGAGGAGGTGTGGACTTTCAGAATAATCTGAGCGCGCTTTATCGGTGCAAAGCACGCAGTCACGGCCTGAGAACGGGCCCGTGCGCTTCAGAGGGGAACCTGGGCAGCAACATGTGCACGACATCATGCAGACTTCATTGAACAAAATAACGGAATGGCAGCGATGAGGTCATCAATATTGTGTCTCGCTGTGGTCTTGCCTTGAATCATTCCAGCTGCTGTTCCAAATGTTGGCGAGCAGATGTTTCGACTTCAGCCTGATCAAATGCTCTGCAACAGCCAAGCTTTTTTTTTTTTCAAACGTTTTTTCTTCTCTTGGCACAGCTTCTCCTGTTTTCTCTCACAGCTTTCAGCGACTGAAACGAAACATAACCACACCCTCACTGCTTTAGGTTTGCGTTGTTGCTTCCCTAATGCGTCGTCCCTCCTCAGACCAGTGAGCGAGCCACATCGATATCCAGACCACTTAGTGGCTGTTCCTCAGGGGGACTTTATTGCAGATTTTTTTTAAAAGAGAGAGAGAGAGAAAGCACTGAACGGTTTCCATGTGCCTGACTCACTGGCGGTTACTCTGAGCTCCAGACACCCAGGTGGTTTCTGAGCTTCCTCATCCATCCATACTTTGCACAGGAGGGTTTAAGTGGCTTTGCCTCGTCGCCTCAGCAACCACCTCCACATCTCTTAATGCAGAGCAGCCGGATTGTGATTTGCTGATGGCTGACTGGTTTTGAATAAGAACAGGAGACTAAACATCCCCTCCTCCGGCTTTAAGGCAGATTGTTTTAATAAGGGATGCAATATGGCTTTTCTTTTCATTTGATTCAAACCAATTTATCTTTAAGATAGCCGTGTTAGCTGCTTTAAAACTTTAAGTCTGGTACTCCAGTGTTGCTTTCCTTGATCTTTTCGATCTGGACGCAAATAATCGGTATTCAGTGCTCTGTGTATGGATTCAAAGAAAGACAGAAGAGACCCTATCTGCAGTATGTAGACCTGGAGTCATTATTATTGTCAGTAAACTGTATTAAAAAGCAAAAAACTCTCAAGTTTATCAGAAGTTTGAAATGTCTTATCCATTTTTTGTTATTTTGTTGCAAAATTTGGTCCTGCAAGCCGGCTCTCCGTCTCAAGAATGTTCACCATAAAGTCGCTCTGTGCTGTCTGTGGAATTACTGTGTTTTAATGAAGAATTTTCCCTTTCTTTT
Source organism: Menidia beryllina (assembly GCA_013363375.1). Taxonomy (NCBI): domain Eukaryota; kingdom Metazoa; phylum Chordata; class Actinopteri; order Atheriniformes; family Atherinopsidae; genus Menidia; species Menidia beryllina. Next base: position 1,023,415 of record JABUIW010000036.1, read on the forward strand.
CCAGTCCTGTGTGCCAAAAATCTTGTGAAGAAGGACTTCTTCCGTAAGTATCTGCCAGCCGCAGCTGTTGTTCATGAACCTGTGTGTGTTTGTTTTTACATAGATTCGTGGGATGTAACGCAGACTCTGTAAGAGCCTCTTGAACTTGAGGAGTATCAGGTTGGGAGGCCCGGCAGTCCATTAGAATGTACATATTTGGTCGTTTGACTACGTCTTGATGTTTTTCTACCACTGAGAAGTGGAATAAGGACTCACATCGTCTCATAACTTCATGCTTCATTCTCGGTGTACAGATTCCCCTTAAAGTTCTGTTTCCTATTCAAAAACTCTTCTTGCACCGCTGCTCATGAATCTCGGTAATTGTGTTTTTTGGGGGGTTTTTTTTGTTCGTTTGGGTCGAGCTGTATTGGCAAAGGATCATTTAAAGATCCTCGGTTCATCTGGGTGGTTTCTGTGGTGCCCATTCCTGCCATTCCAGTGCTCAGGAGCTGAGCAAATACTCACGCCTAAAGCTGGTGGGGAGTAGCAGTAAGAATGTAGATAAGTAAAATAACGTAGTAAAAATATTCTGATAAAGCCAGAGTCAGTTTTAAATTGTCCTTAAGCCCATTTGTCCCAAAAAGTCTATATTATTACAACCAAATTCCCTATTGAAGCTGCTCTCATTCCTCTGTTTTTCAGTTTGTTTTGTCAGCTGCCTGAAAATCACATTGTAAAACAGTCTAGCTTCTTTTTACATATTTCTTCACCAGCAAGCCCTGATTGTCCTCTGTTGCCTCTGATGGAACAAGGAGCCGGAAAGGGAGACAGTAACAGAAACTAAACCTACCAGCCCCGGGCTGTGCTTACACACATCAAGCCAGTTTCACAGAACTGTGTGGTCTAACTGCCTCGGTCACACCGGTTTGAGGCCTGTGAGGACACAGCGATGCGGGGCTGAGTCGCTTCTGTTTGCCACGTAGAATGAGGGAATGTTCACCCGTTACATGTGCATTTACAAACTGTTGCTTTGCTCTAATAAAATCCAGATTTTTTTCCCCCACACATTGCACATTGTCATATGGTTAAATATACACCAGCGGATATAGAAATGGCTCTGAATATAGAACGGATTTAAATCATTTTTGAAAAATAAGTCATCCTGTGTTTCATCACCCACGTCGATGTCGTTTTGTTATTTATGGCTTGCGACGTTAACGTTGGGACACTTCATTCTCTCCCCTCAGGCCTCCCTGACCCCTTTGCCAAGGTTGTGGTGGACGGCTCCGGACAATGCCACTCTACAGACACTGTGAGGAACACGCTGGACCCCAAGTGGAACCAGCACTACGACCTGTGAGTCCAGACGTATTAGTAAGAGGTCTCCCGTATCTTTTTTTGGACATGCAAGACAAGGCCCTGTTGGTTTGTGCCTCACATTCCGTACGCCTCTCTTTACTTAACCTTCATGGATGTCGGGCTTTGCCATTAACAGGATCTAAACAGTAACAGATGAATACAGCTCTTACATTTGGCCTCTCAGTATTTAGAGGCTCTACAATGACATAACAACTCAGTCTAAAAACGTTCCCCCGGAGCAGCGTTTAGGGAATCAGAGAAGTGGAAGGAGGGAGATGTGTTTGTGTGTGGAGTGGGGGGGGGGGGGGTTCATCTCCTCCAAATAGTATTTTCTTCCACTGCCTGAAACACGTGCATGTCTTGTTGCACCCTGATTTTCCCGAAGATGGCGCGTCCCCGTGAAAGCAACCTGGAAAAAACTGCGGCCGGAGCGCGTGAGTGAAAATGTGAGAGTGAAAGTTTCCAGTTAGTGGCGCGGTGTTTATCCAAGCCGCCGCTCGTATCCAACAGCGGTAGGAAGCACGTGTCTCCGTTTGTTTGGTCGCCCTGGATACAAGACCCTCGCTCCACACAGCCTCTAAATTAGCCACTTGTGTCACATTTGACAGTGCTGTTGGGGGGGATGATGCAGCAGAGAGGACAGCGCACACACACAGATACATACACACACACACATACACACACCCCGCGGCTCAGTGGAACTTCCCTGCTCCAATTCGTCCTGAGAGCCGGCATATAGAGTTGACTGGAATTCATGTGGAAATGACTGGTGTTTTCCCGCGCCACTGATGTGTTTATCAGCACCGTTTTACTGTCGGTGTTTACTTTGATGGCCGGCCGAAGCACTCTCAGGTGGTGTGTTGGAGCAGCGGGTTTTTAATTGCCTGAGAGCGACCTCGCTGCAAAGGTCCTTAAAAGGTTTTAGGCCCTTCAAACATTTCTGCATAAATTTGACATAAGAGATCATCCGATGTCCTAACGGGATAAACAGAACCCAGTTACATAAACGAGACAAAAACATTATGTTTTGGTTGTTTGTTCATACTTAAATTGACTAATTATTTGAAATCTCCTAGGTTCATACACTTTTACCACTCACAAATATGTAATATTGTTTACATTTCTTCAATAATTTAATAGCCAAGGATAGTATTTTTGTCTCATTGGGTTAATTGAGCTCTTTATCAACTTCTAGGAGTGCAGAAATACAGAAACATATAAAGGGTTCGCAAACTTTCAAGCGCCACTGTTTATGCCTGACACTTATTAAACCAGGGCCTCACACACATGGTGTTCTGAATGCAGGCCAGTGTTAAAGCCAGTGGATTTTTTTTGTTCCATTTGTTGCATGTGCTGTGTGAAGATGTAGAAATTCTAAGAGTGCCTGTGTGTTTGCAAGCATGTCCGTGCCTGTGGTTTCATGGCCAGCAAACTGGCCCATGAACTGTGACCCGTCAGCTTTGTTGCAGGATGTGGCCGGCTTGCCAAGGATAGTAGACGCAGACTGTGTGGCTGCCTGCCTCTCACACTCGCTGCTCGTGTCTCGAGTTTGTAAAATGAATCACTAAGAGCTACAGGATATGGTTGAGATTAACTAAATCTGGGCAGGAAGACAACTCCCATTCATCAATATGTAGAGGACAAGGACACGGGAGTTATTCGGAACTAAATACTTTTCATCCGGGGGCCATCTCTTTGTGAGTGTCTCATAGTGAGTGTACACTTCCATCAAGCTAATTAAGAGCCCTTTAGATGCAGTATTACTAAACGATACTTCTACAGGCTCAAGTACCTCATCCAGCTGTTATATACTCACATCATTTGAACTGTGATCCCAAAAAAGGAACAACCATTTGAAATAAAGCTGTTCTGACCTTGCAAGATTACTATAGTTGTGAATAGGTTGCACTTTGGCTGGAAACGTATCAAATAGAAGAGTAATGATGTTTTCACATACAGATGATTAGCCATAACAGATGATTATACGGGACATTGTGTATTCCACCTCTTTCCTTTAGCCATTTAAAAAGGAAAATACTACTTTTACTGAGAATTTGAAATGAGCAAATAAGTAAATCCTTCGTAGAAAGTATAAAAACTAGTGGAATGAAACAAAATCCCTCTGCGACAGATTTCACAGATGTTGACTATGCAGGATACGGGTTTGTTCACCCGTGCTTCTTTAAAGTCCAAACCACTCTTCCTGACAATCCAAAAGGCCTGTTGACCTCAACTCACTCGCTAAACAGTCCAACGTGCGGGGAAATCCTCCCACAACATCTTCCTAAGCAGCTCGCTGAACAGAGGAGGCTGTTGTTCTTCCTCAGCAACAGCCACGTCATTTTCAAGTTTGATCAGAACCCGTCCCAAAAGCCCAGACTTTTTGTGCTGGTTCTCTATCTGCGGTGCATAATCTTATGTGACAAGCTCCGGAAAAAGAAATATGAAAAAAACATCCTACGCCGTCCACATGACAACCAGAGTTTTTTAATATCTTCACTCTGGCCAGAATTTTCAAAAATGTTCTCTTTCAGAAGCCAAGAACCACTTTTGCATGAGGACGATGGGCAGAAAATGCACAGAAAAATCCATGTTCATCAAAATATATGTCTGTGTGTGAGTGTGTTTGTGTGACCCGTAATCCCCGTTTCCTTCCTGCTGTCTGCTTTCCATCCAAACGCACGTCTCTGCCACAAACATTTGGGCTGCCTCTGCACTGCTGGGGGATGCAGGGTTTTTTTTTTCTTTTTTTGGTCTTTAACAGCATCAAAGAAGTTATTTTCTCTTCATTTTTTTCCCCCTGTGTGCAGTAACATGCATGCGTGTCTGCTGAGTAATGCAGCTTCTTAAATGGCCTGAAATGGCTATTCTTTCTGGTGCTGCGTTTCCTTTGTGTTAGTTAATTTTTTCTCCCTACTGTCACCTCTTGCATGCTCAGAATGGAGATTGGTTGGAAAAAAGGATTCAACCCGATCAGTGTTTTTATTCTGATCCAGGCTGCAATAATTTGACTCCAATGTTTAGATCTGAAGATCATTCAAATTTACGTTAGCTGATTTGAATTTTAAAAGAACACCCAGACACACAAACGGATGTATTGTGCAGGTAAATTTTGGCTTAATTTTAATACCGGTTTAAAAGGCTGCTGCTTTTGTTTCTCTTTCGGTTTTGCTGTTTGTTTGTCTCTAAGTTGCTTCCGCTCGCAGGCCATTTCCCCCCTTTTTTTTGTCAACAACCATAAATTGTTGCATCTTTGGTTTTTTTAGCTTCCAACTGGTTTTCTCTGCTTACCATCGGTTAACAGTATGCATGCAAATGTCTAAAATCAGACTTTTACAATGTATCTAAAAAGTTTAATCTTACTAAATCCAGGTAAGGAATATATTTAAAAGGGGTCCTCAAACTATTTAAATCTGCTGCTTTTTTTCTGTTTCGTTTCAGTTTTCCCACTGTCCTCTTACCGGTTTGGGTGTACGTGTCGTTTTTTTTTTTTTTGTTCTTTTCTTACGACTGCTTTAAAAAATCTTAGCCAGACTAATGAATTTTATTACGTGGAGGTTGATCCAGATGACTGGGGTTTGGTTATAATACCTCCCTCCCCGTCACGTCTGTCTGACATAGCAGCTCTCTCACATCGCACCCCAGACAGGCACTTGGCATCGAGTCAAAATGTCCAGACGTCTTACTCATAGCCCCATTGTTTCATATCCCTTTTGGTAAGCAGCAGCGTAATTACAGTGGGATGCAGTTTTGCGAAAACCCTCGAGACGATTGGCTTTTGGGTCGAACGAGGGGAGCCCACCCGGGCAGATGCGCCGCAACAAGTTCACACGCAGCGTTTTTTATTGCGACCCCGGCGAAGAGAGCGGCTCTGAGACAACAGACGAGACAGCTTGGAAATAACCGGACTTTCACAACTTGTATTAAATCGCCTGTTTGAAACTGAATTACCAAGCTGTACCTAACAAGTCTTTTCTCCAGTTTCTGCCAGTGTTTGTCAGGATGTCGCTTGGTGTCCACACAGGCAAACAGAATGGCCATATTTGGGGGAAATGTTTGCTTTAGCCCTTAAGACTGGGCCTACGAGTTCATGCTCCGCTGGGGATCATCCCACAAGAACGTTACCAACAAGTTTCCTGCTCAGCATGTCTCTCTTTCTTTCTTTTTTTTCTTCCAACTTAACTTAAAAACTAATTACATTCCAATCGGCCCTCACTTATGCTGTGCTTAGCCAAGCAACAAATGAGAGCACAATAAGCCAAAAATGGTCAACATGATGCCTGCTGTACGTGCCGAGTCTCTGGGGGCAGCTTAAAGATCATTTGGTTTGTAACACCGTGGGAATGACTTTCCTTACATAACTTTAATTGCTAATGAAGTTACTTATTATTTTTGATTGAGTTGGCACATTGGGTATCTGATCGCCCCCGCCACATCTACAGAACTGTGGATCGGCTGGTCCGTAAAACCAAAGCACCTCCCGATGGAGGGAAAACAGCCTGGAATGGCCCACATTTGACTGCACGTTTTAACTCTTTATGGCTGATTATATCCACAGGAGAGTCTGTTTCATTTAGGGCAAAATGGCCGACTTTCCTTCATAAAACCTAAACGTGCATCATGTTCAAAAAGGCGTTGGATGAAGCATAAGCTTATTAAGCCCTACCCCTCAGTTACATGTCATTTTTCTTCTTTTTTTTTGCCCCGTGACAAAAAAGTTAAACCCCTGTTATCTTTCTTCCTACAGTATTTTCCTGCTTTACCTCAAAGGTTCTGCTGTGAATATTATAAATGCTTAAAAGGGTCACAGTTTGCTTGTAGTCCTCTGTCACTTACTCTGTGGCTCAGGGTCAGAGTTTCAGACTCACACACGCACACAGTCCAGCTGGAAAATCCCTCTGAGCCGCCCCACCTTCCTCTTCCTCTTCCACCTCTGTGTCTCAAGTGTATCTTGTAACGTGTCCTTGACTGGGGAACTTTGTAGCGTCCTCTGTTGTGCGTTTGTGCGTGTGCGTCCTGTGGAGCCTCGGACATCCTGACCGGCATACATTTGGCATCTCTTCGCCACATCAGCTGTTCGTTTGTCTCCTGTGGCCGACTGTGAAGCATTTTTCTTCCTCACTTTATCTCCTCAGGTACATCGGAAAATCGGACTCCATCACCATCAGCGTGTGGAACCACAAGAAGATTCATAAGAAGCAAGGGGCCGGCTTCCTGGGCTGCATCCGTCTCCTGTCCAACGCAATTAACCGCCTTAAAGACACGGGCTGTAAGTGGCGCCGCGACTGCCCGGCCACCTCTGGCTGGCCACTGGTGGAAGGATTCAAAGTACACGCTACACATTAGCGAGAAAAAAAAACACAGACACACATCTTTTCTTGGAGTATACCATTTCCTGCAGCATTCTGGGGTCAGTTTTACAAAGTTCCCCTCCCTAAGTGTGAAAGCGCAGGCGTCCTTTCTCTTCAGCCCAGAGGCTAAAAACTGACTAAAAGCCATCTTTTTTTCTTTTTTCTTTTTTTTTTTCGAAGAAGTCGCATTGCAACAGCCCTCACAGTTGTAAAGATTTTACCGTTTACAATTACGACTGCACGCCACGACCATAACCAGTTAGTAACGAGCACCCCCAAAGAAAGGTAAAGGCAGCACCCAAAAAAAAGAAAAAGAAAAATTATGTTTTTTCTCTCGTTGACGTAGCAGACTCAGACTGTGCGATTCAATGGCTTATGAATCCTTCCAGGTCGACTCCAACTTTATCGTTTCGGGTTGGATCTTCCAAACTTTCCCCACCAGTCACTGCCACTGGTTTGACCTCCAAAATCCCACACAGGGTGGCCCGAGCTTTAGAATCTGTTACATGACATGAAATCACCTGCCAATGTCTAGAGCTGGACTTCTTTCATCTTCAGGAGTACCCACTGAAAAGGGCCACTTATCTTAGATAACAGACACTACAACTTGGAAATGTAAGAATAATATGAGCGCAAATGGAACTGGCATCTGAACAAACCTGATACTTACCCAAATAGGTTTTAAATGGTCTGACAGAAGGCAGGACCAGAGAGGGAGAGGGAGGGGGGGGGGGTCAGCCCCTCTGCCCCTTTCAGAGCAGGAAGAGCCAATCAGCATCAGACTGAAATTGCAGGAAAAAAATGTCCTGTCAGAAACTAGCCAAATAAATGATACGCAGGCCAGTAAACGCAGCACCGGGCCGTTTAGGCTGCAGCATGGTCTGCGAGGCTAGCCGGGGAAGCAGTCCCACCTCTTTTCCTAGAAGTTCCTGAGTTCCTGACACTGTCGTTTCCCCCGAACGACAGGAAACCTAAGGTTTGTGCCACAGCTGCGAGTGGTTTGCTTCTGCATTTCCGTTTAGTTTTTTTTTTTTTTCTTTTCCTCCTCCTCACCCCTTTTGGTTTCCCCTTCGGCCTCCTCCACACACACACACACACACACACACACACACACACACAAATGGACACGAACGAACTGCCACCGTGACTAACCTCTCTATCTCCGTCTGCCGATCTAGACAACCGGTCATTTCACGCAGACATGCATAATTGTGCAGCTATTTGAGTGCAAGCGTAGATTTGTAGCGTTTTCTCTGTTGTGGTCTTTGTCATTCTCTGTCTCTCGCTTTTTTTTTTCTTTGAAATTTTTTGTCTGCGTTCACCAGCAGTTGCCATTTTGTCCCCTCCACAAGCCATTGAGAGGATGCTGAGTTGGCTCCAACATTTTTCTATAATTGCAGAGTATCTTTTCTAGACTGTAACTTTTACGTGTAATTGCATAGTGTTAATGTTGTTTTTTTGGTCTATATGACCCTGCATATATTTATGTATTTTATACATTTGAGTTCAGCCTTTTTTTTTCTTTTTTGCACTTGTTTGTGTTTTGTGTTTTCTCTGTGGCTTGTGACCTCCGTCGGGCTTGTCATGCTTTGACCGTTGCCTGTTTTTGCTCTTGGTTTAGTCTAGACAGGCATCCTTAGCTGATCTGCATGACACCCAGACAAGAGACGGCAGATAGCAGGATTTCTCATGTCTGCAGGCAGCTCGGACATTTTTTAGCTCCTTTTTTTTTTTCTCTCGGTTCCTTTCTGATCCCTCTCTTTCTCCCTCACTTTCAAATTCCTCAGACTTTTAAGAAGTTCAGACAAAGAGTTTCCAGACTTTGGCAGAAGTTCGTGTCCACGCTAAGACTGAGCGGAATAGTGCCGGCTTTGTACTGAAATTTGTCAAATGTTTGACCCCTGCATTTGAACTGAAGCCTGCTCTGTACCGATGCTCAGTGAGATTTTTACAGCCCGTGGCTGTTCCACAGACCAGACCATCTGTTCCAGGGCACAGCCAAGCTGCGGTCTGCAGACAGAGGAATGAGAGACAGATAATGAGGGAGAGAGGAACTGACTCTGAGTGATGTAAATGATACAGAGCTATGGGACCCTTCCAAGAGTGGGGGAAAACGGTCCAAAGACAAGCTGGTTTACATGCAGCTTTCTCACACGATGAGCTGTGTTCTTCTTTCTCTCTCTCTCCATTTTTACGCTTTCTTTCATCTCTCCTCTCGTTTCCCCCTTCATTGAACAGACCAGAGACTTGACTTGAACAAGCTGAGCCCCAATGACAGTGACACAGTGAGGGGACAGATTGTAGGTGAGTATTTGCATATTAATACCCAGGTCAACAATGTGTGTGATATCAAGTCAAGCGCAGTCCGTTTATGTTTAAAGGACATATTCGCAGACTCGGGGCAACCAAAAAAAAAAAAAAAGAAAAAAGCTAAAGACGGTGAAACTAGATATAAGGTTGTTTCATTTAATCAGACCCTCCAGTAAGCCTCTGATAAAACTGAGTCCTTTTCCTGTTCCTCATAAAGATATATAGCTCCACTTTGTGTTTTCGATAAAATATCTGTGCCCCGGCTGTGATCTGCTGTCTAGTAATACTAGCGCGTGCATCTGTCTGCCATGTGTTTCTGCAGTGAGCCTGCAGTCGAGGGACCGCATAGGCACAGGAGGTCCCGTGGTGGACTGCAGTCGGCTGTTCGACAACGACCTTCCAGACGGGTGAGTCGGTGGTGGAAGTCCCCAGCAACACCTCAGCGAAGAGCCGCGGAGGTGTAGAAATAATCCCGTCTCTGTCCGCTGCCAGGTGGGAGGAGAGGAGGACCGCGTCTGGACGAATCCAGTACCTGAACCACATCACACGCACCACACAGTGGGAGAGGCCTACCAGGTGAGCCCACAGAAACCCGAGCCCAGACCTCTCACGTTAAACAGCAGGAGGTGGACCAGAAAAAAAATTATCATTGACCTCACTGCTCCCAAATGGATGGGGAAAAAACTGCAGAGGGCTTTAAAAAGATAAATAAATAAAAGAAACGTGTGTGATTGCTTTAGACAGGGAGGTTTAGTGATGTGGAAGAGCCAGACAAGTGTGGAGGAGGCATCTGCTTGTGTTTCCTTTGGCTGTCTGCTGTATTTTCACTCACTACTAAACACGCTCACCCTGATGTTTCGCTGCATGTCTTTCCTTGACTTGAGCTTGATCATCTTTACCCCCCTCTCCACGTCAATAGCTCACACACTCCTTCTTCTTCTCTCCTGACTCGCCCCCCGTCTCAGGCCCGCCTCAGAGTACTCCAGCCCCGGCCGGCCGCTCAGCTGCATCGTGGACGAGAACACGCCAATCAGCACCAACGGCGCCACGCCCACCACGGCGTTGCCGCCCAGCGACGGCGACCAGCGGGCCCAAGAGAGACGGGTCCGGTCGCAGAGGCACCGCAACTACATGAGCAGAACCCACCTCCACACGCACCCGGACCTGCCCGAGGGATACGGTGAGCAGCCCCGAGAGCGACCATGGAAAAAAAAAAGTAACAAATTTGCATCAATTTTAAGGAAAGGAGTTGTCGGATCTGTGTTTTTGTTTTTCAAGAAGGGATACACAAATTAGAGAAGCACTGAATATTAAAAAACAACACATGTTAAAGCTGCTATGAAAGCCCCCCTTATTCCCCAATAAATCATGTCGTCATTGATATGCGGCCACGTCGGTTGCCTCAGCCCACCTGTCGGCTCAATACTGGCCTCAGTAACCCGGCAAATCTGTGTCCTCATTCAGAGCAGCTCCTCTCCGTTGGTGCCGCTCACAAGCAGCCTGAAAGACTGGCTCCATTTTAGACAATCTAATTGAATTGATCCCACTGTTGAAAGCTGGCGGCAGCGCTCTACGCCCTCCTCCCTCCTTTTTTAATTTTTTTCCCCCTGCACACGGTCAAACAATCAGTGGCATTCATGCAATCCATCCTCACAGCCCAAGGGAGTTTTGTTTATCCTCACAGTGAAATCTGTTGGGGGATTTAGGAGGCAGAGAAGTGTATCGCAGCCTATGCCATCGGTCCTACAGATTAGGAGGCTCCTGCCCTCTCGTTTTGGTTTCTTGGCGTCCTTTTCTTTTTACTTTTTTTCTAGTGAACACATTTTCTGCAGAATTGATGAGCAAGCCAAACAATTTGTTGGAGAGTTGATCCAACACTTAGATGAGACGCCAATCCTTTCTTTGCGCCACACGACACACCCGGACCAGGAAATGGAACGTTTAACTGTATCGTAGAATTCTTCTTGTACCTGTAATCCCCCCCCAACCCCCACGTGTTCATCCCAAACACCACGTGAATGTCCCGGCCCTCTGTTGTTTTTGACATGCGAATGGAAAGCAGTAAAGGAACATTGATGGAAAAGGCACCTGTGTTCTGAAGGAAACCAATTAGTCATTTCACCAGCATTCTAAAGCCAGCGAGGCCGGGTGTTCTCAGTCTGAGGGGGCAAAGCGTTTCAGCAGCTCTGACACGAGGCCCAGACGTCGCCTTGCTTGTTCGAGCACACGGGGCGCTCATCCGCGAGACCTGCTTTTGATAGCGGGTGGTGGACCCAAAGAGATGCCAGCGACAGGCTCTCTGGAAAGGATCCCTGTGGAAATATCTGTCAGACCGTGACGAATGAGCTCACCAACAGATTTAGAAAAAAAAAAAAAAAAAAATCAGACATCCACCGCCACCACCACCACACCACGTCTCCCCTCTCTTCCCCTCCAGTGTTCCTCACCCTGTCTCTCACCTCCTCCCCCCTCTGCCTCTTCCTGGCTCTCTTTTGGGAACTCCACTGAGTCAAGCAGTCCTTTCATCTCCATCTGTCTGATCACTCTCCTACGTAGACAGATTGAGCACACTCTGTCTACACGTGGCCCATGAATTAAACTTAAAATATATTTCAATGGTTTTACAGTCGGCACACCCTGTGCCAAGGTTGAGGAAAGGAGTTTAACCCCCCCCCCGCCTTATTGCTATTTTTCTTCCTTCTTTCAGAGCAAAGAACGACACAGCAAGGCCAAGTGTACTTCCTCCATACTCAGACAGGTGTCAGCACGTGGCACGACCCCAGGGTGCCCAGGTATGTTCTGACCAAACAATCGATGAAGACTTCATATGGGATTATATCATCGTTTTTTATAATTCTGTTGTTTGTTTTTGTCATGCTATTCTCTTCCAATTCTCCTTACAAAAGTAGGAACAAAAAAGAATCAATATTCTTTATATTTTCATATTTAGGTATTTAATGCCATCATTTTTGCTGAAAAGATTACCATAGCCATCACTGTGGTCCATCTTGGTTTGACCATCATTTTTTTATTTGGATTCCATTGATCCTGTGGAAAAGCAAGACTGAGCACTGGAAAAAATGAACATGTCTCTTCTTTTTTATTTTTATTAAGAGAGACTAGAAACATTACATCTCACTGCAATACCATGTTAAAACACACGATGCAATAGGAGGAAGACGTGGCACCTGTTGGTTTACGTCATTCTCACTTTTTAAGTTCTGCATCCTGCTGGGAAATGCTTTGGATACAGTGTGTTCAATATGTTATCTTTCTCTGCAGTGATCTTTTATGTGAGCCAGCCCATAAAACGAAATGAAAAATTTGTATGGAATCCATTTTCAGGGGTGTTCAGAGTCTTCCTGAATTTGCTGACTCTGTACATGGACTGTGTCGAGGCAAGGCTAATTCCTGGTCCGCTGGTTGCGAGTCTAATACTAAGCGAGAAGCCACATATTACCGCACCCTGAGTGCATTTCGATACAACACAAACCACAAAAGGCCCCTACCTGTGGTGCTAATGTGTCCTGTTGACCACCGTGTTCCAGAAGAATGCACCCAGATTTTACCCGCACATGCTTTGCAAAAGCAGGCCTCATTTCTCTGTCAACAAAACCTGACAGATCTTCATCACAGCCCTAAAAGTATATGAGACGCAGGACGTTTTTATTGCCATAGACAGAAGCTTATGGCAGTGCCACGCCCTACCGAGTCTCTCAGAAATAGCAAGATTCTGGTCCTTTTGGCTTTGATCCCCGAGAAAAGAAAAGGAAAAACTTAGCACCATTGTAACAAGCCTGCAGTATTTTCTGAAGCCCTTGGTCTCGGCAGAGTTGAGCTGAAAACGGTTGCAGGGCAGTAGTAAATAATTTAGATGGGAGGAAAGAGAAAAAATAGAATAAAAGCGGTTTCTCAGACATCTCCGAATCTCGCTGTCCAGTTAGTCAGGACTTTGGTATGTTCTATAACTGCAGTTTGAAGCGTGAGCCTTGTCCATCTCCACCCCCCCCCCCCCCCCCGTCCCACCCTCCTCTCCCTCTGTTTTTCCATATATTCTTACATCCCGATACTTTATCGCGTGCGTGTCTTTTTTCTCTGTTGCGGCTCAGAGACCTGAGTAATGTGAACTGCGAGGAACTGGGTCCTCTACCGCCGGGCTGGGAGATTCGGAACACCGCCACGGGGAGGGTGTACTTCGTCGACCACAACAACCGCACCACGCAGTTCACCGACCCCCGCCTCTCCGCTAACCTGCATCTGGTCTTAAAGTGAGAACAGCTCAATGAAACTAGAACTATTAAATGGTTGGATTTTTTTCTTTTAAAACATTTTTTGAATGCCTTTGTTGCGTGTGTGTCTGTGTCTGCAGCCCGAGCCCAAATGGTTCTCGAGGAGGCATCGAAAGCCAAAACGTCAGGTAAGGTTTGGGCTTCGTGCCTACGCTGGGCTTTCCACACAGACAGGAACACCCACAGTTGGACATCATTCACACTCTTAGTTGCTTCGCCTCCCCCTCAGTCAATGTTTTACACTGGGATACTTTGCCAAAGTGTGTCCACCACCTGTGGAGGCCCGACACTCAGCTAAACTCTGAGCAAGCGTCTGCAAGAAAACACACACACACACGCACACAGAAATGCATACATGGTTCACTCCCCCGCGTCTTTCCCCTCCACACAACATTTCAGCCATTCCCCGGCTCTCCCCAGCTTCGAGGTTTTAATCTCGAAGGCATTTTAGCACACAATCAGTCACAAAGCTGTCCTTGGCCAGACTTCAGAGAGCCGAGTGAAAACCGAGGCTGGTGCATCTGCGGCTTCCGAGGGCCAACCGAGAATGGATCCAGTGCCCAAGTCGATGAATGAACCCTGCCTGTGCGTGCGTGCGTGTGGGAGTTTGCGCTTGTTGGTTTTATGCTCGGCACATGCCTGCGCGCACGGATGCACACGCTCGAAGTTCCTTCTCCCCCGTGCAGCTGTTCAAACACACACACTGCGCGGCAATAGCAGCAGAGCTGCCCATAGGTCCCCGCTCCACAGAGATGAAGAAGTGCATGGGAGTCTAGGTGCCCCCCCCTCCACCCCCACCCCGCCTGACCTCATTCCTGCTCGGCGCAGAGAGAGGCGGAATGCATCGCAGTTGGATCGGGTTTCTTTCTTTCCTGTGCTGATGGATCAAAGAACATGTTTTGGATTTTGTATTTGTCCCCCCCCTTCACAATCGCCCTCTGAAAATAGTCAGACGTGCAGCTTTGTGCGGCATATTTGTTTTTATTTTCCCTGATGTGTGAAAGTGGCATTCGTGGATAGACTTTTGAAATCGCACGTAACATGATGCGATGATAGAGTGGATCTTAACCGGAGGGTTTTAAAGGCTTCAGAAGATTTTGTTTAATTCCGTTTACATTAGCCGTGCAATATATTATGTTGACCTTTCAGTTTAGAGACTTTGAAGAGTGTGCGACAAAAGTCTGGAGAATAGTTCGGAGCCGGTGGATCACTGTCAACACATCTGCCTTTTATCAGGTCAGGGATCTCATTTTCAACCCTCAATCCTCAAGCTCCGAACACCTGGCCGTGGGGTCTCCCCTCCGAACGGTACCACTAGAGGAATATGTGTTCCTGTAGACGTTTAGTCAAAAGAGGTTCTCTCCACGGCGAGCGCCTTCAGGTATGGTGCGCCGGACTAGTGCTCATCGGCAAGCAGCTGGAAAGAGAACACAGAGCTGTGGGGCCTGCAACTCCGGAGAGAGAGAGCCAGAGAGACAGAGCGGCAACATTTGATTTATGGGCGAAAGTGCAGGGAGGGATGCTCTGCGCCTCCTCTCCCCTTCCTTCCCTCCCCGCCCTCTGAGCGGTCTGCTGTGTTTGGGTGCTGTCAGGAGAGTGCCCTTCCTGCCCTTCCTGTCCCTCTCGCGCCTTCCCTCTTACTGAGTCTAGTCTGCAGGAAATAAAAGGGATTCATGCGGAGGTCTCAGGCGTCCTATGGGGGCCCCGTGGCTCTCTGGGATAGCAGGAAGTGATTGAAAGGCCAAATTGGATTCTGCTGCACAGACACCAGAAACCAGACCCAGTCACTCCAACAAAGAGAGGCGATCGTTGTGGGAGTAGGCAGGCTGTTGGGCGGACGCTTTAATGTAACAGCCTTAAGCCAAATGAACTCCAGGCCAGCTGATGGCTTTGGCCCCACCGAAAGAGGAAAAACCTCAATATGTGTAAAAATGTATGTAAAAGGGTGATTAATGTCCGTATAATGGGTATCATTTGAACCTTGGCAGCACTTTGAGCGTTGCTTGCTACACTTGCACCACCTTCTTTTTCTCAGCCCCACAGGGTGGTGTTTATGATCCTGCTCGGGTGGTGAGCATGCCTGCAACCCCCCTTCCAAAAAGTTCAAAAGGCCACTGTGGAAATAATCCTTTACTGCCGGCCCCATAAAGAGTCTTTTGATTGTATGTGTGTGTCTTTTGTGCGCTCTCCTCCAAACTGTCCCCGCTTGTGCGCGCTTCCTTCTAAACTCCATTCAGTAGACATATTCCTCATTCAGTTGTGTGATCCCCACCAAAAAATAGATCCCAAACACCTGCCTTCACCTTTGTGGTTTTCTTTTGAACTGATCACGCCTACATTTTCCATTGCTGCTTCGTCCTGTTTAGGGTCACGGGCGATGGGGAGGTGGAGCCTGGCCCATCGACCCAGTCCTGTCCCAGCTGCCTTTGCTCAGAGGCATAGCTCGCCCTAGAAGGGCCGGCAGTGTATCACAACTCCGAGGACCGGGCCCGCTAGTATACAATCTCTACTTAATCTAAAAGGGAGGTTTGGGGTCTGTGAGAGGACATTATGTGGACTTTCGAAGCCCACATAAGTGTGTAGGCTACTGTCTAGAATCATCTAAGAGAGTCATCATGAAGAATACCCCTTTTATCTTCTATTTTATCTTAAATCAGGCCAAAGTTCACCAAAATGTATAAAAAGATATTTGTAAATGATCACCAAGACCATGAAATAAGCAGGAATTTGTTCAATGAGGTAAAGAGTTCAAATTTTGTCTTGCAATGTTCTTTCCCAAACCTTCCTCTCATCCAGATTCATGGCCCCCTGCAGGCCAATAGTGAGAATGCACAGTGGTGCAAATGGTAAATCTTCTTTTAGCTTAGTTTTGACCTTACGTTATATAGACGTTGTCGGACAGTACCAGAGAAGGCCTCTGATGAGTCTGCATTAGCTCAGGTGCAGAAATGCAAACAGACGTCCATAAAAAAAATGTAAAAAGATGTTTTGGCTCAGCCATGTTTGTTCGACCATCAGCAGAGAAGATGTGTCACTGCGGGGGTGAAGGAGATGTTTTACCTTCACTAATGCCACCTCCATCTACAGTACGTGTGTGTGTGTGTGTGTGTGTGTGTGTGTGTGTGTGTGTGTGTGTG
>JABUIW010000036.1:1039849-1074635 GCA_013363375.1 Menidia beryllina
GTGTGTGTGTGTGTGTGTGTGTGTGTGTGTGTGTGTGTGTGTGTGTGAGGGGCTCAGACAGCTGTTTGACTTGATGTGCTTCCCAGATGACCTCAGCGTGTTTACTCTTCGTTCTCTCCTCACAGCAGAGGAAAGCGAAAGAAACTCCAGACCAAAGAGTGCCGTGTTTTGAGTCCTTGGCTCTCCCCCTTGTTGTTTTTACACTCGCACTAGTTTACTTTCGTCTCATGAGTCTCTTTTTTGTTTGTTTGCTCAACATATTTGTCATCTGCCCCTCTGTGCGTCCTTCTCCCTTCTTTTTCAGTCGTCAGAACCAGATGAAGGATCAGGCCCAGCAGGCTCTGGTGTCTCCCGGTCAGCTCCCAGAGGAGGCAGAGTGCCTCACGGTGCCCAAGTACAAGAGGGACCTTGTTCAGAAGCTCAAGATCCTCCGTCAAGAGCTGTCTCAGCAGCAGCCTCAGGCAGGCCACTGTCGCATCGAGGTATCCCGCGAGGAGATCTTTGAGGTGAGGGCGGAAAGGTCTGGGTGTAGTCTTGTCACATAGCTTACCTCAGAGGGGAAATTCAGTTGTCACAGCTAGAGCATGTGTGAAACCACCTGGTCCTCTTTTTTTGTTCTCTCTCTCTCTCCCTCTCTGAACTCCAGCTCTTAACATCTAACTAAGCGAGTCCTTTGTTTTTTTTATGCCTCGTAAATAATGCAACACGATCTTTAATTATCATTTATCTGCAGAGCCGTTAGCTATCACCTGGGTTATTTATGGGCTCATCCGAAATGCCTTAAGCGTGCTTTAAAGGTTTTTGTTTCCCCTGTTTTCCCTTGCCTTCTCTAACAAAAGGTCATGGCCCAAAGCTGTTTGGCCGTGAAAAGCGATTCCCCTCACAAACGGTTATATGTGATGTGCCAATGCACTGTTTCAAATCTAAAGCAGATCTCTTGTTTGGGAGGATGATTTTTTTTTTTTTTTCAAATACATATTCCTCCATCTAGGCGTTGCAGCGCCTCCATCAGAACAACACCACCTGCAACAGACCGCCTGACCCTCATAAAATATGTGGTGGAATGTGCTGGAACGGGCGCGTCTGTTAATCTGGACGAAGACATTTTTGTTGGCTGATCTCACCGTAAAAGAGGGTGGGAGGATAGTGGGGTGGGTGTGGGGGCAGAGGACGTCTAGAGGTTGAGCGAGACATAACTGCATAGCATCTCCAGACCAACAGAAGCATTAAATTATGACGGAATAGGAAAGTGTTGAGCTGGAGCACCATCAGAGCCATCTCTGTGTGTACTTTTTGTGGAGATAAGGCATTCCCATTTCTCCCTCAGCACCCCTCGGTCGTCTGCTCTATCTCGAGGGCATAGTGGAGCCTGGCAGCGGAACAGGCCGTTGTTATTAGAGTCTTATGCCAGTGTTTATTATAACTGCTCCTAATCCACTTTAAATGAGTCCTCCCCCCTGACACTGTGAGCCCTGCGCACGTGGGATGAACGATGGCTGAGGCGGAGACGTCTCGGCCGCACAACAGTGGGGAGAAAGAACTGCAAAGACTGTGTTTTGCTTGCATAGCTGCTTAACTGTTGACATTTGTGTCATTTGTGTCTGTGTCAAATATGCTGCATTGCTATTGCGGCACAGACGTTTTGGGGTTTTTTTGTACTAGTAGTAGAGACCATACAAAAGCTGAAAGGTTCAGCATCCAACACTTGTAGATAATCTCCCCGTCACTGATGAGGATTTTCCATACATCTTGCAGGAATCCTATCGGCAGGTGATGAAGATGAGGCCAAAGGACCTGTGGAAAAGGCTAATGGTGAAGTTCAGGGGTGAAGAGGGGCTCGACTATGGCGGGGTGGCCAGGTGAGGTTAAAAACCTACAAACTTCAGTTTTTGCCTGTTCGGTCCCAGCCATGTCTTCACCATTAAGGCGGGGGGGATCTTTTCTCTATACTTGGCTTCGCAGCATAGCGGGTGGAAATGGTATCTTAAGTCCTCCTCCTCATCTTTCCTTGCTCTCGTGCTCTGTGCAGGGAGTGGCTCTATCTGCTGTCTCACGAGATGCTGAACCCCTACTACGGCCTGTTCCAGTACTCACGAGACGACATCTACACGCTGCAGATTAACCCCGACTCTGCCGTCAACCCTGTGAGTCGCAAGCCCCAGATCCATTCATTGCCGCTTTTAAATCAGACTTTATATAACCGACAGTTGAGTATGTTCCACATCATCAGTAACTGGTATGTAGATAACCATCTATGCTGGCGGAAATATCCCCATGCTGGGTTTCGTCTGCCTGCGTCTAGTCAGTCAGCATTCTGCTGTCCCCTTTGCTTTCCCTCACTTTCTTGGACACAACAGTCTTAAATTTCTGATTACATGTTGGGTCTGGGGGTGGCGGGTATACAGATACTAGGGTGAGTATCAGTATCCGAAAGATACTAGTGGGATAAGATTGATGCTTCTGTCGCAGTATATTTTCTTCTAAGGGGGTATCAAATTACTTAAATTTCGTCACAGGGATGGTGCTTGCGGCTTCTCCGTTGCTCAGTCAGGCGCACTTCCATGTGGGTGCGCTGAGTGTCAGAAGACTTGAGTCACATTACATGCAAGCGCTAGTATCAGCGATACCAGCCATGCATTTACTTGGTATCTGATCAGTACAAATTCCCCCCGCCCCTTGTGGACTCAGCTTCCGACCTTAGTTTTAAAAAAACAAAAGACAAAATACCCCTCCTGACGCTGTTTTTATCAGCGTTTTGTATGTGCAGACAGTGTGTATTCCAGCATTAGCATGGTCATTCACAGACAAAAAAACATTGCTTGAAGCAGCATTTCTAAACTCATTAAGACAACAGTTTGCAGAGAAAACAAAACTAGTGTCAGTATCTTTATCTCTGATTTCCAGTTCTGTGATCCTCTACATAAATCAAGAATCTGCCACAGACTCTGTCTGTACTTGAGGAAATGTTAAAGGTGACATAATGACATGGCTCTCTGGCAGCGGAAAATCAAACCAACTCGTAGCTGGAATCCAGCTTAGAACTGGCTCTGGCATAAGCCCTGAACCAAATTCAGGCTCACGCACTTACCATTGGAATGAGCTTCAGAATACATTCTGCTCCCAGACATTTCCCTCTTGAAATACTTTTGAGTTGTTTTTTCTTTTTTTTAAAACTGCCCTGAAAGCAATTTACTGCTGTTTTCCATTAACTGGAGAAAAAACCCACATTATTTACCATAATCTCTTTCTCTTTGCATCATGCTGGACACCCGTGAATTAAATTGGCATTTTATGACCTCGTTCTTGGGTGATTTGGAGTAGATCAGACATCACAAGAGAACAGACAATATTTGATCCCATCCAACATAGCTCGATCGCTGTGTTTGAGTTGGCCTCGGCACCCTGAGCTGTAGCGGGCCGTTGAGTGGGAATGGTCATGTTATGTCTGCCCTGGGAGGGTTTGTCTGGATCAAAGGAACGTTCAAAGCATGCCGCTGCCATCTTGTCATTTAGAAAAAAATAAGCGTTTTTCCTCCCCCTTCAGGAGCACTTGTCATACTTTCACTTTGTGGGCCGAATCATGGGGATGGCAGTATTCCATGGCCACTACATAGACGGGGGCTTCACCTTACCCTTCTACAAGCAGCTGCTGGGTAAACCCATCACCCTGGACGACATGGAGTCCGTTGACCCCGACCTTCACAACAGCCTCGTTTGGATCCTGTACGTAAAAGTCGAGTTTTCATCGTGTCGTTTATATAAATGCAAAGTGTTCAAGTTAGGTAACACGCACAACCAAAAGTTAGAAGTATGTCCTGGAAATTGATTCTCCACCTCCCCTCTTACCTTGAAAACAGCGCCTCCCTGAGGTTATGTCTATCTTTTACATCAGGAGCACTATAGATAGGGATCTTAAACCCTGCTCCTAGAGTGCTGGTGTCTTGCAGATTTTAGATGTTTCCCTGCTTCAACACACCTTATTCACATGGCAGACTGAGCAATATTTCAGTTCTCACAAAACCAGATGTGTTAAAGCAGCTAAAAGTGGAGCTTTCATCCCACCCATCTCACTACTTGACATGTGTTTTTGATCCGTTGGTGCATCATCTGTCACAGGGATAATGACATCACAGGTGTGCTGGACCACACCTTCTGTGTAGAGCACAATGCTTATGGGGAGATCATCCAGCACGAGCTCAAACCCAACGGCAAAAGCATCCCGGTCACCCAGGACACCAAGAAAGAGTACGTCCGCCTCTACGTCAACTGGCGCTTCCTGCGAGGCATCGAGGCCCAGTTCTTGGCTTTGCAGAAGGGCTTCAACGAGGTCATCCCCCAGCACCTGCTCAAGGCTTTCGACGAGAAGGAGCTGGAGGTGCGTCTGCGGCTCCGTGTCGCGTTGCTCCCGCTAACCTGGGCAGTCATTCAGTCTGATTGGTTTCATTTGTCAAACGCCACAGCTGATCGTCTGCGGCCTGGGTAAGATCGACATCAACGACTGGAAGTCCAACACACGGCTCAAGCACTGCACCCCGGACAGCAACATCGTCAAGTGGTTCTGGAAAGCCGTGGAGTCCTTCGACGAGGAGCGCCGAGCCCGGCTGCTGCAGTTCGTCACGGGCTCCTCCAGAGTTCCCCTGCAAGGTTTCAAAGCCCTCCAAGGTAATAGATAGACACATACTGTCCATACTGTCAGGCTCTGTCAACAAACTTTAGCGTGTGCGCTAAAAAAGCTTGTGACTCTTGCCGTCCGGGCTGCTCTGACATGGGATGAATCCTCGGCCTACTCGTAGCGCTGTGGGTCAGTTGGTCCGTCCTGGCAGAGAGCACCCAGGCATGAAGAGAAAAGCCGATCCACTGGCACCCTCCCACAGATTGCCCAAGTGGCTGTGGCTCAGGAGGAAAGAACAGTTGCCCAGCGATTGGAAAGTCAGTGGGCAGTTAAACGCCATGTTCCTCCACATGTCAAAAGAGTCCTCGGGCAAGGCTCTGAACCCCAAGTTGCCTACTGGTTGCATCTGGTGTGCCCACTGGTGCGACCAGTGTTTGAATTTGTGTGTGAATGGTGAATGACACGTAGTGGAAAGCGCTTTGAGTGGTTAGCTTGACTGGAAAAGCGCCATATAAGTGCATGTACATTTACATTTATAGAGGATCCAAAAGGTCTTTCATATAAAATTAGACGTTTAGAGGGTGGAGCACACTGCTCTTCTCTGAGCCATCTGGATATTTAACAGAATAAAACGATCCTTTTTTACTTATAAAAAAAAAAGACAGAATGTGAGGAAACTGCAGTGTAAATAAAGCTGTGTTACTGAACAAATTAGGAGTCGCTCGCGCTGGTTTTCATTCCTTAGATGTTTTTGCTGTAGCAATCCGGCAACAAATATGTAGGTCAGTGTGTCATTCGCAGAACTGCGTCTGACTTTGGGAATGTCAACAACTAGCAGAATTACGCTGCGTGGTAATCTCTCCATATTGTTCTGCCTGTTCCATTCCACGCGTTTTTGTTTTGGTTCTTTCTCATCGAACAAAAGTGGAACGCAGGGGTCACAAGTGCATTTTCAGAAGATGCTTAAAACGTTAATATGAAATCTAATCAATTCAAAATAACGAATATCAACAGTTTCACCTATCAGCAATACTTTTTTTTCCTTTCTTATTTTTAATTCAATTTGTGCATTAAAAACAGAACGGTAGCTTCACTGGATATTAGGTAGAATGTTATTCATATGTTATCAAAAGCTAACTGATAGATGTTTACTTGAGTGAAAGATGTAAAACTTCATAACGCTCCATATAAATTCAGCGTCTTTGCGCACTGCAACAACTTTACACAAATGTCAATGTAAATATTGACGTCCTCAGTGCCTACTCAAGTTGGCTAGTACAGTATCTGGTCGCAGCCTCAGAACACAGACGGTCCCACACACTACACCCGGGTCAAAGGTCTCATTTGCCTCATTGTACTTCGTACAGGTGCCGCAGGCCCACGGCTCTTCACCATCCACCAGATTGATGCCAGCCCAAACAACCTGCCCAAAGCCCACACCTGGTAAGGGAACCGTCGCGTTACCCCCTCCACATGTCGGCACTGAGATCCTTGCTAACATGCAACAGCCACTGTATTATCAATCAGACGTGAACATTTCAACACCGACATTCACTACTTTCTTGTCACGCCGAGCTCTCTTAATTCATTCCCAAGTTGGTGGTGCTCTGTCATCTTCTCAGTTAACTGAAGCAGAGGGATGCACATTGAGTTTAATTGATTGTTAAGGATTAATCATCTTTAAAGCTAAGTTGAATTCAACCTCAGTGAGTTTCCACTCTCATAAATGAAAGTGAAAAGTGAAATAAATCATCTCGGGAAAAATTGAGGTCCATTCAGTCTGCTCCAGATGTCCCAAACAGCGAAAATCAGACCGAAACGTTTATTTGTCATTGCGCAGATATTCTAAATGTTATCTTATATTGTAGCAAAACTGAAAAGTCGTCTTTGATAACGATCAGAGTCGAAGTCAACTTTATCTCCAAACAGAGCACATAACAACCAGAGCTCAGTGGTTAGACAGAGGGAGGATTGGTGGCTAACAAGGGAATGACTAACACTAAATCTATTGATTAACCTTCATTTAAAAAAATGTCCAGCTTTAACCAGCCCGGCAAGTTAGTTATGCAACAAAGGCAGGTGAAGCTGAACTTGGTTTGTTTATACCCTCATTGAGCGCGAAGGTCATGAGACAGAATATTCCGCGGACTTATAGTACAGAAATGCCACTATTCTTGTTATACCCCGGTGTCATTTAGCAGAACCTCACAGAACCCTTGTTTTTTCCAGTTTTAACCGGATCGACATTCCCCCCTACGAGCACTACGACAAACTTTACGACAAGCTGCTCACTGCCATCGAAGAGACGTGCGGCTTCGCTGTGGAGTGAGAACCCACCGGTGACCAGGGCCCGCCTACTTTGACCACGATCCGCCGGCCATTGAGGGGTGTCGTGGACGGGACATTCGTCAAGCTAACGGGAGGGGCGGACAACGACGACCAGAAAATGTCATGACTGTGGGTTATTCTTAAACCCTCAAGCCCTCCTTAATGTCTTTTTTTATTATTGTTATTCATTGAAAAGGATCTCTTCAGCTGCTAATAACTCAGACTATTTACTAACTCTTTTTCTACGTTCATTCTAGCATTTGAAAATAAAACTAGACCTTATTACATGTAGCAATGCTCCGTCTCACCACGCAGACCACGCAAGGTCAGTCCACTTTGAAACAATAACCACACATGCAAGACTGGTTGGCTTGCAAGGGGGACAGGGTTATTATCGATCCCCAGCCAGGGGAGAAGCTAAATCTGAACGGATTTGTGACGCCAAGGATAGGATGCACAGGGGTGGGGGGGCGAGAAGGCACGGCGAGACACCGACTGTTTACAACCTTCTCCAAAGACGACAGCAGAGGACCTCTGCTCCGGAGCGCTGCACACCTGGAAAACCCTGTTCCACGCATTCGACAGCCGGTCGTGTTTGGGAAAGAGTCCGTGAATGAGCAGCTTGAAATGTGATATTTTTGTATAACAGGGAAAATCGAGAAAGAATCAACGATATTCTATATAATATATATATATATAATTTATTGCTGTTATATTTCAGAAACCCTTCTCCATTCTGTGGGAAGAGTCCCACATTTTACACATTATTGTCACTTTTTATTATTATTGTCACAAGACAATTTGTGGGAGCAAAGTTGAGCTTGACTGAATTTCTCTGAAGAATGCTGTGGTTTATTTCTCAGCAAAATCTCACACTTTTAGCGGAGAGGTTTTGTCATAAGGGCAAAAAAAAAATTGTAATTTCCTCTGAGTGCCATAATCTTTTTTCATTTTTCTTTTTTTAAATAATTTATCTTTACAAAATATTCAGCTGACCCTTTAAATTCTGCTGGTTTCATCCTGGAGCTGCACGGTGGTGTGATGTAGTTTTCTCATTAGTTATTTTTTTTTCCAAGTCATCTGTAGCTGGACTATATTCATGTCACTGGCAGAATTGTCTACCATTCATATCTAATGGTATTTTCTCAGAACAACCCAAAGTCTACTGCCTCTTTATATTAGGGTGAAAAAGAAAAAAGATAACCTTGTGCTACCTTCTATCCATGTGGTGCTAAAAGGCATTATTACTTCCTTATTTAAAAAAAAAAAGGTTTTATCAGCTACCCTGCTCACTGACATCCTTCCGCTTCAAGTGCACAAACTCGTACTCGTACGGGTTTGTGGCCACAGAAACTCTGAAGTAGCCAAATTCTCAGGAGATGTCAGATGTAGTTTACGACGTCAGTCTGACTTGGAAATAATACTGACCCTTTTCTTCATTTCCCTCAACGTTAAGAGATTTAGAGATGTTGAGGTTTGCTCTGCTGCGCCCCACAGCTTGCCCCCTCACACCCAGCAGTAGTCGCACGGCTCCACGTGCACATTTTTTGGTTGAAAGCTCTGAACCGAATGAGACGAGTTCCTGTTTTAAGCCTGCTACGCTGTCCCGTCTGTGACGCTCTTAAGGGAGGGAAAGTGGGCCGAGGGGCCGAGGGGTAAAGGTTTTATACGGTTTGTAATTCCTGAATGTGTTATTATTTGTTTGTTGTTTTGTTTTATAAGAAGAAAAGATGCTGCCTGGCTTGCAATCTCTAAAGACCGTGGACTGTTCTTAACTTTTGCATACACTTTAAAAAAAAAAAGAAAAAGAAAAAAAAGCTTCTCTCACAAATGTATGCAGAGTGAAAAGTGTCCTCAGATGGTGCTTTGTACAGTAATAGGTATTTGTTCATATGTGTGGATCAAACAAACTGTAATTTATCTTTTAACTTAAGTAGAAAAAAAAGAAGATTTTTCTTGAACTGCAAAGAGGAATTGCACACAAACAGAACGAGGTCACTGTATATGTTTTATGGTGATTTCCAAGACGGAAAAAAGAATTCATCCTTAAGTCCGGTGCACAAGCTGATCGCCCTACTGTCTGTTCCCACACTACATCGCTCAGCAACGCTCCAAATCTGTCTCCTAATGAACCGAACTGTTTACTCAACACGTCTAAGTTGAGGGATGCCGCTGTTTTTATTTCTGTTTTTCTCCCAAATGGCATGATCCACTAGCAGGACTATATCTCTCATAGCTGACTGATGCAATTTGTATGTATGTTAACACTATCATTTTGTAAGAGTATTTTATTTTTGTGTGTAATTAGTTTAATTAAACCTGCCTTTGTCTAACAACGTAACGCCTTGTACGATTATATGTCCTGCCACCCCCCCTCCCCATTTATTTTAGCCTTTTATGCACCAAGAGAGTGCTTGGAAAGGTATTTGGTACAAGACTTGGGTAAATTTGTTCCATGTACTATAGATTTGTTCGCTCTGAACTGTCTGCAGTTGCAATTGGAAGGACGGAGGGGGGGTTGCAAATGGTTTGGCTTTACATCTGAATGGGAAATGCTGTCGACCACCTGCTGTGTACTGACTGATACTGTTTGAGATTTAAATGTCTGGCAGACGGGGGGTCTGGAGTAAGGGGTACACTGACAATGACTGTGGCTGTGTTGGGGGATGTAGGTGTCAAGTGCATACTTCTGTGTTTTGTAGACATGCATCCGCAGCAGATGGTGCCAAACTGTGCTTCCATTGACATGAAAAAATACAGCAAATCAGACGTTTTCATGCCTACATGGTTTTGTGCAACTGGTAAATTGCTTCTTATACACTTAAAGTAAGCAGTCATTCCTCTATTTATTAAAACTACCTTTAAATACAGCAATAAGCCCTTAAAACGGTATGTGCAAATATGTCAGGGCTGTTTTTTAATCAGTATTTGTGTATAAATATGTTTTAAATAGAAACAATTGACACAAATGTAGTTTTGTGACGCAGGGATTAAGTAACATCTTCCAAGACCACGGTAAATAGAATTAACTTTTTCCGGATTATGTTTTTCCTTATATTTTGGTTTCCTTATTTTTCTAATTTATGTAAAATTAAACATAACAGGGAACGCTGTAAAACTCTAAAATAGAGAAATCCTCGATAAGACCAGTTGAGTCCATAACGTTAGTGTAAATGAATAATATAATATTCACATGTTGACATAGAATACAACGCTGAGACGAAAAGAACTTTTTTATGTAGGTTGGTCCTCGTGACGTCAGTTACTGTAATGGAAGTGTGACTCGGAAGTGAGCCGAGCAACCACTTTTGTTCCGTACAGAACATATTCATCCGCCAACAGTTGTTGCAGTCGTCAAATAGAACGTATTCGGTTAGATAAAAACATTTTAATCCGGCGTTTTAATATATAATGGCAAAAAAACAGCGACACAAAAGCACATTTGTACACCAATAGCGCAAGAACACTTTTTTTAGAAGTACGCAATGTGTTCCAAAAGCGTACGATTATAGACTTGACTGAACGTAACTCATCACCTGTTAAACATATTATCGGGGTGCATATATTGGGTTTTAACTTCAACAAAAGCAAGGCAAAACAACAGCGCTGTTTCCGTAAACACGTAATGATTAAGATATAATCGCAGTGGTATGCCGAAGTCAAAACTCTTGCGGCGGAGGGATACATGCAAGGGGATCGGTTTTTATATAAACCGGACCTAATTTTTCTTTACCGGCATTTCAGCAACACTGCCGGACGCCGTTTCTACCAGCAGGAAAAGGCATCGTTTATTCCTCTTTTTGTATTTAGCTTTACACACTTACTTTAAACATGCCTGGATATTCCGACAGAGACCGCGGCAGAGACAGAGATAGAGGGTGAGTGGCTATTTTTATCCGTTGTAAACGGTTTTTGTCGTCGCGTGAAATGGCTGACGAGCCCAAAACCAGATAAAATTTAGCCGGATAATAGCCGTTGGGACTTGTTACATAAACGACCGGACGCTATTCTTATGTCTATGCCCCACGGAAAATTTATCGAAGGTTGCCCAAGGAAACTATCATATTTTTTTCAGGAAGCCGGTGGAAAATGGAAAAACTCCGTCGTCGCCGACTTTGGCTTGAGGCCTTGTTTGGCCTCGTGCCAGTAAAGCCCGTGCCCTGGCACGCAGGGCTTCGTTTCGTTAACGTTTACCTTTCCGGTGTTTTAATACAGCTAATTCGCTTGATTGCAAAACACGATGGATAAGAAATATGGGTACAACTTAAAGTAATATTTCCAATTATAAATGGGTTGTCCGGATGACAGACTAGATTATATTAAGTCGTAAAAACATCGGTAATGCTAGCTTAGCATAGCTAGTCGGCTTTCGCCATGTGGCGGCGTGAATATGGATACAAAATGCCGGCTTCCCACTCCCATTGTTCCTTCCCTGGACTTTGAAAAACAATGGCTGGAACTACTTTGTGAGCTGCAAGGGCTAGTCTGACTTTCGTTTTTATTAAATGCGTTTTGTTTATATGCAATCCTGACTCTGAATTGGAATTTCATAAACTGCAGTTATGGCGGTGGCCCTCGTTTCGGCGGAAGCCGTGGTGGAGGCGGAGGAAAGTTTGGCAACCCCGGTGAGCGACTGCGGAAGAAGCACTGGAACCTGGACGAGCTCCCGAAGTTCGAGAAAAACTTTTACCAGGAGCACCCTGACGTTACCCGAAGATCTCCGGTATGTATGCGGGTGTTACGCAATTCCACTCTAAACATGGACCATGCTCAACACGTGTTGGGAATTATGTAATTTCTTCTGATCTTCTATCCCTTTATTTTACAGCATGAAGTTGAAGAATACAGAAGGTCTAAAATCATCACACTGAAAGGGAGGGACTGCCCAAATCCCATCCTAAAGTTTGATGAAGCAAGCTTCCCCTGTAAGTTTTAAAATGCCAAAGCTCAACGTTTAGAGTAATGCCACTTTGTTGTTAAACACAGTTAAGTAACACATTTTCTCCATTTTCAGCCTATGTGATGGAGGTGATCACCAAACAAAATTTCACTGACCCCACACCAATCCAGGCTCAGGGATGGCCTCTGGCTCTGAGTGGCAAGGATATGGTTGGCATTGCACAGACTGGCTCTGGCAAGACCCTTTCTGTAAGTTTCTGGAGTTTTTGCTTTGACATTTTCTCCGTTGGACTTTTTTTTTTTTTTTAATGGCACATGCATCTGTTGATCTATTTATAATATTTGAAATGTTTCTCTACAGTACCTACTGCCTGCAATTGTCCACATTAACCACCAGCCTTTCCTGGAACGTGGCGATGGACCAATTGTAAGTTTAATCTTTATATGGTAGAATGTCACACAGATGCTTTTGAAATAGCTTTGGTAACCTTGGTTTCCTAATTTAAAACCAACAAGTAATGTTGCAACTTTTTTTTCCCTCAGTGTTTGGTGCTTGCTCCAACTCGTGAGCTGGCACAGCAGGTGCAACAGGTGGCAGCAGAATATGGCAGAGCTTCTCGTCTAAAGTCCACCTGCATTTACGGAGGGGCACCTAAGGGACCCCAGATTCGTGATCTGGAAAGAGGTATCAAGTACTTTTCACTTTTCATGTGCCGGAAATGTTGGTCCATTTTAAATGTTAGTCTTTCAAGTAATACCTGTTTGATTGCAGGTGTGGAAATCTGCATCGCCACTCCTGGAAGACTCATTGATTTCCTTGAGTCCGGAAAGACAAATCTTCGCAGATGCACTTACCTCGTGCTGGATGAGGCAGACAGAATGCTGGACATGGGCTTCGAGCCACAGATCCGCAAGATCGTCGACCAAATCAGAGTATGTATCCAAACGTGTTGAAAAACATGCCTGGGCAGAGTTAATGTACTCATTTTGCAAACTGTTGACCAATTGCCTTTTTTCTTTAGCCTGACAGACAGACACTGATGTGGAGTGCAACTTGGCCTAAAGAGGTTCGCCAGCTGGCAGAGGACTTCCTGAAAGAGTATGTGCAGATCAACATCGGAGCACTGCAGCTCAGTGCCAACCACAACATCCTCCAGATCGTGGATGTTTGCAACGATGGCGAGAAAGAGGACAAGTGAGTAATTAGTCCATGGTAATTTAGTGCAGTATTGATGAACATTAGGTGGTGGTGGCCGTATCAATTTAATCAACTTAACCTATTTAATCCAATTAAATGACTGATTTCTTGTAGGCTCATCCGTCTGCTCGAGGAAATCATGAGTGAGAAAGAGAATAAGACCATCATTTTTGTGGAGACGAAGAGACGGTGTGATGACCTTACACGCAGGATGAGAAGGGATGGGTGAGTTGCTTCCATTTTTGTATTTATTTTTTTAAAGATGTGAATGATTTGATAGCTGACTGAGTCTCCTTCCTCTTAGGTGGCCAGCAATGGGAATCCATGGTGATAAAAGCCAGCAGGAGAGAGACTGGGTTCTCAATGGTAGGTTTTTTTATTTTATTTTATTTTTTTGGGGCAGATATTATATTGTTTTTTTCTTAATCCCACCACCTTTTTCTGTTCAGAGTTCAAGTTTGGGAAGGCCCCAATTCTCATTGCCACAGATGTTGCATCCCGAGGTCTAGGTCAGTATCTGCATTTACCTTTTCTTTTTTTTTTAAGCTATTTTAAAAAGAAAGTATATTTGCTTTCTTTAACTCTTCTGCTTCTTTCTGAGTTTCTCCCCTGACCGGAAGGAGTCTGTATGGCAGGGCCTTGGCATGACAAGCCCAGGTATCCAGAGGGGGAAGGAGGATTCTTGGAGGTGTCCTGACTGGCGAGGCACGGGTCTCACAGTCAAGCAGATGAACAGAGGTGACCAGGCCCAAGTGCAGCATAATGCGCTGGCCTGCCTAAAAAGGGGGGCGAGTCGATGGCTGGCCACAGTTCCTCCCCCCCAAACGCTGAGGTGTTCTCTGACAATGGTTTGGACTGCTTTACACACCCAGGCTCTAACTGTCCAAGCTGCAAGTCCAGCTGCTCTGTCTCCTATTGTCTTGCATGTGTATTTGGGCCCTGCATTGCAAGTCATTTGAGTCACTTGGGAAGATGCTGTTGAGACTCAAAGCATGGGTGGTTTTAATGATGCAGTTTCCTAAACATCTGTCCGAAGAGCAGTCCACGTTAACGATCATATCCTCACCTCTGTAATGACATGGCTACTGGCGCTTTTTGGTGACAGTGGGACATGGTAGTTGGACACAGTCGGGACAAAATCCAAGCTCACACTCCTCCCTCACCTGCGTTTCAAAGTCATGTCGAGACCTGCCAGCGAGAGACATTATGATCACGTGAACACTTGGTCTGGAGAAAGCTTACCATGCTGAGGAGTGATTGCTCTGTAGACGTCCTTCAAACGGGCTCAGGCCTATAGGTGCTCTGCAAGAGACTCGCGTGTGGGCTTATACGGCCAGCAGCTCCTCAGTGTGCGTGCCAAAAGGACCTGGGTGTAGCGTTACAAAATTCATGTGTTCAGGCTTCATGGGGGGGGGTCAGTTGACAAAATGTGGGGATTGCGCTGCAATGGGAATGGACTAGTGAATGCATACTCCTAAATGCAGAACGGTGGTAAGACTGCTTATCCATACTTTGAGGTTGGTTCAGCAGTAATTGTACACTGGAGAGTGGATCTCATTCTCACGGGCTTAGCAGCTAATGGAGTGTGCATTGTTCATCTCTTCCCACCGTAGTCTCCCCATGGACTAGATGTCATGTAATCCTGGTCTTTTACAGGCATGGGGCCTTAACTGGTCTGTTTTTTATTTATTTTCCTCACGACAGAACTAACTTGCCCTTTTTGTTTGTTGTTTTTTGATCTGGTTGTTGTGGTGGCGATGGCACACGTCTCTTGTGTGCTGCTTTCTCCTTTCTGCCACACTGCAACATAATCTTACAGATGTTGAAGATGTGAAATTTGTCATCAACTTTGACTACCCCAACAACTCTGAGGACTATATCCACCGCATTGGCAGAACGGCTCGTAGCCAAAAGACAGGCACGGCCTATACCTTCTTCACCCCAAACAACATGAGGCAGGCCAGTGACCTCATCTCTGTGCTCCGGGAGGCTAACCAGGCCATCAATCCCAAGCTCCTCCAAATGGCAGAAGATAGAGGAGGTAAATCTAATTGGTGAGATACAGAAACTGTGCTGTGATGGCAGCCTTTTTTTCCTTTTTTGTTCAAAGCAAACATTTTTCCTTGCTGGTCTGATCAGTGGAAGGACTTTGAACCTAATATCTCTTTAAAATGTGCTGCAATTTTGGCTTCTTTCTTTTTCTAATAACTATTTTAATTTTATTTCTTAGGTCGTTCAAGGGGCGGCCGAGGTGGTGACTACAGAGATCGTCGGGATAGGTATTCCTCCGGAAGGCGTGATTTTGGTAGGGACAGGGATAACGGTAGAGGCTTTGACAATGGACCAAATAAGGCCTATGGTGCAAATACGCAGAATGGAGGCTATGGAGTTAATGCTATCACTAGCAATGGCTACAGCGCTGCGGCCTACAATGCTAATGGACAGTCTAACTTTGTAACCCAACAAGCGGCGTCTTATAACGGCCAGAGCAACTTCCAGGCTGTCGCTCAGAATGGTGTGAGCCATGCAGCATTCCCCTTCCCCCAGGCACAGGCTCCCCAGCAGCATCCTCCATCCCTGGTGCCATACACCATGCCTCCACAGTTCCCTCAGTAAATGCACCATATACTTGAAAAGAAGTAATTTATTGCTTTTTTTTTTGTCTTTTTAAGTTCTATACCTAATCCAGTTTTTTGTATTTACACAACAGGGTTAAAATTTCAACCTCTATCAAGCCTTTTTAAGATCTGCAGTGCAGCAATAGTGTTGCACTCTTGTTTTTCCTAATATTTAATTTGTTACATTCCTCAGTACCGTTTAGTTCAAGTTTTGTAATAGGTAATTACAGGTGTATTGGTTTTCATGTGTATCATTGAAAGTGATGAGCTTCTCCCTTGGAAGTGCACTGCATGATCTTTAAAAAAATAAAGAGAAAAAAAGAGTCCTTTTGCCCTGTGTTTTTATTTTCCTGAATTTAAACACACATTTCATTAACTGACTGGAATTCCTGTCGCATTCCTGTTGTCCAGCAGGTGTCGTCATTTGCAAATATTCAGCTCTGGAGTTTGGTGCACAAGCTCTTTTAGGTTAGCCACTGTTTGGAACGTGCTCCTTTCCATCTATGATAAACCACAGTACACTTCAAATGTAGCTTAGTTTGCTGTTTCGGCTTGAGATGCTATGAACTTTTTTCCACTAGATTTATTTTTAATCTAAATATTTACAGTACATGGCAATCCAACATTCATTTGGTTGGAAATGGTTTAGATGTTTGTGGGGAAAGTTTTTAAGGCCATAATGGGGTTCATTTACATCATTTGCAAAAATGCTTAAAATGGGGCCGTTTGAAAAGGAAAACATCTGCATGAAGAGCTGCTGTTGCTACATATTGCCAAAGACTGAACAGTTGGGTCCAGGTCTGTACGCTGGTAGACGATTAAAACTTGTTGAACGGCCTCATTTTACAGGTTTTGTGGGTGTGGCTGATAAGAGTTTTTTTTCTCTGCTTGTTCACAGAACTGTTGCCTTGGAAAATGCGGAAATGCTTACTGATTCCCTGTAGTTGGACTAGAATCCTGATGTGAAACCACCTCCTACACAAAAATAGTTTTTTTTTTTTTTTTTTTTTTTAATGTTACTGGATTAAATACTTCATAGTGACTTTCAGTAAACTGAGAGTAACTCAAAAAACTGGGATGCATAAATAGAGGAAAATGGTAAGATATGGTCTAGTAATTAACTTGGGCACTAGATTAATTTGAATTATATTGACCTCATAGTTTGATGTGAGAACAAACTGAATAATTTAAGGTGTCATGACCTAATTGCATAATTTCAGTTTACCTGTGCATTTTTCCTTATTACAAAAGCCTTCTTTTGAATAAAAAAACAGCCAGGCAGTAATGCCCCCTTCTTTCCTTTAAAAAATAGTTTTTTGTCTACTTTTATATCACAGGCATCTTTTACGACTGTGAGGTTCAGTGAAGTGAGCCTGAGTCAGGGATGAGTCCGTGGTTCATCCCTCGACCTCGTAGCATCATCTACACCAAATCTTTGATTTTATTATTTTTGTTGTGAAACTGAATTCTTCCCATAACTTGGGCGTCCTGTGTCCCCTCCCTTGTTACTCTCTCCTCTGCCCTGCCCTCTCAGCTGCTCTTTGTACCTTCTTCTTAATCCCTCCCTCTGCTCTCAGGCATGTAGGTGTTGGTTTTAGGAGTCACCGCTCAGGGTGTGCACCACACACACCCACAGCAGGCATGAGACGGGGCAGCATGCTGAACTCATTTCTTGTCACCCACGCAGAAAGAAGTCGCTTTGTTTCTCTCCACAGGCGCTTTCAACTCCCACCACCCACTTTTCTCTCAGCTCCACATACCTTGTTGCTGAACTTACATAAACTCACACACACAAGAACACTCCCATGTGAGATACTGTGAACGTGCTGCTGTCTTCCATTGTTGTGATTAACCTTTTTTTTTTTTGTCAGGCAGCAGGTGAACTTTGCATTCCTCAGGTTAGACCTTGACTCTTGTGTAATTGTACAGGGCGTGTGTCTGATAAGTACAGATATCTGGAAATGGACACGCTGGCTTGACCCTTCTGAGTGTGAGGGTATAAACAGCACTTTAGGGGAAAAAACTGTACAAAGATGGGATTCACTAAAAAAAGTATGCAAACCTGACCAAAAACATCTTCTGTCTACCAAAAGAAAAAGAAAATCTTTATCAACCCGAAGTCGAAATTTAATATTCTCAGCTAGGTTTTAATCCTTTCAAATAACACCATTTAGGAAGTGTTCAGGAGACAAGTTACCCTGCATTCCTGCTGTTTTGTTTCCTAATTTCCGACTAAAACGGAGAAATGGAGCTTCTAAGAAAGCTAATAAGTGTGAAGCTGCTAGAGTGGAAGGGGATGTACGGGTGGGGGGGGGGGAATAAGCGTGATGACTGAGAAATGGCCGTGGGGTGGAACAGGTCCGCCCGGTCTGCTCATGCGCTGCTTTTACTGGCGACACACCTGCCGGCCTGGGTGGAGCTGAGACAGGTGGACGCTCCTTAACCCAGGGGAGACACCTCCAGTTACAGAGAGCCAGCGGAGAGACGGCAGGGAGCTGGAAGTAACACAACCAGACTCAGATTACACCAAACGGATCCCAACTGTCTCCCAAGATGTCCAAGAAAAAGGAAGCAAGCTCTGTGAAGTTAACCAGGTGAGTAGGTACTTCCTGTGTGTGTGCGCGTGTGTTTGTGTGAGTGTGTTGCTTCTTCTGCCTTTCTGTCGCTTGTCTAGTTTCTGGACAAGCGGCAGGGTCTCATATCTGTGAGGCTCTGCTGTTATGAAGCTAACAAAGATCGGCCTGTCAAAGCTCAAGGTGTTAAGTCTAACCTGTGTGCATGACTCATTCATTAAAAGCTAAAGGAGCCAGGGTTTCAGATGAATGAACACACCCTCGCCGATACACAATGTTTCGCAACTTTTCTTTTCCTGTTTATTCTTAAAATAACCTCCCCTATGTTACTAACTTTAAATGATCCGCGTCCGTATCTCTTGACTCCTTTATGTAACCACGGCACTTAATTGCTCGTATCTTTGTTTCTTTGCCCAAGGGGTGTATCGCGAGCCCGTCAGTGTTTACAGACTTATTAAAAACCAACGGGCTGCCTCTCAGTTGGCCCGCCGTCTTCTCTCCTTAAACCGATTCCTTTGCCTAACCAGCCGGGACCGGGCTTTAATAGCAAAACCCTCTGCTCTCGTTTAGCCCTGTAACAGCTGGTTGGTGTAGCTGAAGGGTGAGTTGACTCCAGAGATTGCGGAATACCTCTGATCGCCCTCTCTGATCACCAAGGGGGCAACACGCACTGAACACGGTGGGGTGTGCTGGATGAAAAGTGGCGGGCCTTAATCCGCTCAGTGTCACCTGAGCTTGAATGGAAGAGGTTGACAGTTCACATCGTCTGCGACACACGATGCTGAACCGTCTAAAGCAGTTTCTTTTTAGTATTTAGGTAATTAGTTAATTAGTTTCAATTTCCCTTTGGGATTATTAAAGTATTTCTGATTCTGGTTCTGATTCAAAGAAAACCACCTCAGGTCTATGTTTTACAGTCAAACCGTGACCTGTGACCTTTTCCCCTGCGCCCGCTATGTCCATCTCTTCTTTTCCGTTCGTGGACTAATTAAAAGGATCTTATCCGAATCCAGCGTCAGAAGGTCTACTACCCGTCGCGCTGTGTGACTACACCTGTCGTAAAGCTGCCACACGAGCTCACACACTGAGACAGGGTGTGTAGAGGAGCAGGAATGTCCGCCACACACCGGCTGCATTCCATGGCTGCGCCAACGCCGCGGGTCCCCCCGGTCGCTTATCTGGGTGTGTCACCGTAAATAGTTGTTTCTACGTGTCAGTGGAGTCAACAGCCAGGTCGACCAGGGTGTTGATGGGTGAAAGACTCTGCCGAGCAGGTTGAGGAATCCGGATTGTCCACGCTGCCTGCCGCTGCTTTTGTTCAGAGGAGGTCTTTGTTCCAAAGTCTCTAACCAAAAGTAGGAGTTTTTAATTAAGGAGTTTTTTTTTTTCCTCAAGCAGCCAAGCAAGATTTTTTATTTATGTTGATCCGGAAGCAGGAGGTAAATAACTGGGTAATGAAAGAGTGCGGCTGTCACAAGATCTGGTTGACACGGCACAACTGTCAGAGACACTTTTCAGCATTTAGTCGGAGCTGAAATTGGTCAGATCCGTTGGGTCGAGACTTTGATTATCATCATAATCATCAACGTCCTCTTTGAGAGGCTCTCACTACTTTAATCCCGAGATTTACGGGCTGGCTCCTACACAACTAAAGCAAAAGCTCTCTCAAGTGAAGAAATCCTCTCCCATTTTCGACTGAACGCATCCATGTTTGAGTATAGAGATGAATAAGCAAGTCGCTCAATTCCAAACCCGTTGAGGCCCCAAACAGGTCTGCTGGTGGGAGGGGTCGTTGAGCGGTTATGAGCTCTTGACAGCTGTGTCCTGTCCTGTGCGTTTCTCTCCAGGACTCAGGCCACGGATCTGGCTGTGCTGATCAGCCGCATGCAGCAGAACGCCGATCAGGTGGAGAAGAACGTCCTGGAAGCTGACCGCCTGCTGGCTTTGGTGAGAAACTCGCAAACAGCCGGGCTTTCAGAGGCAACCATTCACAGCTTCTGTTTCCAGGTGGAAAAACCCCACTGATATCTGCTGGTTGCTGCTTTCACCGTTAAAATTAGACACAAACAAAACCATGCTCGTCCTATTTCAGCTTTTACAAATGGTAAATGGACTTGTATTGTACTACAGCTTGGGCCTCATTGCCGTGCCCACCATTCTCCGGCGTGAATAGTGAGTCTCTAGTTTTGCAGAGAAGGCAGAAGAGAGAGAGTTCTCATCCTTCACTTGCCGGTATTGTCGCAGGACAACGAGCGAGAAGAGAGGGCCGAGGAGCTGGTCCACCAGACAAAGAACGCTGACAACCTGGCACAGGCCGAAGGGCTTCTGAAGGACCTTTTCCTGGATGTGGACAGAGCCAAGAAGCTGAAACACCCGCAGGCCAGTGAGATAGAGAGAGAGTAAGTTCACACATACAGCTGAGATAGATGCATCCCTCATCACACGCTGTCGCCTTGTCATTCCCATTTCATCGCTCTTCTCCTGCCCTTTGAGAGGTGTGACCGGGCTTGACTTTTTCTCTGTCCGCAGCGTCAAAAATCTCCACGACCGCTGGGCCCAGAGCTGTGCCACCTACAGGGAGCTGTACGACCAGGTGAAGGACCTGGCATCCAGTCAGAAAATCGACTGGGGCCCTCTCCTGGACAAAAAGCTGGTGAGTGGCTCCACAGCGCCGAGGGTGAGGTCATCCGCTTTCTTCCCGGGGAGCCCGGTTAACGGCGGCGCTGCGCCCCACAGGGCCAGCTGAAGGGCGAGTAC
This sequence comes from Menidia beryllina, assembly GCA_013363375.1. Taxonomy (NCBI): domain Eukaryota; kingdom Metazoa; phylum Chordata; class Actinopteri; order Atheriniformes; family Atherinopsidae; genus Menidia; species Menidia beryllina. The sequence continues at coordinate 1,060,835 of JABUIW010000036.1, forward strand.
GGCCCCAGCCTGTCGGACGTGGAGAGGCAGATCGCCGAGCATAACATCCTGCACCAGGAGATCGAGGCCTACAGCGGGCAGCTGCAGCCCGGCACCACCAGCTCAAAGGTGACCACCACACAGCAGCTCTGCAGCATGTCCTGAGCATCTGAGCTGTTCACCAGCCTCTTCATCTCCGTTTGTTCTTTATCCTCAGGGGCAGTACGACACCGTCAAAGACAAATATGCCCACCTTTTCGTGAGTAGCGCTTTTTTATCGGTTGGTTTGTTTGTTCCGAGCATTTGCCCCACGCGCCCGGTTCCTAAACCCCGTGGGCGCCTTGCGTTCTGCAGGAGAGCTCCCAGCGCCGGCGCCACCACCTGGCCTCTCTGTACGAGTACATGCAGAGCTGCAGCAAGGAGCTGGTCTACCTGTCGGGCCAGCAGGAGAGGATCCTCAGCAGGGACTACAGCGACCGCATGGCCGACCCCCCCGGCGTGCGCATCGAGTACGAGGTGAGTACGAGGTTAGCGCCACCGGCTAACGCGGCACGCGGCCACAACCTCTCTAAAGCCTCTGCACCGCCGTTTTCCCTCCACCTATGTTTGCCTGTACGCAGAACTTCAAAAGTAACGGCCTGCTCGCACATGAGCGGGAGGTCAACCTGCTGCAGGAGGAGGGAGACCGTCTCGTGGCTTTGAAACATCCCGGCACCCCGACAGTAGAGGTACGTCACACGCTTATTCGTTTTTCCCCCAAGCACAAATGACCAAAGGAGAGGGGCCGGGTCATCAGACCTGCAGCTTAGGACCACTTTTTCAAACATAAAACCTATGTGGATATGGATGTGAGAGGCGTTCCCAAACCAAGTTGAACAAAAGATATGTAGAATATAATTAAATAAAGGCTTTAGTAGAACAAGTCATGATAAAAAGCTGTTAGATTATTTTTATGCACCCAACTTAAAAGTTTGCTTCTTAAATGTGTATTAACTGTCAATAAAGAGAAATGAATTGTATCGTTTGTAGTTTGTTCAATCATTTGCTATTGTAATGACATTGGTATTTGGAATTGTAATCAGTTGTACTGTATCTTATCCTAATGAAATTGTTGTGTGTTGTATAATAGTTTATAGTGGCATTTTATTGTATTGTGTCTTACTATCTGAATGATGTGTGCAGTGGAAAGAGAAGAGTTGTTTTTTTGGGTTTCCGTATCAGTTGCATCATGTAATTGAGCCAAATAAAAGAAGTTTGAGTATAATAATTAGCGATTTTTTTTTCACAGGCACACAGGGAAGCAGTGCAGGGTGAGTGGCAAGCCTTCCTCAACCTGTGTATTGCACAGGAAGCACATTTGGACAACATTGACAGCTACAGGAAGGTAAACACCTCTGCACAGTGACTCACTCCAATGACGCTAAGTCCAATGAGGCAAGCATGTTGAGACGCGTTATGCAATCCAGTTCCAGCTGGATGCTGAGACCTTGTCAGAGTCCCTGGAGAGGCTCACGTCCACCGTGGACCCCAAATCCCTGACCAACAAGAGCAACTCGGAGGCCCTGCTGGATCTGGAGGTACAGCGGTGATTTCAGAATGCATTTATGTCCAACCTGCTCTCACTGACCATTTAGTGATCAGGCAACTATTTACTCACTGTATTTGTTCACAATTTGAAAGTTTCCCACTCCATATTTTTCCCTTCATTCATCACACTGCTTCTGTCAGTGTGCAGAACTTTTGCCAGAAGTAATCACTTTGTTCAGTTCTTTCTCTAAAGAATGGGGTTACCAGTGACTTGTGTTTAAATTCCCGACTCTTGCCAATCAATTCTAAACTACTGCCGGTGCAGGGGGATGAGCCGGCCGTGAGGAGGAACGAGCAGAGGCTGGCCGCCCTCAGGGAGAGCGTGGGCGACGTCGTGCCGCTCAAGCTGCGCAGAGTCCTGCCCGCCGAGCCCACCACCGTGGTGGCGCTGTGTGACTGGGCGGATGAAGACGTAAGATCTCACAACAGGAGACAGACATTTCGAATCTTTTTTTTTTTTGTTGGCGTGTTTGACCTCTTTGCCGGTTCTGTCCGTTTTAGGACACGGTGAGACGTGGCGACACGCTAAAACTGAAATCCAACTCCAACAACGTGAACTGGGAGCTTCGTACCAGCAGCGGAAAGATCAAAACCCTCCCGGGGGCGTGCTTCATGGTCCCCCCGCCTGATTCTGAGGCCCTGGAGACGGTCAACAGGTACACACATCAAACTTGACAGCCGGAGCTTTTTTTTTTCTCTTCCCATTGTCTGTTTTTAAGGTGATCAAATCAAACACAAAAAGTAGGAACCCTGACTGATGTGATGGATATTAAAACATTTTTTTTTTTATATTTCAGCTTGGATAGAAAACTGAGAGACCTAAAGCACCGCAGAGCTACACTGATGACCTCACTGAAAACCCCCAGGTTGGAGGTGGTTCATTCTGTGAAAGCAGGTTAGAGAAAAATTCTTCTTTATTTTGTTATCAAATCCCATGTAAATCCTTTTCTAAATCTCCAATTTTCACACCAGATATTTTTTTCTCGTATTTTTTTTTCCCTTCCTAGCTCCGGTGAACAGCGCCCCGGAGGACAGCAAAGCTGCAGACCTCAACAAAAAATTAGACAACATCAACAAAGCGCTGGATCAGAGTGAGAAAGAAATCCTGAACAGGCTGAGGACCCCTCTGGAGAAGCGCAATCCCACCCAAGACCTGGCGAACAGGGTGCAGGAACATAATGTAAGCACAAAAATAACATCACGCTTTCATAAAATAATCTTCCCTAGGGTTAAACAGCGATAATGACTTTTTTTTTAAAAACACTTTCCTCGTCTCACAGAAATCTGGACTGACCGTCAGGAAGCTGGAGTCTGAAAAGTCTGCCGTCCAAAGAGAGATTGATCCTCTTTTGTCCAAAAAGCCCCTGAGCCCCACAGCGGCCAGCCTCCCCAGTAAACTCTCTGCTGCCAACAACAAGATCAATGACATCAACCAACTTATTGATCTTTATGATAAAAAGTGAGATAAAAATCTTTTATCTCTTTAAAAATTGCCCGTTTATGCGCACTGATCATAAGTTATGCCTCTTTTTTTTTTTTTTTTGTTTCTTTCCAGAGCCACAGCGTCCATGTTCCTGGAGAAACAGATAGGCAAAGTGGACGGTGTTGTTTCTGGCTTTGAGGAGCAGCTAGCTAAAGACAGAGTCATTCTCGATGAAACCAACACTCTTCAGAGCCGCACACAGAAGTTGCAGGTGTTGTGTTTTGTGAATCAGAAGAAATAGAAAAAAAATCATAAGAGTCGATGTTTATTTCCGAAGCGTTTGTCTGATCTATCAAACTTTTGGGTTTTGCCAAGCAGAGCATGCTAAGGGACAGCACCTCACAGAGAGGTGAGCTGACTAAATTAGGCAAAGATCTGGACCTGGCAAAGCAAGCGGGCAGCACCCTGCAGCAGACCTTCAACGAGTTCTGCCCTGACATCCGCCGCCAGGAGAACCAGGTGAAACAGCTGAAAAACCGCTACACAAACGTTAACAACCAGCTGCAGGAAAGGTGAGTTGTAGTAGGACAAGAGAACACACCAAGCCCTGTCGCACACACATGGTTGCTGTGCTTATGTAACTAATATGTGTTTGTATGTTTGTCCTCAGGTCAGCTCTCATGCAGAAAGCAAGCAGTAAGACTCAGGACTTCCAGAACGCTGTTCAGTCACTGGACTTTTTCTTGATAAATTTGCCAAACAACACAAGCAAACCCACAGATGACATGGCCCAGATAAGAGCCAAGCAGAGCTCCCAGGAGGTGAATTGATTTTTTTATATTAGTTTTTCCCATAAATAAAAAAAAGATTGTTGTGGGAAAAGTGACTGATAACAACCCTATTTTTATTACAACCAGCCATCATCTCAGAAGCGAGTGGGAAACATTTTTCAGAGGTCTGTGGAGTGATTTATCATCCTCCCACATTCAAACTCACCTCTCATCAGTGGCTATAGAACAACATAATCACTAAGAGCAACTTTAGTTCTTTAAATAAACATTTTTTAACAGTCAAACTCAATAAAACAGAGAGTCACACAACACTAAACACATTCTATGCCTGCTGCCTTTAAGAAAAAAATCCAATTATGATCCATCAGACCCATGTGCTTCTAAAAACTGCTTGGAAAAACATTTCTCCTCATGGTAATAAAATGAATAAAAGCTTGTGATTGTGGGGGGACAGAGGGTCAAGATACCCTGCATCCTTTACGCCCATGATTGCAACCACTTCAAGTCACATTGTTTAGCAAATGAAATGGTGACAGTGGCTTTAGTCATGACTTATTGTGTTTTGAAATCACGCCCTTTATTTAGAAAGTGGTGGAAGGCATCAAGAAGAAATCTGGTGATTTGGACCGAATCAAGGATCTGTCCCGGGACCTACAGGGGGTTTTATACGTGAGTTAATTTACTGTTAGGAACCTAAACGCTCTATTTGATGTAGATCATGTATGCTCTTAAAGATACTAAACATTCAAGTTTTCAAATCTAATTGTTTCCAGGATTATGAGGTGAACTCAAACACCTACCGTGGCACCCTGAATCTTGATGAGGGTGACAGTGACGATGAAACAGATTCAATGGAACACCAAACCTCTACTCTGGCGCAAAGTGTGGCGAGAACGGTATGGTTTTCATCCAAAATTTTGCCCCCGTCCCCAAAATCTCTCTGACACAACATTTAAAAAAAAAAAAAACTGTCATCTGCTGATTTGTATCTGATTCCACCTTCTCACAGGAGCAAGATATTCTGAACCTCTTCTCCGAGGTGTCTGCAGAGAACAAACAGAGGCTCAGTCAGCTGGAAACAGCGGAGAACATTATGGCGAGGGTACGGCATCGGTTTTCTTAGGCCACATTTGCCGGTTACCAATGACTCCTGTTTGACTGTAAACATCCCTTTTGTCTGTGTGCAGAATGAAGACAAAGTCAGTCAGGTGGTTGTCACTCAGCAACTGCAGCTGCAGAGCCAGAGGAAGGACCTGGAGCAAACCGACAGCATGAAAAGAGAGTTAACTGAGGAGGTCGCAAGGCGAGCGCATGCCGAGAAAGACCTGGAAACCTACCGTAACCGCTTTATGTCTCTAAAGAGCAGGAGAGGAGTAGAGAGGCTGGAGGAAAAGGAGGTGGTGCAGTACTACCGTGACCCAAGACTGGAGAAGGACCTCCAGTCTCTGAAAAGGAACATTCAAGATGAAGGATTGAAACGGTCAAGAACCCAGTCTGAGATCGAGGAGTTCAACGAGAAGATCAGGAAGGTGACTTTAGAGCTGACCAAAACTGAACCCAAAATGGTGACCAAAGTGCTGACTGAATATGAGAGAGACCCTCAGCTTGACAAAGAGGCGGCTAAGATTCGAGATGAGATGCAGAGGATACGCCTGGAGCTCCAAACGAGAGACACAGAGGCCATTCATGTCAAAACGGAACTCACCACCCTGAGTCAGCAAAAGCCAAAAATCAGAGAGCGGATCGTCAAAAAGGAGGAAGTAAGATTGGAAAAGGATCCAGAGATGCTGAAGGCCGTTCTAATGTTTCAGACAGATATAGCAGAGGAGGAAATCCAGTGCAAGACACTCAACGACAGTATTTTTAGCATACGGAGTCAGATAAATACTTTGGAGAGGGTCATCCCCACCATCCAGCCCAAGATTGTCACCAAGGTGGTGAAGCAAGTACAGCAAGATCAGGAAATGGTTGAGGAGTCAAACAGGCTAAGAATGGGCCTGGAAGAGGAGAAGGATGAGAATGTGATCCTGATGAAGGACCTGACCACCCTTCAGTTGCGTTATGACGAACTGGAGAAGCTCAGGCCCAAAGTCGAGGTCAAGGAGATCATCAATGAGATTTACAGAGTCGACCCTGAGACAGAGTTAGAGCTGGTGCGTCTAAAGAAAGTGCTCCAGGATAAAGGCCGGGACCGAACCAACCTGGAGAAAGAGATCGACACGGTGATGGTGGCTCTGACTACCCAGCGCTCTCAGAAGCCCAAAGTAGAGTTCAAGGAGGTGACGCAAGAGGTGATCAAAGAAGAGAAGAGCCCAGAGGTCATCAGGGAGTTGCAAAGGCTGAACAACCAAGTCGCCCGTCTCCAAGGCAACTACGACACCACCCTCGAGCTGGTCACCCGCCTGCGTAAGGAACGGGACCAGCTGAAAGCCGAGAAATCCCAAGTGGAAACGAAGCTTGTGACAAAAGAGGTCATCAAGTACGAGAACGACCCTCTCCTGGAGAAAGAGGCCGACAGGCTTCGAAGGGACTTGAGAGAAGAGATTCAGCAGCGTCGCAGCGTGGAGGAGTTTCTCTTTGAGCTCCAGAACAAGTACATAACACTAGAGAGGCAGAGGCCTGAGGAGAAGATCATAATGCAGGAGGTTGTGCGTGTTCAGAAGGACCCCAAGCAGATCCTAGAGCACGAGCAGTTAAACAGGACCTTGGACGATGAAATGAAAGCACGCAGAAAACTGGAACTAGAGGTCAGACAGCTCAGAGCTCTGGTTCAAGAGAAAGAGACCAGTCTGGCTCAGATGGACGACCGCCAAAAGAAGATCCAAGTGGAGTCGGAGCTCAGGCAGATCAAATCTCGTATTCTAGAGCTGGAGAACTCCCCAGCACCTGTTGAGGAAAAAATCATCATCGAGGAGGTCCTGAAGGTGGAGAGGGACCCGAAGCTTGAAAAGCTCACTGACGACATACGCGCCAATTTGGAGGCTGAAGTCAACAGCGTCAGCGGTCTAGAGAGTAAAGTTCGAAACCTCACGCTGAAGCTGGAAATTCTGCAAAAAGAGAAGTCAGTTGAGAAGGTTATTTACCGAGAAGTGGTTCGCATAGAGAAAGACCCTGCGGTCGAATCTGAGAGGGAACATCTTAGAGATCTAGTTGCCCATGAGAAGAATCTCAGATTAAACCAGGAGGACGACATCCAGAGCATAAAAATCAAGATGAACAATCTACAGACGTCAAAGTCCATAACTTCTCAGGAGGAGCACACTCTCATCTCAAACAGAGACGCTCTGCAAAGGGAGAAGGACGATCTCCTGAAGCAACTCAAAACCCTGGATTCCCACAAACAAAGCATCACGATAACCTTCCAACAACAGTCCAAGCTGATGAGTGAGAGGAGCCAGCTGGCCCGTCAGAGAAGCCTCAAGACGTCCACAGAGGTCCAGCAGCTGGAGAAAGAAATCCTGAATGAAAAGGACAAGATCCACCAGAAAGACACGCTCATCGCCGAGCTGCAGAAAAGCATTCAGACGGAGGAGCACTCCGAAACGCACACCAGGGAGACGAATCTCTCAACCAAGATCACCATCCTTGACCCGGACACCGGTAAAGACATGTCTCCCTACGATGCCTACTTGCTAGGACTAATCGATCGAAACAATTACCTTCAGCTGTCGCAGCTGGAGTGCGACTGGGAGGAGATCACCTCAACCGGTCCAGACGGGGACGTCACAGTCTTGCAAGATCGAAAAAGCGGGAAGCAGTACTCGGTCAAGGATGCTCTGAAGGCGGGCACCCTGACCCAGTATGACGTGGATCGCTACAAGCAAGGAACGATTTCCATCTCCGAGTTCGCCCTCCTCGTGGCAGGGGAGGTGAAAAAGCCGTACATTCCCTCACCCAGATCTCCCACCAAAGCCGCCCCGAGCTCTCCCTTGAAATCAACGCCAGCGCCCCTGCGGTCCTCCAGAGGCAGCCTGAACTCTTACAACAGTGGCAGTTTGAACAGCCTCCACGTGGTAACCAACGACGAGCACTTCCCGATCTCGGGCATATTCGACACCACCACTGAGAGCCGCATGTCCGTGAGAAGCGCGCTGACGCGCAAACTCATCAACGGCGAGACAGCCCTGAGGCTCCTGGAGGCGCAAGCCGCCACCGGAGGGATTGTTGATCTGGGCAAAAAGGACAAGCTGTCCGTCCACAAGGCCGTCGAGCACAACCTCATCGATTCGAGTCAAATGCACAAGCTCCTGAACGCCCAGAAAGCCTTCACCGGGGTTGAGGACCCCATTACCAGGGAGCGTCTCGCAGTAGGCCAGGCAGCCCAGAAAGGGTACATCCCACAAGAGAACGCCAGGAGGTACATCGAGGTGCAGTACCTGACCGGTGGACTGGTGGATCCCAGTAAAGCAGGCCGCCGAACCGTCCAGGAGGCTCTGGCCCACAATTTAATCGACGGCCCCATGGCGAGCCACCTGCAGGACGAGGCGTCCCACACCAAAGAGCTGCTCGACCCCCTCTCCAAACAGATGATATCTTACAAGCAGGCGATGGATCGCTGTCGGAGGGACGTGTCCACCGGACTCCTGCTGCTGCCCGCAGCCTCCACTGACCCCGATAACGCCCCCTCGTACTCCAGCTTCCGCTTCAGTTCCTGAACGATACATTTTCCAAACAACCTCCACCACTCTGTAGCACTGCAGCTGATGTGAACCGCAAAAAAAAACCAAAAAAAACACTGAAAAACGTTTGTATCCTTACACATGTATTTTGAAAACTTGAATACTTAATTTTTGTGGGGGGTGGAAAGGTAAAAAATTGATGTGTTTACTTAAGTACTTCCTTTCATCTGCTGTTTAAAAAAAGACTTAAAAATGGGAAAAGAGAAAAAGGGAATTTTTTCATGGTAAACTGTTTTTCTCAGAACTGTGAAGTTAAATCAATGAAGTATATATTAAACAAATGAAAAGCTTCACAGGACTTTGTCCGCCTCTTTTATTCAGAATATGTTTGTGAGTTAAATGCTGAATACCATCGACGCCAACCGGACAGCTCCAGGTAGGGAACTGCGCTGTGGATCTTCTGGGTTTTTTTTCTTGGAGCTTGTTCACCTCTTGATGCCTGACGCACGGCGTCCTCACGTCTGACTGCGCCAAACCAAGCCTTGAACTCGGGCAGCCGTGAGCTGCCACGAACCGGAACTCTCAGCTATGTTGTTCCAGTCAACACGCGGGGGTGTCATATCCCTGATGGGTTTCCAGGAAGAACTGGCCCCGGAGAGCGGTCTGTACGCGGCCTGGGAAGTGAGGGGAGTGGGACGCTTTGCAACGATGGATTAAGGACACAGATTAATATGACTCACGAGCGCGTGCCGTGTTAGGGTTAAGGACGGAGTAGAGGGGACAGCGAGGGGTCAACACCAAACACAGGGGTCAGGACCACCGGCACGTGCACACGGCAGCATGTCATCTGTCTTTTTCCATCTAAAAAAAAGATCTTCTCCTAAAGGTCTTAGAATAGCATTAAAAAAACTCACAAAACTTCAAATGATGTTCCTAAAGAAGTGTGTTGAAGAGCCAGTCTGGGCTGGCGGGTGAGTTTACAGTAAATTGCCCTGATGTGGGAGCGCGGCCTCTGTGCCGGCATGTCTGTCTGCCAGATTACCCGCTGACTGGAAGGACTTTGTGGGATTACCTCACATGAGCCTGTCTAGCGGCTGAACGGCCCCTGTCCAGAGAGAGGGGAGGGGGGCAGGGGGGCGCTGAAGGATGTCCCCTGATGGTCAGGTCATCGCATTTCGCTGTGCGTTCTGTTACTCACATCTGTTCCTTCTCCTCTGCAATCTAAACGCTCTGGTTTTTGTTTGTTTGTTTGTTTTTGTTAGCAGTGAAGAACACTTGTGGGTCCAGCCTTTGCTATCGAACCCTGATGAATGTCCTGGACTCTTCACAGTTGCACACACACACACACAAATAGACACACACACACCAAGTGGGGGCACAAATGGCACATCTGCTCTGACCCGATGCTCTGACATGCAGTAATTGGCTTCTCCTTTTTTGCTTTTTGGCTGTTGTTGTAATTCCAGACTGCGGCGCTAACGGCTCGAAGCGGAGGGCATCTGCACCTTTGTGTGTGAATCACTGCGCGCGTGACGACAACAGTGCGTCCTGACACTCAGCCAGGCCCCACACCTTTGTGCTTTTTCTCCACATGAATATTTCTGCCAGGATTTTAGGTGATGATCAAAAGCAGGAGGCTTTTCAAAAAATTTTCTGCAGGTTTTAAAGTTCCGTCTTGTTTTTTGTGTAGCTGAATTGTCCTGAAATAGAGCTCACCTAAAATACAACATTCATTGAAACGCACGTGTCAGTGTGACATGTTTTTAGTAAAGCGTTTTTGGAAGTGAATTAAACACTTTAAAAATAATTAAAGACACTTCAAATTGCAAACATATTCATCCTATAAAATCTAAGGGACCTTTTATTTAGTATCTTTTTAGCTACTATAATCTCAGTTGAGCACATTTGTTAAACAAAATTGACAAATATGCCATCTGGGACCATTTATAAAGCAAGCCTCCTGCGTCCCCTTAATGTGAGAGGAGATAATACAAAATTGATTTGTGGAGTTTTGTTGTTGTTTTTTCAGAACAGGGTGAACGTAAAGACTACAAGAATACTGTTTGAGGGATTGATACATTCATTTGAAGAGAAACGACACAAAAAAGGATCCGATTGTACCGGAGGATCTCTTAAAATTAGACTTATCTCGTGTTTGTTCAAACTGGACCTCTGGGTCAGTTTGGAGGGGTGACCGTCAGCTGTTTGTCCTCCAAAGGAAGCAGAGCTGCTCACCTTGCCATGTTAGTGGATTAGACTTTAGTATGTGACTGTGTCATGGATTAAAGCTTCATTCAAGAGCACAAAGCTCCCCACTTGTTGGCGTGCGTTTCTCCGGTGGGTTGTTTACAGCAGAAGAAATGAAAACCACACAGACAAATGGACATCTCCACATTTTAAAAGGGGCACTGAGGCATTTCAAAGAACCTTCTTTGATTTCATCATTGCTTGAAAAACTCTGACTTTCAGGGGGGGGAGAAAAAAGAGTGACATGTCTTTGAGCAAATAGAAAAAAAGACATACATTTAATCTTTAAAAACAGTATAAAACATTTAATTGACATTTGCTGTAACAGAGACAAACTTGCAAAAGAAACAAAAAAAGGAAGAAGAACATTCCAGTCCAAAGGAACTAAAATCCACAGTGCATACAGGTTTGAATAAGGTCATTGGCTCTGCAGGGTAAGTAATGAGCAAGCCTAAATCCCCCACACACTTCCAGCAGCTAAAGCCCCCTAATAGAGCTGCAGGAGCTGTTGTTGAGCGGCTGAAGCCGGGTTCTGACGTCAGTGTGGAGTGAGGGAAGCACTGAAAGGTGTTAAGCAGGAAACAGCTTACTGTACGACAATAGCCCTACCACGAATAAAACATGAAACTCCAGTTTTAGACACAGTTAAGAGTTCAACATGGATTACACCTGACCCTTCCCGAGACAGTATCGTACATTCTTGTTTATCGCACGCGGTAATGGGCTTCAGTCAGAGATCTGAGAAAGAAGTCCATTAAATTAAAGCAAGCGGCCACTTAGAAAATTTATCGAAGAAGGATCGCCCACCTTCCTTTTTGATTCCAAATCTGATTGGAGTTGTTTTCTTTTCTTTTTTTAAAGTCACAAATCAACTTGCTCGTCGGTCTTGGTCAGCGGCACGGTCAGGGTCTGCTGCGGGAAGCGGATGGCCTCGCTGTTGCGGCGCATGTAGGCGTGGCCGCTGATGGGGTACCACATCTCGGTGAAGGTGAGGCTGCCCACGGTGATGGCGCAGCGGCCCAGCACCTTGAAGCCCGACTTGCGGTAGAAGGGGATGAGGAAGTCCTCGCACATCAGCACGGCCCGGCGCACGTTGGGCAGGCAGCGCAGGTACTGCAGGTAGCGCCACATCAGGATGGGGCCTTTGCCCTGCTGCCGGAACGTGCGGTGCACGGCCAGGACGTGGATGTGCACGGTGGAGCCGCAGGGCTTGTGGAGGGTCAGGGCGTCCTAGAAAAAAAAAGAAAGCAAAAAGAAAAGAGGTTGGTTTTGATAGCTTTAATTGAGCTCATTTGGGGATGCGGAAAGCGCGTCTTACCGTGGTGAGTCTGTCCTGGTCCCACAGAGAGCCGATGATAAAAGCCACGAGCCGACCCTCCTCAAACCAGCCCATAGACAGCTCGGGGCACAGCGTGAGGAAGTGACGCACCTCGTCCAGGTGGAGGGGACACTCGCCGGACACTGAGATGAACGCTGAAGGGGACAGAACAGAACAGAGACGTCGGCCCGTGCGTAAAAACGAGTTGGCACTGCTTTTACGCACACGCGTGAGGCGGCGCAAAGCGTGCACGAAACATAGAGATGGACGAATCTCACTTAAAAAGACACCCAAATCTATTTTCTGAACTGGCAAATCAAAGAGAAGTCAACGGGCGGGTCAGAAACTGGCCTCTGTCCCATGGCGCAGGTGTTCTGCGCCGCGAGCGCGCAACTTTTCTTTCACTAGGTGCGACTTTAAAGGAGATTTGGCCCCCGGTGCAGCAGTTAATTGTGTCGAGAGGTGACCTGTGAGTGGCTCACTTACCCTCTCTCTCGATCTCAAAGACGCTTATGGCGTCCTGCGTGTTGAGCGGCCGGACCTCGCTGGCGGGCAGCGTGTGTCTCCGCTGGAGTCCGGGCGACACGGACGGTGAGGACTGCATTGGTTTGATGAAAGGCTGAGCGCCCACAACGGACATCATACGACGCAAAGCCCTTCACTCCGGAGAGGAACAAAAAAAAAAAAGAAGAAGAAGAAGAAACTGGACCGGTCCGGCGTCCTCCTCCCGCGCGCAGCAGGATCCTCTGTGTGGGCCTGCGGGGAGAAGCGCAGAGGCGCGAGCCCGTATTTATGGCCCCGCGGCTGACTCACCGGCTCATTTGCATTTCAATGTTTTGCGGGAATGAATGAAAGTCGGAGCACTTTTCCCCGAACCCAACAATTAATCGCGCACATCGTGGCTGATGGATTCTGGTCCCTCAAACATACAAAAAGGATGATAATAACCGATTTACCACCGGTCTATTTATAGACGCCTTTCGGTGTGACATCAAAGGCTCTTTTTTTAACGTTCCTGTAGAAAAGTTAAGTGGATGATCGCCTTGACCAACAGATGTAATCAGAAACTAATCTTAAGATTTAACAGCCTCCCCCTTAGAGAGAATATGTATGTTACCTCCAACTTTCCCAAAACAGCGTTAAGGGCCATGCATGCGCTTACCGGAAGGGTGTGGAGGCCAACGTCCGTGCAGGTCTGCGTAAGGGCCGGTGGGTCAGCTCTGCTTCTCTGTGCCTCTCCACGGGAGACGTCTCTCTTCATTATGGGCTGATTATTACTATGAGTCACATGATAAAGGATTACAGAAGTTGTTTCCACAACTCGGCGCATTAGGAACCTTATCTCTGGGACGAAGCACCGGACACGCCCTCTCTTCTGCGTGTTTTGGAGGAAGTCACGAGCAGTTCGTGTGTGGGACCCTAAAGGCCCCTCACCCTAAATCATATTGGGATCTTAGAAGCAATTGTCCACGTGGATTCGAACAAAATCCCCTTCTGTGGTCAGATCAGTCAAATACAGACTCTCTGCGTGTATGAAGTACCATTTCTTTGTGTTGTTGCTGCAAGTGGTGTTCTGTTATAGGTTTGGTATTGTCTCCTCACCTCCTGGGTCACAGATCTCCCCCTGGTATGCCTAAAATGTAATGAATCCTATTGTATCAATAGTACATTTGCAGAAAAACTGTTATGGAGACTGATGCACACAAAGCTCCATTCAATTATGACAGTGTTTCTCATCTTTAAACTTTAGAGGTACTTTTTAAAAAACAGAAACGCATAAGATTGACTTGATCTATCTATCTATCTATCTATCTATCTATCTATCTATCTATCTATC
>JABUIW010000036.1:1076074-1198926 GCA_013363375.1 Menidia beryllina
GGTGTAGACTGCGCTGCTCATAGTTAGGGGGGTCTACTCAAACAGGGTCCCTATTTGAAGCGGATTAAGTCCGAGTGCGAGCTCTGGCTCTGAGCGATGAGCAGGCGGGGTGTTGTGGGGTGGGGAGGGGGGGGGGGGCCGCTCTGGCCGGGGGGCCGGGGTCTCGTTGGCGTTGTTGTCGGTGATCTTGTTCTCCAGCTCGTCGTCGGACAGGAGGTCCAGGGAGCTGCCCTCCATCTGCAGCGGGCGCCGGCCCGAGCGGCTGGAGGAGAAGCTGATGGGGCCGCCACGCCTGTGGGGGCGGGGGGGGGGCACAGGTCAGGGACAGGGAGACAAACAGAAGGAGGAGGCGGCGGGACCCTCTCCGCACCTGAGGCGGTTCTTGAGCGTGTGGACCTCCCGGCTGAGGCCCTCGCTGGCCTCGGTGGCGTCGTCCAGCTCCCGCTGCAGCTTCCTGCGGGAGGCGTTGGCCCTGGTGGCCTCCTCCTCCGCCTCCTCCAGCTGCCGCTTCAGCTGCTTCATGCGGGAGTTGGCCTTCTCCACCTCCACACACACGGCACACACGACACCTCAGACCACTCGCCCCCAAACGCCCCCAAACGCTGGCGGGCAGACCACCTACCTGCTCTTTAAACTGGTCGGCATGGCGACGCTCGTCCTCCACCTGCATGCAGACCTCCTTCAGCTTCTTCTCCGTCCTCCTCACCAGCTTGTTGGCGGCGGCCCGCTCCCTGTGGGGGATGAAGGGGACAGACGGGTCAGCCTGAGCCTGTTGGCGGCGGCGGGACCGGGCGGGCCGTCTCCTCCCACCTGGCCTCCTGCTCCAGCTGTTCCTCCAGCTGTATGATCTTGGCCTCCAGCGCGGTGATGGAGGCCTTGAACCTGCTCTTCACGGAGCCCTCCAGCTCGCCCAGCTTGGCCCGCAGATCCTTGTTCTGGCGCTCCAGCTGCTGGCGAGCGTTCTCGCTCTTCTGAGCCGCGCTGCGCTCGGCGCTCAGCTCGGTGGTCAGGGTGTCCACCTGAGGCCGAGGGGTAAGGGTTTTTTTCAACAAAGAAGAAGAAGGAGAAAGAAAAAAACAAATCCTGGGCTCCACCGCACCTGCATGGAAGTCTTTCTGAAGCGGTCGTTGAGCAGCTCCATGTTGCCCTGCTCCTCCTCCAGCTCCTCCTCCAGCTGGGCGATGCGGGCCTCCAGCCTCCGCTTCTCATCCATCAGAGCAGACCTGACGGACGCAGAAGAAAAAACAGAAGACATGGCAACGTCACATCATAAATCACCTAAATGTGGACTCTCACAGGTACTGAAGCCCAATCTCACTCATAACGTTATTACAGCCTCTATAGAAGCTGGAATCTATAAACCTAATGGGGTTAGGAGAGAATGACACAATGTAATAAAACATTAAGTGGAAAACCAAATCATATAAACAAATTAATCCAAAAAAAGACCCAGCTTCAATCAGTTTATGGGCAAAAGAATGAGAAAGCTGAACCACGGATCCTCCATGTTTTAGGGACATGGAGCTTAACATCTGTCTCCAGTTAAGTCAAGTACTTTAAGGATGACTCTCGCGGAATAAAACCGCGGCTGTAGACAGGCTTGTTTGGGACACTGCGGTTCTTCCTTAAAGACCAGGAAGAAAGGAGTAAGGAGAAACATCTGTCGGCACGCGCTCCGACGGGCTCCGCCTGGCAGACTTACTTTCCAGATGTGCTGTTTGAGATTTCGTCCTGCAGCTCATCCCGCTCTTGCTCGGCGTGGCGCCGACCTCTCTCGGACGCTGCCAGGTCCTGTGGAGCAGGAACAAAAAAAAAAACAGCTCTTTCTTAACATGTCACCCACACAGAAACCCAAGCCGGCCAAAAGCCTGAACATCAGGACGCCCCAAACCTCGTGGAGCTGCACAATCTCGGCCTCCAGACTCTTAAGTTTCTTCTCGTTCTCCTTGGATATGGCAAAAATGTCATCCCTGGAAGCCCGGGTGTCCTCCAACTCTCTCTGATAGTCTTTCATCTGGGCCTGGGAGATGGCAACATCACTATGAGTGAAGGGAAAAAAACTGCATCAACTGTTACTTGCAGGAACACTTGGATGGAGGGCGGACCTGTATCTTGCGCAGTTGTTTGATGGCTTCGTCTCGAGCCTTGTTGGCTCCTTCGATGTGAACCTCTATATCTTTCAAGTCCATCTCCAGCTTCTTCTTGGCGGCTACCGCCAAAGCCCTCTGCTTCCTCTCGTCCTCCAGCTCTGCCTCCATTTCTCGCACCTGGAGGACACAGACAAACCTTCAGAGTGGGGGCAGCGGCGGGGTGCAGGAGGCCCCAAGCGCAAGAGTTTCCTGTGATACCTGTTTGACCAGCGCCCTTTTCTTCTCGTCGTTCTGGTCGTCCCGGCCCTGGAGGTCCCTCTCGTACTGGGCCTTCATGGCCTGCATGTTGACCTCCAGGCGCAGCTTGGCGTCCTCGGTGGCCTGCAGCTCGTCCTCCAGCTCCTCCAGCTGGGTCTTCATCTCCTCCAGCTGCTGCTCCAGGGTGCGCTTGGACTTCTCCAGCTCGTGGACCTGCGAGACGGGAGCGGGAAGAGTGGGTTAAACAGGAAGAGAACGGGGACGTCAGAGGTAGCATCGAGCCTCCCCCTCCTCACATTCTTTCCCACGTCGTCCTTGGAGCTCATCAGATCTTCCATTTCGGCGCGCAGCTGCTTGTTGACCCGTTCCAGCTCCTCTTTGGCCTCCAGCGCCTCGTCCAGGGCTCGGGTCAGGGACAGAGTTTTGGTCTCCTTTTCTCGGGCCTCGGCTTCGGCACGGTCCCGCTCCTCGGCGAAGCGGGCCGAGATGCTCTTCTCCTCGGCCAGCATCTGCAGGAGAAGGGGGGCGGATTTTAGGGGGGAAACTCGATTCGCTCAATAGTTAGCCGCTCAGAATCCCAAGTGACCTGGTCGAACTTCTTCTGCTTCTTCTCCAGGTTGGAGACGATCTGTCTCTGATGATCCAAGTCAACGGTTATGTCGTCCAGCTCCTGCTGCAGACGCGTCTTTGTCTTCTCCATCTTCTCAAAGGCGATGGACTTCTCCTCCAGACGCTGGCTGGACAGCTCAAAGTCCTTCTGCAGTTTCTTCTTGGCTTCCTCCAGGCCCTCGATCGTCCCCACGTCATCCTCCAGCTTCTTCTTGCTTTCAGAGAGCTGCGTAAAACACAGCGGGAGAGCCGGGATGAAACGGAAGCGGGGCATCGGCCACAGGTTGCTCAGAACATTTCCGGGTGGCGCCCCACCTGAGCCTGCAGGGTGAGCAGCTGCTTCTCCAGATTCTTGCGTGCCCCCTCGTCCTCCTCCTGCTGCTCCTGCAGGGCGTTTTTCTCCTCCTCCAGCTGGCGAATGCGACTGCTCAGGTTTAGTTTCTGACGGGTCTCTTCCTGGAGCAGCTCCTGGAATGAAATGAGGGTAGTTTTAAGGGAGGGGGTCCACGAGTAAAGGGTTTGATCTTTAACAGAAATGTGGAGGTCACCTGGGTGTCTTGCAGCTGGCTCTCTAATCCGGTGACGTCTTTGGTCATCTTGATCCCTTTTCTCTCTGCGTCTTCCAGCAGGGCCGAGACGTTGTCCAGCTCGGCCTGTACAAGGCAGTTCAAACCACAATATAGCTCTGAAGCCACCTCGAATCAATGGGGTGTGTTTTTTTTATTATCCTAAAACCAAAGCTACAACTGTTCTGAAATCTACAGAAGACTTATTATTTATTATCACAAAAGAAATAATTCCCTCAAAAAAAAGTTGCTAAAAATAGAGTGGGGCTGACCTGCAGCTTGTGCGAGCGGTCGGCCAGCTCCCCCTTGGCCCTCTCCCCCTCTGTGACTCGGGCCATGAACTCCTGCAGTTGAGCCTCCAGCTTCTTCCTCTTGTGCTCGGACTCTGTCTTGGCCTGCTGCAGGCTCTTCACCTCACTGGCCAGCTCCTTGTTGGTGCTCTCCTGGCTCTGCTTCGTCTTTTCCAGGTTGGCCTTGAACTAGATCCACAGACAGACATTTCGTGTGAGCAAACGGCTCACTTCTCTTCTCTGGTGCATTTCCTTTTGGGAAGCTCCTGCACCCTCTTGGCCTGCTCCAGCTGCTCGGACAGCTCCTCCAGTGCGGTCCCGTGTCTCTGCCGCATCTCCTGGATCTGTGCCTCGTGGTTTTTGGCCTCTTCCTCGATAGCCTTCTTCAGCTCCGCAACCTCCTGTTCGCGCTTGGTCCTGCAGAAATCAGCGACACGGTCTGCAGAGAGCCCACCGTGCACGAAGACAGAGAGAGATAGGAAGGGTTCGGCACCTGAGCTCCTGCTGGGCGGCCGTCGTGTCAAGGGTGTCCTCCAGCTCAGTCTTGAGGGCCTCGAGCTCCTCACTCAAGTCCCTCTTGAGCTTCTCTGCCTTATTCCTGGCCTGCTTCTCCGACTCGAGGTCCTCCTGCAGCTCGGACAGCTGGGCCTGCAGCTCCCTGATCTGCTTCAGAGCGTTGTTCTTCTGGGTGACTTCCTCATCACCTCTGGTGAATCACGTCAGATGAGAAGCAGAGAAACATGGAACACGGTGGGAAAAAACTCTACCATTCTAAAGAGCATGCACATCAATCCTTTGTACAGCCATTCTGCACCACAGTCTGGAATTTTGCTATTCCAGGCTCACTGAAGGATTCCCAAAGCTTTGGATGTTGGCTGCCTCTTGTTGTGATCAAAGATGTTAAGTGTAGTAAAAAAAATGATACCACACTGCTCAAATGAGTGAATTTCCCCACCGTCAGATCAATACAGTAATCTAATCTAATCTGATCTAGAGTCAGGGCTGCTGGGGAGGATTCATCCATTGATGTGACCTGCTGCCAGGGATTTTTAGTCCACTTTAAGTTTCGTTTGGCATCCTTCAGATTTTTTACCATTCTTTCTGAAGAATGGCTTCTGGGCATCCACTCTTCCACAGAAGCCATTTCTGATGAGGTTTTTATGAACAGCAGATGGATCACCCGACGGTCCTGGTGAACCTCCTGCCAAGTCTTGAGCTAATAGATCTTTGGGAATCACTTTGTTGGTGTAAAATTTCAGTGAAAATGTGCTATACTTGGCGTTGAAAAAAAGTTGAGAAACAAGAAAATTTCACATGTCAGTGCCTGAGGAAACTATTCAAAACAGGTTCTTCACCATCCTGTCTAGTTGGGTTGAGGCTTTACCGGCTTATACTTATTTTTAGGTCAGTGTTAAATGATCCAACCAACAAAATAACCACATTGCTTGTTAAGGCTCAGCTATAGACTGAAAACAAGTGAAAAAGTAAGTTTCTCAAGAAAAAGTTTCAAAGATCTGAATAAAGTCATTCTTCAAGAGAATTGTATGAGATTATTTAAAAATCTGCTGTCTTGGAGGCAAAAATGTAAAGAAATGAAGACTGGCTCACAGCTTTTGTACAGTATCGTTTCTAAGCAAAATAAAATTTAAATAAGGGCACAAGTATGAAAAACTAAGCATGTAAAAGGGGATGCGTTATGGGGAGCTCCCACCAGGTGGCAGCACTGTGCTGCGTTGTTATAAAAGCTGCTGCTCTCTACAGCCTGCTGCTGGCCAACATGCAGCTGAGCAGAAAGTGAAGCCTGCCAGCTTTTATTTTCTTTAGAACACAACATTGATCCGGAACGGTGCCAGCTGAGAAAAAGCCTGCCAGTAAGTGCGTGCTGTGGCTTTACCTTGCCTCCTCATTGTGAACTGCGAGGGCTGTTCTGTAACGCGCTAATCTCACACTGACTCACATCAAGAGGCAGAATCTCAGAGAATCGGTGGTGAGGCTTTAAAAGCCACATTTAGCTCGCACAGTTATATAAGACTTTCACAATCACTGAGCGGAGGTGTGAAAAACTGTGAGCTCATCCCCTACCTGGCCTGCATCATCTGCTGCTCATCCTCTTTCTTGACCAGCTGACCTTTGAACTCTTCGATCTGGGCCTGTAGCTCAGATATCTGGTCCTGGAAGTCGGTGGTCTCTCCATCCAGCTTCCTCTTAGCCTTCTCTAGCTCCTGGCGGGTCTTTTCCTCCTTCTTTAGTCTCTCTGAATCGGAAAATGAGAAGAGAAGACCGGGGATAAATATAAAAAAAGTAGCAGCAGCCTGGTAAATTGTTTTTTTTTTAGTTAACTTCTTTACCCTCCAGGTCGGCCATCATCATCTCCTGCTTGTTTTTGACTTTCCCCAGGTTCTTGGCCTTCTCTTCCTCTTCGGCCAGCAGCGATGTCATCTCATTGATTCTGTCCTCAAGCAGCTTCTTTTCCTAATAGGGGAAGAAACAAAGGCTTTTTCGTCTGCCCTTTTCTTATTGTCTTTTTAAAATCACCTCAGATTAATCTGACGGAATTTTATCCTTCGTCCTCTCACCTTCAGGAACTTGGAGTTCTGGTCCTCGAGGAGCAAAATGTCCTCTTCATACTTCTTCATTTTAGCTTCGGCCGTGACTTTCTCGAGCTGCAGTTTCTGCCTGGCACCTTCTTCTTCATCCAGCTGCTCCTCTAGGTCCTACCACAAAAAAGAAACATGGAGCAATCCCGGTTGGCACGTTTTCTTTTCTTTTTTTTTCTGTCTTCGCATGCATCTAAAAAGCGCCTAATCAATTGGGTGCAATTCACACCCAGAACTTTTGGACACACACCTGGATGTGGGACTGCATTTTTTTCTTCTCGTTCTGCATGCCTTGAGTCCTCTCCTCTTCCTCCTCCAGCCTGGACTCCAGGTCATGCAGGATCTCCTCCAGCTCCTGTTTTTTTGACGCCAAGCGAGCTCTCATCTCCTCGGCCTCCGCGAACAGCTCTGTCTCTGCCTGCAGCTGCTCTGCTAGGATGTTCTTCTCTTCAAGCAACTGCACACAAGTAACATTGACGTGCGCAGTGAGGAATCAGCGGAATGACGGGCCGTCATTTAACAGAAGAGCTATGCTGTTGTAGTGACTGACCTGCTGATGCTTCCTCTCCATCTCCACCAGCTCACCTTCCACCTTCACCTGCTTCTCTTTCACTTTGACCAGCTCTTCGTCCTTAGCTTGCATCTCCTCCTCCTGCCTGGTCACCTGCAAGAGGGGCTTCACCTGCAAGGTGACGAAAAAAACACACTCCAGCTCAGTTCACAAGCAAAAGTGACCAAACTATTAGGCCGACTGGTAAAACGACATGTTCTCTGCTGCTGAGTGATCTGTTTTTCAGATGATTCATTGTTAGCACAGAATGTAACCTTAGTGAAGAGCCTCCACCACTGCCAGTGACGCAGCTTCAAGTAGGCAGCGCAGTTCCTCTGGAGGACCTTCAGGGCGCTGAGCTGCTGCTGCTTCTTAGCAAAGGCCCTGAAGCAAGACAAGCAGGAAGCTTGTGAGGTGAGGAGGATGAGACTAAGCAAAACCTGTGCTTTCATGACCAGATACAATGGCTCCAGCTGGTAGGAGCTATGAGTTGAATCCTCACTTGCGCGCCAGATAACCTCGACAGACGGCCTGGAAGTAAATGATGATGTCGGTGATCTTCAGGTCCCTCTCCTCCTCCAGATGGGCCAGGACTCCTGCCCTGAAGAAGATCTTGCTCTGGCCGATGCGGAAGAGGTTCCCGTCAAGTTCCAATGCCTGAATCTGCCAATAAAAAAGAGGGAGACAATATTCAGACCTCAGGCAATTGTCTATGAAAATAAAAAAGATGGAATTCCGTGCAGAATGTAAATAAAGAAAATCTGAAATTATCATTATAACGGTACTCAATGATATTACTATCATTGAGTACCGTATCATTACATTCAGTTTTTATTAGCTTGTTAGAAAATATCCACACTTTTTGCAAATTTGATTAGTAATTTTCCATAAAGTGACTTTTAAGCTTCAGACTGCTGTTAGATGCTATTTTTATTCAAGGTGATACTTGCCATTCTCTCGCAGGCCTGTTTTCCATCCATGAAGCCCTTGGGAATAGCGTTAGGGGTGAGAATTTCGTATCTAGACACAATAGAGAGACAAAATGATATGGTTAGGACAGAACAGCATATAGACAGAGTCAACTATTGCTCACAAAATAGAACAAAATTAAACATTGTTGAATAAATACACAGGATCTATATTCTTTGTCAACATGAGGAACAAAGCATTCAACAAGGATTCTGAAATTCTAACATACAGTACCTCATCTCTGGATTATTATCTAATTAATGAAAACATTATACAAGTCAGATGAATATTACTATGTTTTATGTAAATCACAAATTTTCAGACCCCCATAAGGAAACATTATGATGAAAAAACAGTCAGCGATAAAACGGTACCTCTGCCTGAACTCCTGGAAGACGATACGGTTGGGAAATCCCTGTCTGCAGATACGGATTCCCTCCAACACACCGTTACATCTGAGCTGGTCCAGAACCAGATGTGGGTCAAGTTTACCAGCCTGGAAAGGGAAGAATTGAGAACATAATTGAGAAATTTTTTATGTAGAATTAATTTGCACTGAGCACTACTTGAGATGTGTCCTCTATAGCATGTTTGATGATCCTGATTTGCTTCTTTTGGTAAGAATCCTGACGCACGAGTGCATGCTAATACTAATACTTCCGTAATTCCCATAATTTCTTTGGTCTAATGGGGAAACACATCAGATAGTGTGATAGAAAAACCAGCCCATCAGACTAGGTGTTGACAAAAAGTCAGTTTCTAAAAAGTTGATTTTACAGTAGATCTGCAGTCATCTCTTAATACCATTTTCTACAAGTTACACGACAGCAGATAACCCTTAAAAAAGACAGATGAATCAGATTGCAGCAGAACTCAGTCGCTCCAGGTGTTTGACTCACTCTTTTTTCATGGTTGGGGATGATGCAGCGGACAAAGTTGGGATTGGTGTTCCTGAGTGTGGCCATCAGCTTGGACAGCTGCTCCTTGTACAGCTGTCCCACGGTGCGGAACATGCCTTTCTTGGTCTTGTAGGCAGCACCAAACGCTGTCTCGTTCATACCGGCAACCTGGTCCAGACCCACGATCCGGTCCACTGGTGAGAGATATTTTACGTGACAATAAAGGTGGATGAGTAGATGCCATCGGACAGGAAATGGACGAAATCTTCTTTTCTGATGCACGTTTTACCAAGTGCATATATGCGACTCACAGTCTGGTTTGTCACATCAGGATGCTGATCAGGAAATGCTGCCAATAACTAGTGATGCCTTCACTTGCATATCTCTTTTCTTTTTTTCAAGTTGAAGTTTTTATATTATAAAGTATGAAGACAGGCAACAATGCCACTGCCAAATAGCTGGTTTGAATCTACTGTACACAGAAAAATAGGCTAATTATTGCCAACTGGTAGTTTCTCTTAATCAGTTCAATGCTACAGTATTTTATGCTGGAATGCATTTTAAAGCAGAATTGATCTGACTTGCCTGATTTATACAACCACGACAAATCGGGGCCCTTTGTAATAAATACAAATAGAACAAAAAACAATGAGGTCAATCTCGCTGGTCACCCACCGACTAACAATCAATTAAAGATAAATTGCAAGGAAAAAAGAAAGAAGTCTGAAGTGTCCAAAGCAGAGAACATCTGTGGGGTTTTCTCCAGTATTCTCCTTAACTTTGACATTTGTGGCTTTATATCTTTTTAGCTCAGCTTAGCTTCAGCGGGTTGCAAAAAATCTCTTAAAACATGTCTTTAGCTGAGAGGAAATGTCAAGGCACTTAACATTCTTCCAGTGATCAGGCTGGCATAATGTTTACATGAACTACTAACACCTGTGTGCTTTCATCCATTTGCTCAAATTACGCTATATAATAGGAAGATGATGCTAATGCAGGAGCCTCAGAAAGGATTCAGACCCAACTCCCTTTTTTCAGGTTCATGAGTTGAGGCCTGATGCTAAAATCACATAAACTGGTCTCAAACCTTTCCGACATTCTTTTTTGCAAATCCCCTCTAGCTCCATCAGGTTGGAAGGAGGCCGTAGGTGGACAACCATTTTCAGGTCTCTCTACAGAAACTCCGCAGGGATGAAGTCAGGGCTACTGGTGTGTGGGTGTAGGAACATCTCAGCAAAAACTGAGATAAAACGCTACGTTTGTGAACAAGAGAGGCAACAGATCCTGAATCTGACTGATTCTGTAAATGCTGTATTACAGTTTTTTCTTTTTAGAGAATCCATTTTACCCTGAAAAACATTTCTGTGAGGCTTACATCTGGAGGACAGCAATGAAACACAATGTTGAAAAACATGATTAATTAATTAAAATTGGACCTGATATTTAGCAGGGATATAAATTCAGTTCTTTGGGAAACAAATAAATGACAACACAAATACATCAGCAACTGGAAATCTGGAAACTGCACTTTCTTTCCATGTGCCAATGGTTCAGATGGATCTTTCTGAATGTAAAAATCCCTACATAGTAACGGACTGTTGATCCCTGCATGTGCATGATGAGTTTATGAATCTTTCATGTGTTGACACTGCCTCTCATCATTGATCCCGTCGGTTCAAATGTTCACAAGAACCTTTAGCAGCTTTAAAATGCATCCCTCTGATCAAGTAAGCACTCAGTAAAAATATTTAAAGTCAGTAAATCGTAGGCCTTTAGACTTTTTACATAGAACAAAAAGGTAAATAATTCCTGGCTTGACATGAAAATGATTTTTGTCTAATATTGATAATGGCAGTAACAACTGCTAGAGTCACATGTTTTAAATAAAACTCAAGCAGAGCCATGCAAAGCCAGAGGGGGAGCTTTTAGAAGCAGGGTGCAGCTATGACAGGACAGGGGGAGAGAGACAACAAGCCCTGCAGAGCCAAGGAAATGAATAGCAGCCAGTGTTAACACGAGGGACGCTACTATCGTTCACCTGGAGCTTCATGGAGCCCAGACACATTGTCATAGAAAGAGGCTCTCTGAAACGTCTGAATGTCTACAGCAACAGAGAGAAGACAGGAGAGTGAGAGAGAAGAAGAAGAGAGCAGACATGCAAAACACAAGCACACCCTCACTCACACTTCCATGGGCACATACCCCCCACACACACAAAGAAGAGTAAATGTTAGTTCATCATCACATTGGTACTTAATGTGCAGTTATTCAACACTGGTGCTAAGTTAGTTAAGTGTCGCACCATTGTTTTGATTTCCATGTGACAACGTTATTATTCACTCAAAATATCTATTATAGGAATAAGATACCGTTTTATATGTAATACTAACAATAGGTCTGTTAGCAACACGTTAGATGAATCAGACCACATGCTTTTGGCCAGGACCAGATCTATTAAAGCAGCTAATTCAACAGCGGTAAAGTTATAGTGCACCAGATATCTTTCTATCTATTATTGTACTTGTACAGCGGCTGAGATCTTAATGACCCACAACAGCAAAGTGAAAGTGACGAGATGCTCACCGTCCTTCCAAAGCTCTGCCACAAATTTGTCGGTGGACTGGTGAAGCAGCGTGGCTACATTGTCATTAAGAGGATCCATATTCTTCATCAGCCACTCATCCGCTTTGTAATCCACCTATGGAAGTAAACGCAGCATTACAGCGGTTGCGCAACTAAATGTTCTACTGTGTTTTCATCTCAAAGCCCCAAAGGAAATCAGTGCGAATGGCAAAAATGAGAATATTTGAGAGGCAGCCACCCAAATGGGCTTGTTGAGTGAAAGATGATGACAGTGCGCAATTTTCAAATATCTGACCTACAGTGCTGAGTGGTCGGATCAGTGAAGAACACAACAGCAGTAACTGACACTTTCAGCAACCTGAGACAGAGTCCTGCATGTGGGTTTAATCAAAATTCTGGAAAAGGAAACTCACAATGTTTGCTCTTATTTTCCACTTCAGTATCGCTGTCATGCAGCATGCATTTAGTGAAATTCAAACATATTTCCGGGTCCAGAATTTGACAGAAGTTGGCAGTTTTAGCTATTTGTGATGGCAAGATAAAAGTCCAGGACTTTCTTCACTGTGTTTGGAAAAACATATTTCAAAGGGAAAAAATAACCCAAACACAGACACAGGTATTCCTAATTAAACTATCACTGTAGAGGTAATATATGACTTTTGGTATGACTGACAGTGGCAGTTTCAGGAATGTTGAAGGGGATCATTTTTCTCTTCATAGATACCAGAACTCAACACCGAGGTGAAAGTTCAAAACTTGAATTATGTAACCACCAGGCATCAAAGAACTCCCCCAAATGTGAACCAGATGTGGGTTTAGTGCAGCAGCAGCTGCACAACAACTGGGCTATTGTTTTCATTCTGTGACCTAGGTAAATACACCACCGACCGTTAACCTCGGAGAAGCCCAGGCCAAAGTTGCTGTGCAAGGTAAACATAAAGACCAGGGCAAAGTCTCTGGCTAAGACTGGGACATTAATTGCAGTTTTCTAAATTCATGCAGCTTTTCTTAAAAAAAAAACACACAAAACAAACACCCCAACTTCTTTTTTGATAGTTTTCTCTAAAAACTCCTTGGAAAAAAGTGTGGTTTTAACCCCAGGGCCCTTTCATCGGCCTGATAGACGTACCCGCCCCGCGTAATGGATGATGCAGAAGTCCGCCTTGTCTTTGAGCTGCCGTGGCTTCTGAAACTTGCTGTGCGTGCCCTGCTCTTGCAGCACCTTGTCTACAAACGTCTTGTCCGTGGCCTTGGGAAACCAACATTCTTCATCAAGCAAAGCGAGGATTCCTGGGGGGTTGTTCTGATAAGACACAGACACAGACAGTCAAAAAACGGGACTCAGGTGAGTAAAAAGCATAGTCGGGTTTAGGGGCAGTAGGCACTGACCGGTCTCTCTATCAGGTCGATGCAGGGCTGCAGGTCCAGGCCAAAGTCGATGAAGCTCCACTCGATGCCCTCCCTCTGGTACTCCTCCTGCTCCAGGATGAACATGGTGTGGTTGAAAAGCTGCTGCAGCTTCTCGTTGGTGTAGTTGATGCACAGCTGCTCGAATGAGTTCAGCTGAAAGAAAAAGGACATAACTGTTCACGGTCGGACGTTTTTTTTATTTCTTTTTGGTGATTGAGTAAAGCGTGCGCGCTGCGCTTTGCAAAGGACCTCAAAAATCTCAAAGCCTGCAATGTCCAAGATGCCGATGAAGGAGGCGCCCTGTCGTTTGGTTCTGTCCAGAGCCTTGTTGATGCGGTGGACCAGCCAGCGGAAGAGCCGCTCATAAGTTGCCTTGGCCAGGGCTTCAACCGCAAAGTCAGCCTGAGATACCACAAAGAGAGTAACCACAGGAGTTATATACCACTGACAATGCAGATGAGACTTCACGAATTGTAGTGCGATTTTTTCCCTTTACAGAGCCGTTAAGGTGTTAAAGACAAACTAAAATGGTTTGTTATAGTAATGTAATCCAAATAACAACCCACAGGTTACCTGACAGTAGCTGGCATCTTACCTGCTCTTTAGTCTGTGCCTTCTGCACATAATCGCGTCCCACTTTGATCCTCGGGGTGAGGATGGCTCGGGTAAACTCCATAACATTCATCCCGAGCAGATGGCAGAGCTTCTGCGCCGCTGAGAGAATCAGAGGAACCGAAGCTCGTTACTCACCACATTCCATAAACAGAGGCTGCATGTGAAGTCAGCTTTTATATTTGCCGCCTTCAAATAGTTCAAATTGGAATCAAATGGGTTTTATGAAAGAAGCACTGGCAAAGTGTTTTGTGGGACTTCAATTTTCTGTGGCCGACCACAGAGAGAAACTGACTGCAAACAATCAACTATTTTTGTGGCTCTTAGGAAAAATACACTCAGTTCACAATTCAGTTATCAAGTTTCCCTCTCCCTTATTTTCTCCCTCACTAATAAACACGTTGCTCCTCTTGTGCCAGTGCTAACTCCTTTTATAACAAGTATGTGTATCTAAAATGGCCATCTTGCATATTCTTTGCTTGCTTGAACATGAATCCAAGAAAAATCTAATAAAGAACCTTCTTAACTGTCTTCATGCTCTTGGCATCTTTCCTTTCAATCCCAAAGGTTCTGTGGAATCCTGATGCAAAACACTGGCGTGGACCTGAACGTTTATACCACAACTGACATAAAACTAAAAAGCAGGAGTATTCTCAGCTTCGGAACACAAACACTGAATCGAACCGTGAGCAGGCGCTAGAATTAAGGTGGTCCAGTTACTTTAATGCAAACGACTGCTTAGTCCAGAGGAAGCTATTTTTAACATGTGACTGCAATTATGACACCAGGCAGAGACATGGAAGTGATAGAGAAAGAAAAAAGATCAACGTGTAACCTCATTTAAAAAAAAAAAGCCAAAGGTATAAGTATTGATGACTACCAACCTCCCCCCACTCAAATTCTATTGAATAATTTATCTATCTTTGGCTATCTAACTCTAAATTCTTAATTAGGAGACTATGGCATAGGGATACATCCACATCATGGTCTTCCTGGCTGCTCTGAGACCAAAGTATTGGGAGCACTCTAGAGCACAAAGAGGAGATTGTTAAAATGAGAACTTTTTTTTTCTTTTTCAGCTACCCCCTAGTGCTGTAGGACTTAATGCTATGCGCATGTACAGCCATACCCATAAATCTGTTGTCATGCTGACGATGCCACAAAGCATCCAGACAAATCAGATGAGATGCCCATCAAGTAAAATGGTGTGATGCAGGGCTGGAAACCAAAGCTGGATGCTGCTCTAAAGATTATTCCAGGCATGGGAATGTGAATAATAATAATTAACATACAACAAAACGAGTCAGGAATGCACAGCTATTTGGTTTACAACTGCTGCAGGGCTTCTTTTAAATCGGACCGACCCTGAGACAGATAAGTTTTATCACATTTTTGCCTTAAACTGTTAGCTAAGTGCATAGAAGGAAGCATCTGATTATGCCAATCCAAACAACAAAATGCTTTAATCTAAATAAACCAACAAGGAAGCACATGTTCATAGTACTGGATACTAGTTCTCAATAGGAAGATATAGTATTTGAGCATGGGTCGGCTGAAAAGTACTTAATTGAGGCTGAGTGTTTACCTGTGTTCTCAGGCATGGAGGCTTGATCGGTATTTCTCTCTTTTTTAAAGACCACATTTCCAAACTGTAGCACTGACGAGACCACCTTCAGCATGCCTGGTGAAGACAGGGCATGATTAAAACCTTCTTTCATCGCTGGGAGCAATTAGACAAGCCAACAATAAAAAACAAAGGACGAGATGCTAAATTTTAGGGGGAAGAAAGAGTTGACTGTTTCAGGGCACATCTGCAACTGGTACTCACAGACTATCTCATCGTGGTTGAAGCCCATGATGTGCATAGCCTCCATTGTCTCCTGGAAATTCTCCTTGTCCTGCTGGCCTGGGATAGGAATGTTGCCGTTGGACAGGAAGCGGTAGTTGTTGAAGCCTTCGAGGAGCAGGTCGGCTGAAGAGTGAGAGAAAATAAAAATGCTTTTCACTGATCATTTTTAAAGCAAATAGGATCAGCTAGTCATTGGTGTGTCTATGATCACTAGCTGTCTTGTTAAGTTCCTCTTTGTTTCTATTTTATATTAAAAAAAACAAATTACACTCAGCTAGATTTTTCTTGTTTTTTTTTACACGAGAGAGTTCGGTTGTGTGACAAAGAGAAGTTTTGAAAATAATAGAGGGCTTAACTGACATCTAAAGTAGGCTACTATTTCATAGGAAAAATATGCTGTAATGGTAGGACCCGACAATTCACTAAGCATCTTCTGCATCATCCTAAAAAAATGCACCAATGAGGTAAATTAAAAGCAGACAGATGTTTTTTTCTTCTTTTTGTAGTGGTTCTAATTTAATCCAGCTTTATGAAACTGTGCTTCTTGATTGAAGCCTCACAGAGGCAATCTCGCTGTCATTATTTGATTTGTTTCCTTTTAGTTGCTCTTTGCGGCCAGTGGTCAGACGCTCACTTCGAAGATGCTCTCCAGCCCCTGCCAGCAGGCGGTAGAAAACGTGGAAGGTCCTCTCATCTTTTGCTTGCCTTATGGCCCTCGACTTCTCCAGGAGATCTGAGACAGTGGGTTAAGGGCTGACAGGGAACGACAGGGACTAGAGAGGAATAAAACTATCATCTTAGTAAAAAATAAAAATGATTCATTCTATTAACAATCCTGTAAAAAAATCTTTTACTGGATGGTTATGGAACCTTTGCACGACCAGGGAATCTAATCTCACCAATGTTATAGAAAGGAAATTCTATCTCAGTGAGTTTTTCTATTATCTCCCTCAAATTTGAATAAATTGAGGGATAACAAAGAAAGCTTTGTTTCTTTTTTACAGCTCAGTGCCCTCTCGCTCCGTGGGGGGAAACATGCAGAAAGGGACATGCATTCCTGTGGTGAAGTAAAAAGCTGTGGTGAGTCCTACCAACTGCCCCACCGCTCTTTCAACTGTGCGTAGTCTATGTTTTAGCTCTTGGTGACGTGTTTCAGACACAGATGGTTCACCCTGCTCAAACGCTCTGTCCTGGTAATGAGGATACAGGTTTCAATGTTGGCCCCGACAATGTATCCTGTGACATCAAAGTTGATTCTAATGAACTTCCCCTGCAAGAAACAACAAGATGTACATATAACTTCATATACAACACTTGTTTAGGTTTGGCTTAATATAAACAACTTTTCTCTACATGTCGGTATAACTGTGCGTGCACGCATGTGCTCGCAGCTCTAATCTATATGTTATTTCCTCCCTTCGTTCGCAGCTGCATTTTAGCACATTGCACCTCATGGATTCTTGAGATGACAGAAACGCAGGAGGAACAGAACGCCTTTATAAGGCAGTGCCAGGTTAACGGGTCAGAAAGAATCTCAGGCATGTTTGTGGTTTCCTGACAGTGAACGTGTTTAAGTGTGTGGGAATACATGCACCCGTCCGTCCGGTGGTGTTCACCGCCCCAGCATGTTAGACTGCCCGTCTAAAACACCGGTGATTCATGAGGACCTGGACAGTGGGGCGCTTAATCATGGCCACATGGCTGACTTTGTCACAAAGAAATGTTAATTGCTGAGAGAAAATTGTTGTAACTATTTTCATGCATCCCCAAGAGATCAGAGATACTATCAATAAACACTGAAAGACTATGTGTGTTTATGAAACCAAATGGAATAGAATACTAAGGAACTGAATATTCAAATGGCCTTAAAGTTGACGTTAAAGAAACATAAGAACATTTTGTAACTTTCGTTCTGCCGAGAACAAAACTGAAGAGAAGGCTGACATGACTTTCACTCAGCCCCAGTAAACTTGAAAAAGAACCCTGTGTGGGTTTAAATGTAACAAAACCCACCGACCAAACCCTCAAAATCTCACCAATTGACGTTTTGTATTAAAAACCAACATATAAAATAAAGTGGTTTTCCAGGGATTATGAGCCAGGCTGGCAAGAAATTGCACCGTCTTGCTAGTTGTACGGCACAAACTGTTTATGATAAAAATAAGATTTATATGACCAAATGTGAAAATACGACTTTTATAGACCATAAAAATATGTTGGCAATCAAACATTTAGAGTCCATTTGAATAAACAATATTTCTATATCTGACACTATGTGTTGACAGAAGAAAAAAGTGTGACGCATAGGTCAGAACTATGAATACTTGCTGGACTGCATCAATTGAGGAGGTCCTTAGACCATTTCTATCCCAGATACTTTTTGTGTGTGTGCTTAAATGAAGACACTGAGAGCGTAAACTCACAAAGCGAGATGAGTTGTCATTTTTTACAGTCTTGGCATTGCCAAAAGATTCCAGAATGGGGTTGGCTTGCAGAAGCTGGCGTTCCAGCTCCCCCTGTGAAGAAAGACAGAAATGTAAAAGGCTGGCAAATATTCACAATTTCTAGTGATATCCCCAAAACATCACTATCTTGAAAGAGATACACAATCTGGCAAAATGAGCCGACAGTGAACATACTGCCAAGTCGGCATGCAAAGCCAATCTTCTAGACAGTCAGTAATTCATCACAGCTATGTTGGCTTTGCTTGAGTCAACTGCAGTACAACGTGATTTTTGTCAAGAGAACTCGACAAGTTTAAGGGGCCAAGACAACCAAAATGTTTGATAGAGCTTGAGAAACCGCAAAAGGCTCTAAAGTCAGTTTGTTCGGCCACATGTTTTACGGTGTGTGTGGAGTCAGTTCGGATTGATGGCTGTCAGCATTCTTCGGGTCAGCACATTCCTCTGGCTGTGATTGGATACCATATATGGTATTGCCGAAAAAGGTGCACTACCAGGATGATCGGATGGCTTCCTTCGGTCTTTAAAACCATTCAATTTCTTCAGCGCATGACACCATTTCCTCTATCCAGGGCACTGGCAGTATATAAATAGCCCCCGCTGCCCCATCTGGGCTCTGAATGCTTGTACCTGTACCTTGACTTGTTCCCAGGCTGGTTGTTGCTGCAGGTTGGCCAGTACTGACTGTGCCAGAGTGCCTGCAGCTTCCTAAATGTTACTTGTAAAATAAAGTGACCACGGACAAAAAAACAAGACAACGGGTGCTCTGTAGCCTGATGGTGAAGCCTCATGCCACATAACTACAACGCCCACAGCGCAGCTCCCTCTGTTGCATATCTCTTCTCATTTCCTGTATGTAACTCTACCTACACTATTCAAAACAGACAAAAAAAAAATCAAAAGGATTTGAAAAAAAAAGAAAGTAAAAAAAGGAGCCAATAAAAAATCTATTGAAATAGAGATGAAGACTGCTTTGCATCACTGGTCACTTTAAATTTTGATGTAAAACAAACTGACACACACAAAAAAAAAGTGATTCCAACTATCAAACCCAAAGGTCTTTTCGTGGCCAGAATCCAACTATGAGAAACAACAAGGAAACAAAGTCCAGAAAAAGAGCTTTTTAAGAATGTTGAGCCCTGGAAAAGCTGTAAACAGGCACATTTACTTCAGCAAATGTCTGACTCTTATAAACAGCACAGCCTGCATGGATGTCATTTTAATTTGACATTCTGATCTCAGAGGACTACAGTATGGTGCTGCCAAAACTGCTTAAGTTTCATCCCCCCTTTTTACGCCTCCCACTGATCACCTTTCCTATTCCCTTATCTACTCTCCACCTCTGTCTGGCCTTAAGGAGGTCTGTCTGGACGATGCTGTCCGATTGACAGCAGCTGAAATGCAGCTTATTAAAAAAAAATCATTTACTCAGACTGTGTGGGCTCCAAGTTTGAAGTTACAGGAATCATGAGACTCCCTCAGCTTCTGCAGTTATTAGATTTGCAGATGACCGAAAAACATCGGGTATTGATATGGGGAAAGAAAAACCTAGTTTTGTGCAGGGACCATAAAACAGAACTGTGTCAGAACAGACTGGGAGTTTTTACTTAAGCTACCGTGGGGAAAAAAAAAGATAACATACCAAATCAGTTGAAATATATTTGAAACTATAAACATGCATCTAAAGTTTATTACCAGGAGAAAACATGCATAAATAAGACCCAAACGGTTTGATTATAAAAGTCAAATATTGTACAGAAAAACATGTCGTTCGTCAAACTGAAAACAGCAAAGCCTGAGGAGAAATGTTTAGTGTGGCTGTGATCTGTACGGATCTGCATTTGGACTTCATTCATGGCAGCTATTTGACTGGCATGTGTTTCTAATCAAACATTTTAATTCCCAATGACTCTAATAAATCCAAACCAACTGATAAAACAGTGCTTTTTAAAATTCTTTTTATCATAGTGAGCCTGCGGGTTTAACTGCAGATGCACCAGGTTTCCAATAATAAGAAGACAGAGCCAGCACAAACAAATACCTCATAATGAAAAAATCTTAGAATAGTCTGACACCATCATTGTGGAAGCGGTAGAGATTTAAGGAAAGGGGCATGCAAATGCACACAGACATCAAGATGGACCACCCACACTAACACACACACACACACTCTTTTGGAGGAAGCTGGAGATACACTTGCCTGTAGCTTGAACGCTTTGGGAGATTCGGGCTGTTTGTTATGGATAAACAAATGCAAGTGTTAAAATCTGAAGCGCTCTTGTCAGACACAAACCACAGGAAACAGAATGCCAGCACACATTAGGCACGTCAGCCCGCCAGGCTAAATGAACGAATCTGTTAGGTTAAGCCGTTATCGTGCCTGAGCCACGGTCTCAGGTTTACCTGCGACATTACAGCAGATGAAAGAACTAGTCGTGAATTTTTGGAAAGGGTGGTTAGATTTGCAATGCTCTCCTTTCTCTATTCAGTGGCTGATGGTTTAGTTAAAATGTGTTATCAATCTTCTTATCTAATGGGAGTGATTCACAAATAAATGACTCAGTTCTTCTTTTAGTGTGGCATAATGGGTCATTGTGCAAATATAGTTCAAATGGGATGACTTTTAAACGGGGAGATGGAGGCTCAGGCTTGGCAAGGGGACAGAGGAGGGGAAACGTAAGCAGCGGGGCTCACAGGAATGTTGTGGTCTTTGCGTCCTTTGTGCGAGGAGGCAACGTGGGCCAGGTACTGGATGACCTTCTTCGTGTTCTCGGTCTTGCCAGCTCCTGATTCACCTCTGAAAGCAAAGGGTTTGGACGAGAACATGAAAGAGGTTAAAACAAAAAACACAAAACAGCATGCCAGTAGAGAAAAGGAAAGGTTTTGTTACTGACATGAATTACAGAACACATTACGAGGGATCATCTGTGTAAGTCGTTCGGTTTTGCAAGGTACAGACAAAACACTGTAAAACCCCAACCAAAATAACTCCTAATCATGAGTGCCGTGGTAAAGAGCAATTGGGCAGCAATCAAAGACAGCCTGAGTAGAGTCAAAAGACGTGAGGCGGGGAGTAAGCATCGGACTATCTGTTGTACTTCATCCATTTGCTAGTTTGACTGGAGAATGCTGTGGTCTGGTGAGCCGGTCTCCAGAGTTTCCAGGGCCCAGCTTTTAGGCTGTCCGTAATAATAGCTGTGCTCAGGCAGGGCCTTCCACAGTTCCCACAGTCGGGTCCCAGAGCCCCGAAAGCACGGCAAACAGCGAAACCAGCCCCAGCAACACCACATCTAGCTGCATGCCTGTGGTTTTAAGCAAGCTGGTTATTAGCGCTGGTGTGCATAGTACTGAGCACTTTTAGATGCTGCTCTTCAATCCGAGGGGCGAGTCCTCGAATGCAGAATTCGAGCACACCGATGGCACTGTCAAACGGTGGAACAGGCCTTCCTTTGGCTTGATGTGTATGTAATTTTTTTTCTTTTCACCATAATGAAAATATGGTTAATGGAAACACTTCCTAGATTGTCCAAAGGTTTTTCCTCAAACATGCACAAAGCACGTGGCGTCTATAGGACCTTTCACTTTGGGAGGTGTTTTTTTCTCAAGTAAGATTCCTTCCTTTCCCCAGACTTCTCAGCTCCATGTTGTATTTTTTTGGAATATAACATAACAATTGCTTCCCCCCCCCCCAACTTTTTTTTTCTAGGCCTCCATGGCATCTGGTCTAGATATCGACCCCATACGCACAACTGACTGTTTTTACTTCTTTTATTCTAATCTTTGGTGGATTGTCATAGTAAAGCTAATTAAAACAGTTACCCACTTTCAACAACACATTTCTTTTTTGGATTACTTTAAGACTGGGCAGGGCCAGACCTCTGTGTATTTACAGGGGAAACCTCTATTTATGATTTTCCCCAGAAACTGGTGTCTTTGGATGGAGAGCAGCCGCCTCTCAACAGCAACCTGAACCGTGCAATAAAACAGCTTCCCTGCCACCAACAGGGGGGGGCATTTCTACTACTTGGGACTGACCATTCTACTTGTTGTTTGCTGGCATTGTCTAACCCATGTCATGCTAAAGTAGAGTGGCACTTAATTAGTCTCTGCCATGGTGGACGGCAGGCCGCCAAACCACACTCGTAACTTCCTCCGTGCTGGAGCTGCTGCACAGCCCGGCCTCCACACACACACACACACACACACACACACACAAAAATTGAAAGTCGTCTTTAAATAAATCCAGCGGGATGACGGGAGACGGCCAAACTGACTAAGGATGAGAGAAGCATGGAGGGAGATGGAAAAAGACTTTATGGAGATGAAAGAAGTAGAAAAACCACATTTAAAAGCACATGGGCTGTAATCTTTATAGGTGCTATTATTATAACTGTTACACATACAGTATGAGCAATTCAGGGACAAGAACTGACTCAACTGGCTCTATTAAGGCGGGGTGATTTAGAACTAAGTCAGATTCAGATACAATGTTATTTATCAGCCCCATGAGCTGCTAACACGGCCACTACCAGAGCAGAGGAGAGGAATGAAGAAGGTCAATAGATGCTGTACTCACGTGCAAAGGATTGATTGGTCCTCACGGTCTGTGCAGAGAAAGCAGAAAAACACAGTCAGCATTTTTAGTACGGCCCTTGGCTTTATCCTTTTGCCTTCTCACCCTTAAACAATAACACAGATAGTGTTCATTGGACCAGAACAATATGAAATAGCCTCTAGCCTCAGCAGACAAATGCCAGAAGCATACTAATAAAAGACCGGAAAATGTAATTTCTATGAGAACAACCTCGGAAATATTTTGTTTGGTAATCACGACATCCTTCAATGTTGCTTCAAGAATGCATGAGTTCAGGTCCATGTCAGGATGACAGGCTCAGCGCCACGCACTTATATGGGCGCTGTCTCTACTCTAAAAGGCCTCAGATAGAGGTGAGAAATGACACAATCACATATGAGAAACTTTTTTTTCCTCCAGTTTTAAAGTTGTCCATGTCCGCTCTGTAGCAGCAGGGAAGAAAAAAACACCTGCAGCAGAATGTTACATATTTAAACACAAAAACAGATTTTTTTTCATTCATTTTATGATTTTAGTCATTTATTTATTGTTCAGTTTATCACCTCTTGTGAACTCAAAGTACAATTAGAGCGAAGGCCATTAGTTCTGTTTGGGACATTCATGGAATTGCAAATTTATAGAAAATCTGCCCAAAACTAAATGTTGCTGTCTGTGCTCCATCTGTGCATCAGGTTTTAATACAATTGGCAAACAGGATACACTTAGAAAAAGTGACAGGGAGTTTTTTCTTTGCATGTTCTTGTTCTTTGCATGTTCTTTGGAGCCACAACAGCCAGAATCAGTACTTTTTTGTTGTTGTTTTTACAGATAGTTGGGTGACACTGTATGGTAAAAGTGTCAAATGTCATAACTAACTGGGGCATCACTTACTTAAACCTAATTTTAGAGCTAGTTTAGGTTAGTCCATTTCCTCTAGTATGTTATATGACAGAGTAAAAACAGTTGGTGTGATAGGAACCCTCAGATTTATACCATCTCATGGTAGCTTTTACCATGACCGCAATCTGAAGTCATGCCCTGGGATCTGCTAATAAAGACTGACATCACCACATTTTTCTCTGCTAGATAAACTGTTATGACTTCATGTTGCGCGAACAGACAAATGCGCTTCGTATGAAAGTATGGATACCTCACAGGCCATACTTTACAAGTATCTGCACACCTGCGAAGACAGGCTTTGAGTCATGGTGTAAACTTCCTCTCAGAGAGACGGTGGCTGGTCTAATAGGCCTTCATTCCAAAGGGATGAGGGGTTCAGCCAAAGGGCCTGCCGCTGAAATGCACTCACGGCTTGTTGATGTGTCAGTTTTCACAGATGGCTCAGACAGTCCTGAAGGTGTTACCTTTCAACAAAGAAATTACCTTTTGTCCCTGAATGCATGCGTAATCTACCTTGAGGCGCCACAAATCGGTAGCAAGCTCCGGTTTTAAGACCAGCGAGTACGAATGGAAGACAAAGGTCGATGTGAATGGAAAGAAAAATACAACATGATGGATGACAGATGTTCTAAAAGAGTGAATGATGAATGAGCTGCTCATTTCATATGTGGTGATCTCCCTTTATGATGGGCACCCCTTAAAAGCTTGATTACTCTCTGTACATGTTTTCCAGCCAGCTCTGATGCATATCAGATGTATCTATTACTGACTTTGACTTGACCTTATGTCCCTCTGGACAAAAGCACTGTGTATAATCCACCATGAATATTAAACCAAACACGGACTTGCCAGTTATAATTTATCCATGGGTTCAGTTTTACATGATTAAACGAGAGGTACGTTTTGATGAGTGACTTCACAATTCTGGTATTCGCACCTGTTCGGAATCTTGAAAAGGAAGAGGGAAAAAAAAAAAACTGGGACCCATTGAAATGCTGGATTATTCTCTTCAAAAGCCCTGGGCAGGAAAAAACAAGGTACTTTGAATTTACATTTAGATCAGTCTGAACCATTTTTCAGTCTGGCAGCAGCCGTTGTTGGAGCGGTGAAGCCCACGGTGACTCAGCAGACGAAAAAAAATGCATATCATCATTCAAATCAGACAATCTGAGGACGTCCTTGAGGTAGCATGCTTTTAATATACGGAGGCTGTAGTTACTCCAAACCGCTAGCCCAGGGTAGTTGCACATCTCCCCCCCAATCTCCCAGCCCCTCTCCAGTCCAACACATATGCCCCAAAATATTTTACAACCAAAAGACATCTCTCTGGTGTAAGGGACACAACTGAAAATGAATACTGGATGTCAGGGATCTTCCTGTCCCCAGGCAGAGCTGCATTAAAAAAACAGACATGAACAGGTTCAGGAACACCTCACAGTGCCGTCCACAAAAGCTGCTTAAAGCCATATTATGCAGACAATAAACAACAACAAACAGATGTACTGGTAACGGGCACACCTGAGAGCTTTATACGGGCTCTGGAGCTACATGTGCTGTAATGAAATATGAAAAAAGGGCAAGGAGGAGCCAGGCCTGGTCAGCAGCCAGAGATCCAGCAACGGGCCTCCTCTTCTCAGACATTTCGCAGACTGTTGTTAAAGAGGAGCAGATGCTACACGCTAAAACTTTTTGACACGATTCAAGCGTGTAAGTGTGGGCGTCCGTAAGCCGCACACTTGCAACTGTGGGTCCCTTCGCGTCTGCGGCTTCCTATATCGCCACGGTTACTAACTGCTGGGTCATATTTATTTACCCAGCATGCCAATGCCGACCAATCACAGGAGAGCCAATCAAACTGAACGTGGTCTTTCCCTTCCAGTAGCTCATTACTGCCTCGCTAAATCTTCGCCCCTTTTGTGTTTCCCCTTTTCCTTGGTTGTTCTTATTTCCGTTCCAGACCCCCCCTCCCCCCTTTCCCTGCCATGCATGGGGAAAGCAGGATAGCTCCCACAACAGACTTGGGCCTTACGGGAGAGGTGAAATCTGTTTTTTGTCAGCTGCAGATGTTTTCAATCTCCCCACATCATCATGGCTTTGGTAATTTCCTCCCCAACAACTCACAGCCAATAATATGGGTCATAAAATGGGAATAACCAAGTTCTAGGTTACAGGGGACGGGTTTCAAAGAGGAAAACAATTGGGAAACAAGTTTTCGAGCTATGTAAAAGCTTGTTTAATAGATTTGCAGTGGGGGGGAGGCTGCCGTGCACTTAAAGCAGGAGTGCACCGCAATCATTTATCCTCACTCAGTTTTGGAAAAGCGTATTTCCTGGATTATGTTACATTCCATGTTAAAAGTCACAACTGATGGACGCACGATACCAGGGCACATGCAGAAATCTAACGTGTGGCTCCTGTGGAAGATCGCGGACCTGTTTTGCACAGTAAGATTCAGATTTCTGTTTATAATTCATCCCTCATGAGGATTAAGCAAACCCTCATTCTTCAGATTCCTGAGTACACCCCCTACCCGACCCCGTCTTTCCACAGAAGCCCCAATCATTACCATAACCCCCCCTTTCATCAACCATATTTAACCCTAAACGGCCTCAGCACTCCTATTCTGACAAAAAAACAGCCGACAGCCCAAAACATTTGATCATGAGTGGCGTAAACCGCACTTGACATGGGTTTCATGTGTACGTCGAAAATGGATTTTATTAATATTCTGGGCAGCTTGAAGTCACTGACTTTGGGAGGGGATGAAATTTCTAATTTAAACTTCGGCCTGAGAGGGTTTAAGGGGTTCCTAACCGCAGCCACCAAAAACATTCCCCACATCTTCAGCTGGAACCAGACCTTAATGTGCAAAAACATTCTTAGGGCAAAGGATCATAATTACATCCATTTATTGTCAATGGTCCTCAGCAAAACGGCTGCAACCCAAAGTCTGGCCCACACACTCAACTCCTCATAGCTGCAAGCAGCTGTTTTAGCCCCGTGGATGTGAATCCGCCAGCCATCAACAATCTACGCTCGCATTCACAGCTATTTTCTCTCATTGTGATTCTTTCACGCTCTCACATGCACACTTAATGGTTTTGCTGATTAACGAAAACAAAACGCTGCGCTCAGGCGCACACAGCTACGAAAACAATAAGAAACAGTTTGGAGCTGGGCCCTTTTGGGGCTATTGCCGCTGGATCTGACACGTTTTTTCCACACCGACGCTCAAACTCTCACAATTTGCTTCATAAAAGAGGTCGTAAAACGCAACGGCACACACTGAAAAATTCTAGCGTCATGGCAACGACTTCACACACATAAGAAATCCTGACCCGCGGCCAGCAGGCTGCTTCGCTCATAAAGCGGTTCATGTTGGAGGATCACCCGCACCTATACACAAACAAACACCTGTGCGTGCACAAACAAACACACACACACACACACACACACAGCTCCCCGGCCACAGCAGAATATGATGATTGGATGAGTGCGAGAGCAATATAATAAGGGCACCCTGATTACTCATAAAGGAGCTAGAGCAGAGGCAGAGCAGGGTCCAAAGCTACTTAAAACCAGAGAAACAAAGCCCCGAGTGTGTGCGTGCGTTTGTGAGTGTGTGAGCGAGACAGGGCTCATTCACATTCCCAGACAGTGGAAGTAGTGATCTGGGAAGTGTCGTGGTCTGTGGATACCTGCAGTGTTTAAATGTCACACTTGTGATAAGAAGCAAGGACGCAGGCCACTAAGGAGGAATAACATGCTCCATCCTCCCACAGAAGCTTTGATTAGTTAAACAAACCCAGACACTAACTCCCCCATCGTTGCAGTGATGCGGGGCTTTAAGGTTCCCTCATCTCATCTGCGTCACTGAATGGGGTCGGAGCACACGGGCCTATGGGAAGATTAACTTTTCAAATCCTGGAAAGAGTCTTCTAACGGCACGAGAAGACTTTTGGACATAAGTCTGCCTTGATTCATGGCATGCCGTAGCAGAGGCTGTGCAGGGATAAGCTGTTAACATAAAAATGAGCTGCTAAGACTTTTTAAAAAAAGGAACAAATGCAGCTTTGACTCCTGAGTCCAGGTTTCTAGTTTCAACTGTTTAAAAAAAAAAAGCAAATCTGATGTAATTGACTGGTCAACTGGTAGGCTAGGCAGAGAAGCTCTGAGCAAAGAAAAAAAAAAAGGAAATGAATGAAATTGACATTGAATGCTGCGGTGGACACTTCGTTAAGACGATAATTTGGAATGGCTTCCATCACCTTTTCTTTCTTTAAAAATACAAAGCTAAAAAACACAGAGGAGGTCCGACTTCCCACAAAACCCCTCCAAAACTCTACAATATCGGCTCCTAACAGCTTTTTGCTCACCTTTTGTATGAGATACAAAAATGCAAAGATGCTAATTCACAGCATGGTCATCTGCAACCTCTGAGCTACTGAGCAGCTGAGCTGCCCTCAAGATACTGAACCAGCTGTCGCATGGGCAGCTCTACAAACAGAAGCGCAGGAAAGTCCCGCAGAGGATGGCTGGCCATCTGCAACCCACAGTATCTTCCCCCCTGTGTGTGAGCTCTGGAATTCAAATGGCCCTGGTTTCTCTCGTTTCCTTCACAGAGGCCTCTTGGGTGTGGAGCAGGCGTTGTTTTCAGCAGCGGTGGTTAAAAAAAACCCCCAAAAAACTGTTATATTACAAAGAATGGAGGAGTTTGTAGTTATTTTTATGGTAAAAAATATTTACTCTGTGGCGTTGCAGTTGGAGAGGTGTATCCTTTTCACACCATCTACATGTGAGCTAAAGTGTGAGAGGACTGCCCCCCATCCCAAGGGAGCAGAGAGTGTTGTCGGGCAGGGAGGGGCGTGGTGGGAAGGGACCCGATAACAGAGTGAAAAGGTGGAAAAATCCACATGGCGCTGTGGAAGATGCCAGAGGGGCACATTTGAGTCACGACCGAAAGAAGAAAAGCAGTCCCGAAATAGGAGATTTCCAGCGACGCATTCTGTCAAGTCACCCGCTGGCATGCCTGCAGATTAAACCTTTAGGGATGTTCCGCTGGAGATGACAGTCGGCAGCTGAGATCACAGACGGGAATAGATGGTCGGAAGGGGTGGTGGTATGTCCCCACCCTCTCGGAAGTGACAGCAGAGTTTGAGGGGACCACCTGGGAGAGTGTGTGAGATTGAAGACGCGCACAAACCCCAAAGCCCAAGCTTCCTTTCTTTGAAAGATTCACAACTTTCATGTCTTTTTTTTTGGCCATGTCAGACCAAACTAAAGCTCTGAGAAATGTGTGAAATTACAAGTGTGGATTTGTCTGGCAGGTTTTCCTCAGTGAAGAATCCAGAAGGCAAAAAAAACAAAAAAAAAAGCAAAAAACAAAAACAGGTCAGAGGTGTATGATGTGCATACAGGGCGTCCTCCAAACTGATGTCTTTAAGGCAAAAATCAGGGAGGACAGTCTGGATACATAAATAAGAGACTTTGCTGGTTATGAATGTACCCCGAGCTGCTGTATTATGAAGACAACAGGATGTCTTCATAGGATATGAAGGCTAAGATTCTGATGATGAGCAGCTAAAAAAAAAAACTCTAAGGTGGTAGCAATAATAATAAAACCCACATGACAGATTATGTCTTTGATTTCTTTTAATTTGAGCCTTTATTTGAAGTAAATGAAAATAGAAAATCAGCGTCCAAGTTCCCCAGCTTGGACCTGCAAAGACTTTCAGCCTCAACAAGCTGATCATTTACAGCGTGTTTTGCAAAAAAACTGTTTGAGCAGGTTCATTAAACTTGACGTACACATAAAGAGGTATGAACACAGCCTGATTACATGCTTCACTTCAGACAGGAACTCTGAACAGTCTCAAAAGAACAAAAATATAATAATTGAAAAAGTTTACAATACACATGTCCTGCCCGAGTGGGTCTGAGTTGTTGGGGTTGGTGTTAGGTACTCCACGGAAAGCATTCACATGTGTGAGTCTCCCCCATTTCAAGTCCCTCATAGCACATTTTTCAAATGCTTCTGCTGGGGTGAAATGACAAAAGTCTGGAAGGGGGGGGGGGGCTAAGATGGTGTGATAGTGAAGGCAAGAGAGTGGTGTAAGAAGGCACCAATTTTGCAAGACAGTCCTAAGTGTTAGACTAAGCGAGCTAAACACACCCGGGTCTTATTGGATGATTCTTTAAAGTGAAATATTTCCATTGTGCTGCTAAAAGGTCACAGGACGGGTTTTACTGCACATGTGGGGCGATAGTGGAGTGGAATTTTTTCCCAACTCCCCATTGGGAAAGTCAAAGCCAGAAGAGTTGAACCTCCACAGTACTTGACGCCACATTAAGCAATCTATAGTGTTTTGTTATGTTTGTTCTGATTAAGCACGTTTGTTCCTTCAGTTTCAGGAGCTCTTTCAGACACATGCACATTTACTTTTTTCCAATCTTAAGTGCACTCCTGGAGATGCTTAGCACCACAAATGTAATTAAAATTACTGACTAAAATTATGTTTTTTTTAGGATGTCAATTTACTCATAGGAAGAGAAAAAAAAAGCCTATGGGTGTGATCATAATTTCAAAGGGTATCCTTACACATCACACAGAGACCGCACAGGGACACAGTTTAGTCCTACATGGACAGGACAGAGTGAACGCTGAAGAATAATCTACTTTTTTGGTTCACTGAGCACAGTGGTCATGCCAGACAAAGTACCAGCAGTGTCAAAACAGCAAAAACACATACTTGTGTTCTCGTTTCCCACAACAGTCCACGGGGGTGGAGTCTATTCCTGGCTGCTGATACGCTCCGTCACTGCTCATACCATTACGCATTACCTTGGATAAACACGCTGTCATCACTCAATAATGAATTTAGTTTATGCACAAATGATACGGTTGTTCTCAGTTTTTACTTGTAAATTGGATTTTCAGCCTTTTTACGTGTTGGCCAACACACAACAGAACATCTGAAGGTGTTTATGCTGGGTATGGCTGTCATAGCTCATCATGTGCACAAACTCCACTTGCTTCTCACAGTCAGAATGGATTTTCTCTTCAGTGTACCATTTTGAAACAAGAAAACAACAACAAAAAAGACACTTTTCTCCAACTTAAAGTTTTCTCCCAATTATACTGAAGGCAGCGGATGTCTCAAGTCTGAAGAGTCTGAACGCCAGGCTTCATAAGTGCCCCGTTTTGTTTGTGCTATCGGAAATGCATCTGCTGCCTAACAGTGCGCCTTCTGAGAGGGTAAAATTAGCCCTGTGCTGCTGGGTGTTGCCTTTGCCCCAATGAAAGGGGGGAAAGAGAAAGCTGTGGCGGGAGATATGGCAGAAAGTATTTGGCGGCATAATCGATTGCAGATGGCAGCCGTTGGGTGGCTTGTTTGGGCCACAGTGGTTCTTTGTGATGGCTAGGCCCGCCATAATCCAACGGGACAAGGCGGTTTTCCTGTGTGAGTGTTGTTCTGGCACCTCTAACGGTGCTAAGCTCCGAAGCCCCAAAGGAATTCCAGACACACAGGGGCAGCAGGGGCTCAGTGATACTACGTGATAGGGTATGACACGAACTGATGAACGACGAATCCTACTGTCGGCGAGGAGAAACTAAAACTCTAAAAAAAAAAAAGCACCCAATAATAACTTCTATGACTATTAAACGCACTGACAGAGGGGATGAAGCGGTCAGCTTTTATTGGGTAGGAGGTTTCCGGGTGTCTACGGGA
The DNA here is from genome assembly GCA_013363375.1 of Menidia beryllina. Taxonomy (NCBI): domain Eukaryota; kingdom Metazoa; phylum Chordata; class Actinopteri; order Atheriniformes; family Atherinopsidae; genus Menidia; species Menidia beryllina. Next base: position 1,107,022 of record JABUIW010000036.1, read on the forward strand.
GGGCGGCGACAGTGCCAGACAGGTAACCCTATCTGTTCCTCCAAGGCTTTGGCGCCCCTGCTATGTGCTTCACATGACAACGCCATCCAGGAAAGAGATCAATACATGACAGCGACTCCGCTTTAAATCATGTCCTCACCACGCGCCAACCCCTACAGGTCAGGATTTCGATTTACCGTGGCCCTCGCTGTGACTGTTGCACACACACGAGTGCACTCGTATCCCGTGTCTGACTAACGCGGAGAGTATTCTCCTCTGATTTCCTGACCACACTCTGATATCAATCAGTCTGTGTTTGTAGAAAGATGTCGGGAGGGAAAAAAAGGAAAAAAAAAAGAGGTAAAGAAGCCAAGTTTTAGGTATTTCCATAAAACATCTCAAGCATCTGCACGGTGAGTGACACCAAACGGCCCTTCTGATCGTCATCCTGTCCAGTTTGGGTAGGGAACAAAGCCTAAGGGTGGACAGTGATCGTAAATCAGAGCTGCTGCGTATCCCCTAAACAGATATATGATTTTATCCTGTATGAACTCCGCAGCTGCCCGCGCGTCTGCTTTATGTGTACTGCTGCGCCTGCGAGTCTGTGAATGTGTTTGCGACTCACTGGCGAAAGCGCTCGGTTCTGACGCGACTCCTCGTTTTTGTCTGGATGGACGTACGAGCGCAGAGAGGAGAGCAGAAAGTGACACACACACACCTGTCTTGTCACTCAGACGCCGGGCGCGGCCTTGACCAGCCCTTCTGTCCAGCCCTTACTGACACAACACGCGGCCTCATTTCCCTGGGAAGAGCTGTGTTGCTCCGGGCCTCCGCGTCTGCACCCACACACAGCACTGTGGTCCCAGCCCCCTTCAGACTACACAAAGCCCCCATTGTGAAGTAGAATACTGTCCGCCCCCTCTGCCTTTCCCCTGTACCCTCCACTCTGCCTTTCCCCCATAAACTCTTTCCCTCCTGCACCCTCTTTCTCTTGCCCATCTCCCTCATACTCAGATTTTTTGTTGCTGTCGTTTCTACTTTCCTCTCAGTCGTTAAATCTTTAAACTCAGATCTTTGCTCTCGTTTCTGTTCATGTATGAGAGGGCTGTGGGTCATCCCATTTGATTAATCCTAGCTGAACCCCTTTCTAATATCCCCTAAAAACATCAGACTTCATCTTACATTTCTCCCTTTCTGAGGTACTTTCCACTCCTTTGAATGTGTGTTCTGTTGCCTCCAACGACAAATAAATGCAGTTAAAGCATTTCCATAAACATTTACTTCACATATTTGAAACTTAGTCTCATCAACATGATGTCATATCTTAGCCTTCTTTCATTTTTGCCTTACACATTGGCAAATGTATTTATTCCACTTTTCGCTGATAAGATGTTGGGATACAGTTGATTGAAATCAATGAATTGCTTGTTTGTCTCTTCTTCCTGTGGTGCACCATTGGAATAGGTGCAGAAAGTGGTCTTGCAATGGCTTTTTTGGGATGTACAGAGAAGGATGCAGTCTTGAAAGCGGCATACAGTCTTATAAAATGTCTTTACTGTAGTGTTTGACAAAGGGATCCCACAGTAATCGCCTGCTCATGTGGTCTTATCAACAATTGATGAATAGCTGTTCTAGATGCAGGGCCGTCTGAGGGATCAGAGATCACAGGTGTCCAGCCCAGGCTTGCATCGTGCCCTTTATACAATGAAATTCCTCAAGACTAAACTGTTATTATACACTCCAGAGGAGAAAAATATGCTAATCTCCTCCAGTCTTTGTTTTAGGGGATATTCTCTTATGAGATTTCAGTGATTTATCCCTTGTAACGTGTTCCAAAAAAAGAGATTTTAACAGCTATCAGCTATCATTTTTGTTTAACTTACCTAATTTGTAGCCTTAAACTTCCCCAGTTACAACTTTTTGGCCTGAAATGCAAAAATAGCCAATCATTGAAAATAAGATGATGCTTTATATTGTATGTTGGTCACCCTGCTTTGCTGGACTGATATTTTACGTTGAGGATTTCATAGCTGATGAGTTTGAACCTCAAATTTCCATGGGCAAAACAATTTTCTAGACTCTACAAGGCTGTACAAGGTTCTCCTGTTAGAGAGAAGATGTTGCACTTCCCGATGTGCTACTTCATTCAGAAATAAATGGATAGCTCTGCTAAGACGCTAACAAGCATAACAAACACTTCACCAAGAAACAAAAAAGAAAACACAAAGACACACTAAGTCAGTAAAAGAGAATAACCATTGCGATTCTGGCAGTAACCTGACATTCCACACGCATGTTCTTCTGTTTACTAATCAGGCGCTACAAAGGATGAGACAAAGCCGAGCACGCTGCCATAGAGCCTCCTACAGGGCTTCGGTTTGTACTTTTCATGTTAACTGAAAGGAGGCCAAAATGTCTTCGACAATGTGGGGAATTTTTTCCTCTTCGGTGTCTTCCAAGCCAGAACATTCTGGTTAAAAGAAAGGAGGGAGAAAAGGGAACTGCCAGAAAAGAACTTGAACTCGAGAGCAAAGCGGGGGAACAGGGTGGAAATGAGAAGACGCCAGCTGCTCGACCAACAAGGACAATGAGCAAAGCAATTATAAAACAGTAGGAGATCTCAAGTGGTTTGAAATGGCTCTGAAGCGTTACAGGAGACAAGCTGAAGGAGACAGTGGCCATATTTAACAGACGAATGGGACTCAAACGGCACATACAAAAGCGCCTCGCTTGCGGCCTGCTAAAAAACATTCACCAAGTGACACCTCTATTCGAGATCCCAGAGGAAGGCTATTCTGGTCTCACACCCACACAGATATACACATAGGTATCCATGGTGACACATCCCTTGCCTTGGAAGTCCGGTGGAGGGTAATCGGCTGCTCAGACAGCTATGACAACTTGACAATGAGTCAGCTTGTAGAATTTGGTGCAACGTGGTGTGGAACGCAGGAGTGGCGGCGACCTCATTCCGCAGAGCATGTTGTGCGGGGCCCGAAAGAATGAGCGGGGTGGAAAAGGGGGTCAGAGAGAAGAATGGCCGTACAAGAGAGGTGTCCCATATACCCCAGAACAAACACGTTGGCTGGCGATAATAGGATGGCATGAGTGTGCGTCCTTTGTGTGTCTGTGGTTCAATCTAAAGCTGCGCACAGATTGTGAGAACACCTCATAAGAGGAACAAAAAGGGGAGAGATTACAAATGATCTGCAAGAGAGAACAACAGTTACTCCTGGAAACGTGACAAAAGCAGCGTGTTGTGAATGAAAGTGGGTTCTATTCTCTCTGCATGAGATACCTGCAACGGGACTTTCTATGAAATGAAGGATCTCTGTCTGCGCTTGAAAGCGTGTACGTCTGGAGTCACTGCCAACTCAAAATAAGAAAAGGAAAAATGTACCTTTGGATAAACCGCTCAGTTTCGGGGGTTTCTACATCAGACACCTCAGCCCAGTAAAAAGACCAATTCTCTGATGCCACCCAACTTCGAATCAAATCATGCCGCATTTGTTGGAACTCGTAAGCCAAAAGTCAAAACTCACAGCCAAATCTGAAGTTGAAACAGCATTTTAAGACACATCGCAGGTCTTTGCAATTGAATGCAACACTAAACAGAATATTTAGCTCCAAAACTCCAAGTTTGTCCTGATTAAAAAATTAGTCAGCAACAATTTATATCACTAATGCAGAATGTGACCTGTGGTCAAATCTTGGTCAAAGGGGATTACCAGGAGCCCATGGCTGAGTTGCACACGAGGAAAAGTTCTGGAATTTAACGGACAGTCACATGGTTTTCCGATAAAATCTAACAAGTTAGTGTTTGGCAGTCTGATCTTGCTATGTTATGATTGACTCTTGTTATAGATCAGATCATTTTAAGGGATTTTTAGGTATTAACAATCCCCCAAACAAACAAAACAACAGAAGGGACCCTCCATACCTGAAAAATACTTAACCGAAATGGACATGTGAATCCAGAGTTCAATAAGGAGATGCTGAGGTGTGTAGCAAATGTACAGACTTCCACAAAGGCCCGTTCAGCCAGGGCTTCCATTCTCTGACTTAAAGTCGCCCAAAGTCGATGAAACGGAAAGGATAAAAAAAAAAAACGTGAAAAAAACGGAAAAAATGCTATAGTGACAGCAGATTCTGCGAAAAACTTGTGCTCACCACAGAGATCCAAAATCAAACACATTGAAATGGATCAAAGCCCTTTTGTCCTATGGGTCTGTTTTTTGTAATCGAGCTCCCAGATGTTGTTTTTTCCAGCATATTGCTGACTGGCGTGGGCCTCGATAAACAGGCTGCACGTTTTGTTTTTTTGGGGATAAAATACAGTATCTGGAGCTGTCTTACCTTCATTGCTGTGGGTGACAGGCTCCAGCTTACCCGTAGCACACTATAAGCACAACGGCTTTAGGTGAGAGCATGAATCTGCTGCGTGTAGGATGAGAACAAATCTATGGAATCCCAGCAGCAGGACCGGATAATGGCAAACTGAGGACAGACATTTGCTGAAGCTGTTCTCTCCCCGCTCTTTACTTGCTTCCCTTTTGTCTTTTCATGGCTGCTGGATGCTACTTTTAGTGAAAGAGAAAATATGTATGACTTTTGCAAAAGCCAGACCCAGAGAATGAAACATATAAAGCAACATAAGTCTAAGCCCAGGGTGGAGTTTGCATGTTTTCCCTGTGTCTGCAGGGGTTCTCTGTGAGTTCTCCGGCCTCCTCCTAAAGTCCAAAAAAAAACCTGACTTCGCTTTGCCTCTGTGTGACCCAGTGATGAACTAGTGGCCTGTCCAGGCTGTGGCCTGCCTCTCACCCAATCTCAGCAGGGATAGGCTCCAGATATAGGTCTTCTTGATATTGTAATGAACTAAATCATAACAAAAATGGCTACATTTGTATCACTGAGCCTCAATCCAACTTGTCAATGCCTACCCAGTATTAAACCCCCCACAATTAAGGCATATCAACTGTCAACTTTACCTTGAAGCATACAGCGGTATGCCGACTCAGAGATGGCATAAATGTGCGGGGGCATCTCATGTCTCTTCTTTCCTCTGTACATCTCGATGATGTTCTCTGAATAGATGGGCAGGTTCTTGTAGGGGTTGATGACCACACAGAAAAGGCCAGAGTATGTCTGCCAATTTAAAAGAGAACAAAAAAGAAGAAAAAAGAAAAGAATAAGAAAAAACACACATACAGTAAAAGATTAGTAGTGGGAAGCAAAATTTAATAAAAAAACTGCTCAAACGCTAAAATTGTTAGGTAATGGTTAATTCTCCAGCTGTGCTCAGATACATATACACAAAAGTCTCAGAATTACGAGTGCACATATGATTGGGATATGTTAAATGTTTAGACTCTTAGATTTAACAGTGAATAGAAATTCCTCTTTGTGACTCATCCGACCTGCACAGTTTCAGCACTTATTATTGCACACTTCTTATAAGCTTACATCACTGTGGGGAGAATGCACAAAGCAACAGACAAAGAGCAGACTGTCGGACAGATTTGAAGGAAAAGTGACTTAAGGAGAAACTGAACAGATGCATGGTCTGGTCAAGCAACAAGGGGCCCGCTACAAAAAAAAAAAAAAGGTGGTAAAATCCACAAAAGAAATTCATAAATGTGAGTAAAAAATGTTAAACTCATTTCACGGTGAGCTAGGTGCAACTTTACGATTTATGCTTTTTCATTTGGCTGCATTATTAGACCCATTATCTCTCCTTAAGAGAGTGTGAGCGTCTCAGCTGCTGTACGCCGCAGCAAACAGACCACATGGCAGCCAGGAATGAGCGAGAGGCCTCCGCTGGGGCCTTGACTCTCCTTCATTCTGCAGATGCTATTGGGCATTTGCATTGACACACTATGCCCTTCAACACCGGCGTGTTAGACCTATCCTGGCATAGAATCTATGCCTTAGAGGCTGCACATACCCACAAAATGTAAGATCACCATTGGATGCAGGAACTTATGCATCCATTTAAGGAACGAAGTAAAAAAGCAACACATTTACTTATTAGCTAAAGAAGAAAAAAAAAGGTTAAGTATTTACTTTAATGTAGATTTTGAGCAGATGGCCTACCGCCTTTATGGTCACTTACTGGTGTCCTGCAAACATATTTGTTAGACTGTACAACTTTTAATAAAGAGTAACCTATAAAAATGGACATTAGATGCTAATAAAGCTAATGAAGGTGAGACTCTTCGGGCTTAAACACTATTTAGATTGTTGGTGAGTGACCGAGCTCTGTGACCTATTTATCCTTCTGATGCCAATAAAAGGTGGCGTCTCTTATCAAAATGACTGAAGACGCTAAAGCTTACACCCCGGTTTCGTCTTTTCACATCAAAGCATCACACACCATGGCACCTCCTTCATAATTAAAACGACCGAGGGAGCCACTGGAGGAGGAGTGACTCAGCAGCCATAGAGTCACAAAGGGGGCCCAGAGTGTGGTCTGCATGCTCCGGCTGTTACGTAACGGCTTAGCTGGGGCCTTCAGTCAGCACCGGGCGACCGATGCTCATCTGCTGATACAGTAAACAGCGGTAGGTGAGACAGACAGAAGTGAAGCGTGGGGAAATGATCCAGCTGACGGGGCTCCCCCGAGGTAACAAGCACTGAATGGTGCCGTAAGCCACTCTGCAAATTGCTCCCTACCTGACATCATGCTGAAATTCTAACTCTCCACTCTCCATTTTGAGGCTAATGAAACATTTATTTCCCTGTATCTGTAGCTATCTATAAATAGCAAGTCGGCTCTGTTTTATCAGTACAGTTCAGCCGCATTAGAACCCCGAGTGACTATGCTTGCTACTCTTGTTGCCGGCCAGGCGAGCATTTAGCTAACTGCACCCCGGGAGCCACGCAGCACATGGCCGCTTTGGTCCAGGAAAAAGAAGGTGATATTTCCACTGTGAAATCAGATCCAGGGGAGGGGACGCCACGATCTGGTAACAGCTGAGCGACAGCAGACACAACAGCCGAGCCCATCTGCTGCCCCTGATCAGTCAGGCAGCCTCCACTCCAGAGGTTGGGAAGGACACTTGGGGTGTACGAGCTTCCTGTGGCTCGCTCTGTTGATTTCTCCGCATCGCCAGTGTGTGGGCTGCAGTGTGCCTAGAAGCAGGGCAACTGCACAAACTAGCAGCGTGTTGAAGAAGCGCAAACATCTGGTGGCGACGTGTTACTTCACAGCCGGACAAAAATGCATGAACTATTCACTTTTTACATATGATGGTGAAACTATGTAGTTTAGGTGGTCTTTCCCCCCCTCCTCCTAATGCCGTGCAACAGATCCTAGTGCAGCCTCATGCAGAACAAGGTTGGAGAGGTTGGAAAATTGGAAGAAGTGCAGATCTAACATTTGAAAAGAGATAAGAGCATAATTGATGAAGGGAAGGTAAAGAGGGAGAGATGTTTTTTCATCAGAAAGGAGAGGAGGTCCAGAAGGACTGCGGGAAAAGTAGTGGAGGTGATGGAAGACAGGAGAGAGGCTGGGCAGCATCAGGGCTGGAGTGGGTGGCAGGAGACAGACAGACGGACGGCCTTTTTCGCCACGGAAGAATGCTGAGGCTTTCTGACAGCTGAGGCTTATCTAACAGCACAAAGGCCCTTAGTGTGCTGTTGCCTACAGTGTAGCACTGCGGCTGGCCTCTGACTCCCCACCTTACAGATAAATAAAATAAATTAAAATAAAATAAAAACTGTAATAGTAAGAAAATCTGTCCAAACTGGCTAACTGCCCTAATGAAGCTGACAAATTGCTACAAAACCAGACGAAGAGAAAGCATGGGCTAAGAAGACATATCACACACCAATGGGTTTGATAGAAATTCTTTAAAACCCCGACTCACAAAAAGCGAGAAGGGACCACTTTTGCAAACATCACTTTAACTAGATAGTCCAACCTTTTTCCATCCAATCCAAAACAGACAGACATTACCACTAAACATGTTACATACAAACATATAAAACTGTCCTTTCTTACATATAATTACATTTCTAATAATAAATGTACACAATCTTTGGGACAGTACACTTCAACTAGTTAATATTAATATGAAATCAACAAATATATATATATATATATATTTCATTTTTTACATTTTAAAAATGTATTTTCTAATCATAAAATTTAAAAATACAGAAGCTGTTTGTATAAAACAAAGCTCACTTCATGATTCAACAACTTGCAGATTTAGGAGCAATAAGTTGAAGAAGCTGTTTTCTGAATGACGTTATCAGTCTCTCACATCCTCGTGGAGTAATTTCAGCCCCCTTTTCTTCTGATCTCGGTCAGTTCACCAAGTTTTTGTGAGCATTGGTTTGTGGGCAGCTCTCATTGTGCACCACGACACTGTTTCAGTCATGTTGAGGTCGGGCCTTTAACCGGGACCTATTGGAAACACCTTAATTCTTGAGATGGGCTGGTGTTTTTGGGGGCTGTTGTCCTGTTGATGACTCTGTTTCAGCGAAGATCTAACAGTTGGACACATGGCCTCATATTTGACTCTAGAATACTTTGGCATACAGGAGTCAACTCACTGACTGCAAAGTGTCCAGATCCTATCACCTCAAGGTGAGCCCCAGTCATTAGCCCTCCACCACCGTGCTTTACAGCTGTTAGACTTAGGAGCTTCCAAATTGCCTTAGTTTCTGTTATATAAATAAAAACACAGGCTAAATCATTCTTTATCACAACCTTGCATTTAAAGTCTTGGAATTGGAAAAGTGTGAACAAACTTTTTTCACAAGTGTTGGTTGAACTAGTTCAGCTTTTTCTTCCCCTCATCTTTGCCTAAATTGTGCAGGACAGCAGAAATGGTAGTAGATTTCATATTGTAATGGTTGAGCGAAGCGGGCAGAAACTAAAACAATGTAAAAGAATGGTTAAAGAACACTGCAATGCATCATTGGAGAGTTCAGCTAAGAATTTTCACATAAGTAACAACAAAATAGTTTATTGTTCCAGTTGGAACATTTAAACCTTTTAAAAAGATAATATAGTTTAACATTAAGAAAAACATGTCCTTTAAACTCATCCTTTTATCCATGCTGATGATGATATCATCCCAATAACAATAAAAAAAGAGCACAGAATGCAGGGGCCTTTGTGTTATGGCTGCTGTGGAACTCTGTGGGGGTAAGTTAAATACACTGGAAAAAAGTTTAGAACGCTGGGGGCTTCTTCTTGACATAAAACCAGCAGAGTCTGACACATGTTTTCAATTTCTCACAGGCAAGGGGACAATTAACAAGCGCCATTCTTAACCAACGGAGAGAATTATGACAGTGGGGCATAACAGGGAAATGGAAGAGGAACTTTTCGAGCTGGTGGTATGAGATTACAATTCAAGCCATATGGGTAAGTGCGGAAATATTTTCTTCCTTTTAAGCAATGACAAATTATAGTATATTGCCATAGTAATTGTCAAAAGTAAAGAAACACACTCGCAATCTGTTGCAGTGACAAATTAACAGCTAGTTAGTAACTTCTTCTGACAAATGAGCCGTGGACGCACAACTGATAAGAGCTACAATTTGCTCCAGAAGGCCGGAACCCGAGTCTCCAATGTGATAACCCACATTCTATTCCTGGAAAACATGCCACTAAATGGGTCGCGATCGCAAGGAGAACATCATAGATCGGCTCCTTCTCCAGTGAAATTAGATCACACGGATTGAGGCAAAGCGGTGAAATAAACCATAACACATCTGTGGCCCCTGAATAATTCAAACGTTTAACCTGTTAAGATTCAGAGATTAGGTTAAAAAGTCCTCTGTCCAGCACGGCACAGGTAATTTAAGCATGAAACAAATGTACTTTTGAAAATACATTTGGGCGTACATGAATGCAATCTGCCCATTTAAGACATAACTTCACAGTTATTGGGAATGCTGCATTTCTCAAAGCTAAACGACGGCAAAAATGTCCCTTTTTTCTATCATTCTGCGCCGGACACATGCAGTTTTACGCTGAGCCAAAGAAGAGCGGGGTCATGCCATCCCTGTGATCAAACAAACTCCACCAGTGAGAGCACAGATCAAGGCAAACAAACTTGAACCAACAGTGTTTATGGAAGAGGTCTGCCTTCAGCAGAGGTGAGACACTAGCCACGGGGGGAGGTAACAAAATGTAACCAGGAGGCACAAAAAAAAAGTAAGTCTGGAAATGATTACGAAACTGGAGGGATCTGTCAGTCATTCAGAATGCAAATGTGTGCATTTGTGTGGTCGGTGCCTTCCCTTTTCGTGAGCAGACAGATTAATATCAGCTCTCACTTTCACAGAGGAGTGCAAAGACAGATGGTTAGAGATGATAAAACTGCACGCACATAAGCAGAAATCCTGTCCATCATTTCCAAATGAGAAAAGGCTGGAAAATCAAATTAACTGTGCAGGCAGTGAGATAGCTGAGGTCACAGTTAATCAGTATGAACAGTGAGAAATTAAAACTGTTTTAAGAACCAGTTATTCCATAAAGTCTAAGTGTATGCACTTACATATATGAGTCCAGAGTAGTATCGGTCTTTCAGGTTGTGCAGCACCGAGGCCTCGTTCAGGCAGGTGAGCTCAGCCATGTCCTCCACCTTGCTAAATTTGGGCGGGTTCATCTTCTGGATGTCGTCCTTGTTGATCACCACCTTCTTACCATTCTCCGCCAGTTCCACAAGCACCTCCTCGCCCCGCTCCTCCCGGATGCTGGCCCCCTCAAAGCCATGGCGCTCCGAGGGGACCCACACCAGCTTTTTGGCCGTCCAGTCGGCCTGCGTTGCCGGGTTGTAAACAACCGCGCGGTCCACAAACAGGTACCGCTCCGGATCTTCTTGCCCACTCCGATGAGACATCTTACCTGGAATGGAGATGGTTAGAGGTTAGCCACGTCAATGTGACGTGCCAGTCACAAAACAGAGGAACGCCAAAGGTGTACATAAAGGTTTGTGCCAGATCTGAATGGGTTTTATGACCAGGATAGACCCACTCAAGTAAAAAAGAGAAAAGAAACTTATAGTTGATCATCATAATTGACATTACCAAATACTTTTGTACTTAGTTCTGCAACTACAACTTTCAGCATCTGGCAGAATGATTCACAGTAACTGTGACATAACTGTGTAATTATTGTCATTTCCATACATTTTATATAATACTGCATCTATTTTGGATCATTTGTCACGACTTTTATCACTTTTATAGCCATAAAGCCTTAGTTTTGCACTCTTTTAAAGTTGTACCTATACTGTTCATCTCATTAGGACAAGGGGTCTCTTATATCGTTTTGGTCACTTTTGTGGTCATTGTAAATGTCACCATCCCGTTTCTATTCATTTAAGGTGGCTGCTTTGGCTCTCATTCTGACTCCGTTTCCTGACTCCGGTCTCTCAACACCTCTTCCGACAGGTCCGCTCAGCAGCCAGATCTGTTATTTCTATAGGCTACCATAAAGCCGCAAGATAGCAGGCCTGCGCAGCGAAGGGGGGGAAACTAAACAAACACAATGCCTTCCGTTCAAAGCCTGTTCAACGAATCGACGGTAGGGGAGGTAGTATTTTAAGTCAGGTTTAACGGTAATGATCATAAAACGGCACGGCGTAAGCCCGTCGGTGGGAGCTGTTCTGAGCGGTATTGCGCATACTGCGCAGGCTGCGCGCTCCTGCAGCACATCAAACGGTCCCGACTGACGTCGCGAATGGCTCACGTGCCGAGCCCCTCTTTCTCCATGCAGAGGACCCCCTTTTTCCCATGGAAAAAAATAACCTCCCATCCTTTATAGTGCAGTCGTTCGAGTGATAAAGAAAAAAGAACTTGCTGCCGAAGTCTTGCTTACGTGTTTTTGGCTAAAATATTCAGAATTGAACCTGCGGGGCCGGCGCGGCTAGCTAATGTATAGGCGGCGCGAGGAATGTGTGCCATGACTCGGGTCAAACCGTGGATAAAAAGTAGAAAAGTAGAATAACCGTTGGCTTAAACGACTTCAAACAACAAAGGCTTTAGGTATATCCGACTTGCGTTTAGTTTGACCGTTAGAAAACAGAGGCCATAAAGCTAACGCCGAACAGCACAGAACCAGAACCGTTCCTACCGACCGTTGGCGGTTGGCTACGTGCAGGTGGAGGTCCGGCCGGCCGTCAACCAAAACGCCGCGTTACACCGATAGGTTAGCTCCGGTCTCACTCGCTCGCTCGCTCGCTCCCGCGACGCATACCGGTCAGACTTAAGTTTCCCGGAGCAACCTGGGTCCTCCGGCGCGTTCACAGCTGCTCTCCATCCCCACCGCCGGACGAAAAACTTACCTGGCGTTGTCAGCGAATCAGCAGCGAGATCCTGTTCACCGAGCGGTCTGAGCTCTCCCCTCCGATGCGACGGACTGCTGCGCGCGACTGAGAACGCGAGCGTGTATTTGGACTTCGGTGCGCGCAGCGGGCAAGGGTGCTGCCTCTAAAGAGGGGGGTGGGTGGGTGGGAGGGGGGGGGACTCCTAACCGGGGCCGACTTGACCGCTGCTGCTCCCGCCTACCGTCCGGGCTCCGATCAGGCAGATCGATTCGCCACGTTAGGGTGCCCTCCCGGGGGGGGGGGGGGGGGGGGGTGGGGGGGGGGCGGTTGGAGACTCAGACGGGTTTTTTTTTCTGGGACACAGGGCTGTGGTGGGCGCCCCCTTTAAATCTATCACAGAAATATCCAGGCATTGCCCACACCCACTGGATGCAGCCCGGAAACAATTGGGCCATGGCTTTGCGGTCCGTCTCCCTCCTTGGGTTGAAATAACCAACACCCCCCCCCCCATCCAAAAAAAGCCACTGACATCCATCAAGAACAGCATTTTTCCAACTGTTGCTTTGCCAACTTGCCTCACTGATCCATAAAACGCTGCAAACTGAAAATATCGCTTATTAGTCTTGCATAGAGCAGCAGTCTGAGCCCAAAATAATCCACAAAATTCCAGAACTTTACATTTTTACTGGGTTTTATTATAAAGGGGGGGGGGGGGGACGACTCAGGTAGGCAAGGAACATACTTTTTTCTGGAATTAAATAGTCACTTGGCGGATTTTTGTGTGTTGGGTTCTGTACATTGGGGGAACTGGTCAGCGTCCTCCCCTCCACGCTCCTCCACCCCTCTTCTTCCCTCCGCCCGCGCCCCCCGGTCCTCCCTTCACTTTCTTCCTCACTCCACTGGCTTGCTCTGTGTCGTCGTCGTCTGCGGTGCCTCCCTTGGGCCTCCTCCTTTTCTCACCTTGTTCCTTCATTTCCTAAAAAAAAAAAAAAAAAGGGCCATCGTCGTTTTCAGAGTGTAAAAGTGTCTAATTCACGGACATTTCTGCACTTATTTAACAGTTTGTTCATTAGATATTCCACATGTTGCCATACGCAAAATGTATGAAATATAAAAACGAAGGATGCTGCTCTCCTCAGTTCCCAGATGTTTAAAGGGCTGATGCATAATTGTCTAAATTTAAACATTGAAAGTTTTTCCAAGGATATTTGGACAGAAATATTAAGTACATTATGTTTTAAATTTAAGTTTTACACAGCCCCAAGGGCTTTACTTTACAAATAAATAAAAAAAAGAGATTTTACTAGAGGACTTTCCAAAAGTTTTGGAAATATGGGCAGCGTAACTTACCAGCCTGGCGAACCTCTGAGCCTCGCTCACCCTCTCCACCAGCATCATCACTTCCTCTTCCTGGGTGGGAAAAGCTGGCAGCTTCTTCCCGATTAAGGTTTCGATTCGCTGGAAAAGTTCCACGTCGTACCTTGGGGTGAACGAACGGCGGCGTGTTACTTCACAGCTGTCTTAGACTTAATCCTACTCAACTAAAAAAAAGAATAAGAAAAATGCCTCAGCTTACTGTGTGACGAAAGTGATGGACTTCCCAGACCGCCCGGCTCTGGCTGTCCGGCCCACCCGGTGGATGTAGTCCTGCGAAAGGGCGAGCGGATCCAGGGATTCAAATCAAAACGGAGAGACAAACGCAAGCGGGGCGAGGAAAGGGCCGGCGCGGTACCTTGGAGTGAGTGGGGATGTCGTAATTGATGACGCAGTCGACGTGAGGAATGTCCAGCCCTCTGGACGCCACGTCTGTCGCCAGCAGCACGGACCGGGACTTGGATTTGAACTTATTCAGGGCTCCCAGACGCTTGTTCTGACCGGCGGAAAAAGGGGGAGAGCCACGCAACCAGTATTACAATAGGTCGGAAAATGTCCCCCAGGGGAAACACACACTTCTTTCTGTTTCTAAATCATTACCTAAACAACTAAAAGAAGAAGAAAAAATAATAAAAACTAAATTTTCTCTGCAAAATCCTACGTATCCATCCTTTCTGGAACGGCCTACGCCCCGGGTCCCACCTGGCTCATCTGGCCGTGCAGGGGGATGGCGGTGATGCCCAGGTTCCTCAGCAACAGCGCCACCCGCTGGGCGTTGTTGCACGTGCTGCAGAAAATGATGAAGGAGTTGCCGGCCAGCTCGTTGAGGATGGACACCAGGTAGCAGTCCTGCCGGCGGACACCAGAGCGGGAGAGGGGGGGTCAGGTTGAAACAGGAGCGGGACAGAGAGAAAAGCCGTGGGATCGCGCCAAACTCGGGCCCCACCTTGTACTTGGAGGGAATGAAGACGTAGTACTGCTGCAGCTTCTCCACCGTGGAGTACTTGGTGGACACGGCACACTTGACGGGATCTTTCAGAGCGGCCCTCTGCAGTTTCTGGACCTGTTAGCCGGCGACAGAGCAAACACGGTTTCTGGACCTCATTCATCGTCATAAAAAACAGCCCAAGCGCTCTGAGATCAAATATAAATTGAGTCTGAAAGTCTTTGGTCAAATATTCATATATATGCCTTTATCAGTCAAAGATTTGCTCACAAAGTGTATTTTATGTTGCTTTAATTTCAGAATTGGGATTTTATCCCCCTTTAGCATTGCGTGTGAAACCATTACCTTTAGGATTTTGTGGTCTTGACTAATCAGTTGTTACTTCTGTTTGAAGTTGCACGAGAACTCTAGGTTCTCTTAAAGTGGCCGTGCTTCTATTTCATCCCCTCACTTGTTTTCTGTCTTTTAATTTTCTCTCCATTAAATTTTGAAACCGACACCTTTTAATTCTTTTTTTAATGAGCCTGAATAGGGAAAACTGTTGTTTTAGTTGCTCATTTCAGAGTAATGACCAGTTGTGATAGTTTGAAAATCTGTACATGTTCCCAATGAGTTCTCAAAGTTTTTTTTCTTTTTAATATTCTCAAATATATTAGGCATCGATTATGTCCCAACAACATTGTTTTCTGCCTGTTCGTATCATCAATTTAATTTCCATAACTAAAATAAATTGAACATTGTTATTAAAAAACAAAAAAAACAGTCTTTGCCTACCTTTTTGGTCATGGTGGCGGAGAACAGGAAGGTGCGCCTTTCTCTTGGAATCACCTTCAAGATTTTATCCACCTGGAAAAACACATATAAACACAGAAAACATGTGAATCGCAGCGACATCAGACCACAAATACACGATTTCATTCGATGCAGCAGAACTACTCGAGAAATGAGGGATTTTTGTTTCCTTTTCCCCTGACTGGGAAAGAGTTATTTTTCTCCAGCATGGGGTTCCTCTGGACACGGGCCTAGGAGCGATGCGGTTCGACTGTCTTCTCAAAGACTCCTTACACCACAGGCAGATTTCCAAAGCAGAGCCTTTTGCCAGCCTAATCGTTTAAGTCGCATTTGGATAGTTGAACACAAAATGTGTTTTCCATTCTATTGCCGTTTAGTACAGTATTTTTTTTCTTAAAAATGCAAATTTTGAATTAGGCCCGCATGTGCACGCCGGGTTGGACTCAAATCGGTCTTAGTGACGATCTCCAGTTTCCACCACCAGACCTGCCCTGACAGAAACGGGAAAATCTGAACCGCAGATGAATAATGTCCCACTAACAACGGATCTTATTTGTGGGAAGTAGAGAAAAAAAAAAGGATACATGAGCCGACACATTGTTTCCCCTCCTGTGCTTTCATAGTGGCACAACAACAGTAAACTGAGTAAAAGCCTCAGTCCAGCTACAACCGGGGCACAGCTTAATGGTGCACGGAAATGTATTTTAACATTTTCAACAGAACACAAGTCCCATATCCAAACGAAGAAAATAATATACTTTCTCACTGCCTACCTTTCAAAACCTTAGGCGAGGTACATTTATGTGTCCAGCACCATTAATGGACAAGACAATTCAAAGTGCTTCACATGTAAGATTAAAGGTGAAAATTTAATCAGAAAAGTAAGACTAAGTTAAAAAAAAAAACAACTAAATAATTAATTAAATAGATTAAAAGTGAAGAAAGCAGATGAAATACCTTAATTTGTCACATGCACAGCTAAACAGAACCGTTTTCAGCCTGGATTGAAACATTGTCAGAGGACTTTCTCAGTTCATCTGGGATACTGTTCCAGACTTTAGGAGCATAAAACCAAAATGAAGCCTCTCCTTCTTTGGTTCTGACTCTCACTACCTGAGAGTCTCAAGAGCCCGAGCTGGTTCATACGGCTCTAACATGCTAGAAATGTACTTTGGCTCTGGATGCATGGATTAGCCTTTCTAGGTCTGGTTTAGACACTATTCCCCTGATTCTGGAAATACTTCTACATGGTTAAAGGCTGCTGATGTTGGCTGATTTTAGGTGGCAGTTAAAGTTCAGGTCTGAGTCCAGTATTACCCCGAGATTTTTAACATCTTTAGGTTCCAGAGAGAACTGTTTAGGGTAGTAAACCCTCAACGTGACTGACCTCACAATTCTGCCTATTTAAAGATCTAATAAATGTGTCTGGGAGTAGTTCAGCCCAAATGCACGCAGACTAAATCAAAGACAAATGGAATCGAGAAAAAACTCTGTGCAGAGGGGTAACGGATGGCGTTGCCGATGCTAAACGGTTTACGACACCCACCTCGGTCTCAAAGTCCATGTTAAGGATTCGGTCGGCTTCATCCATGACGAGGAACTTCAGAGCCCGAAGGGAGAAGCCCTTTGTGTTCTCCATGTGATCGATCAGCCGACCTGGGGTGGCTGGAAGCATTCATCTATACGTTACCCATGTTGCTAATCTAAAAAGAGAACTTGAACAATAACTAGTCCAACTATTTCATTCAGCTTTAAGCTATTTATACAGACTACTGCGATAATTCTTTAACTGTTCTTATATATGTTTTAAAGAAATATTGATTACAGATTTTTTTAAATCCTCTTACCGATAACAATATGTGGCTTTTTAGCCAACACCAAGGACTGGGACATCATATCGATACCGCCCACTATTACAGCTGTAACAGAGGTGAAACAAATTCAAATGAATAAATAAGTCGGGTCCGGAGAGAGTGTCAGGTGCCCGCTACAAACTGGACGCCACATACCGCATTTCACGCCGATGCTGGATCCCAGGGCCTCGAACTGCTCGGAGATCTGAAAGGCCAACTCCCTGGTGGGGGTGAGAACCAGCGTGTGAAGCCTCTGAGGCGAAGCCAGCAGTGACTGGAGGATGGGCAGCGCAAAGGCGCCCGTCTTTCCTGAACCGGTCTCTGCCAGGCCGATGACATCCTTCCCTGCGGTGCAACGGAAAACAACAGCACAGAGGTTAAGGTGTGAAAAACGTGCACTATCTTTCGCTGAAATTGATATGCAAGTGCATGATCTTGTCCTTGTAAAGTCCCCAAAGTGCAGTAAAAGCATCATGAAGTGAATAACGGACCATAGCATTCTGTCTTCATGTTTTAAGCACTCTGTTTACACTTTTTTTACAATAGATTTCAATGTAATCGCAGGAAGGCTGTTAACTGGAAAATAAATGGCAATAAAAGGTACTTTAACAGAATGGGAGAGGTAGCTCTAACCTTGCAGAGCGACTGGAATAGCCTCCACCTGGATCTTAGTTGGACTCTTCCATCCTAGCTGATCACAAGCCTCGCAGAGCACCTCAGTAACACCCTGTTGGAGAAAGGCACCGGTAAGAAACTTTACAAACATTCGAATAACATTTTGCTACATATTTAGAACCGGTTGTCAAACAGGTATGTTACACGCAAAGAAAAGAGTATATCACATAAGGTAGTAGTAGCTTAATTAAGCTAGCTGGTCTTAGTTCTGTTGCTTTGTGATGCTCGTGAAATGCTCGTTCGGGAGAAAAAAAGCATACCAAGTCCTTGAAATTCTTCACCACCTCCTCATCTTCTCCGATAATGGCCTGTTTGTCATCATCACCACTCGAATCGTCGAGAGTTTCATCTGTGTTTGGCCTCACGCTTGCTTGTTGTTCGTCCGCCATGCTTTTTCTCCCCAACGTGTCGTCAGCTCTGCAATGCGCATGCACGGAAGTGAGTTACAGTTTATGCCGCAATGGATGATGGAGATTGGGGTCATTAAACAAAATGCGCCCGTTCTACATTAAACCCTCACAAATAAAAGAAAATTAACAAACACAATCTTGTGAAAATGGATAGAATAATACATACATGTTGGATTAATTGGACATTTCAAATTGCATGTGTGTGTGTGGTTGTTTGCCCCCCCCCCCCCAGGCTGTGATTTAGCATTTGATGATTCATTTTTTTGTCTTTTGTTGGGAGCAGTTCATCTGTGCAGAGAAAGTCACAGAAACAAAAGGGAAAACACAAGCGAGTAATGAGATGATAAGGTTAGAAAATCAACCTGACAACTGTGCTGCACACACACATATATAGAAATATAAACAGTTATAAATAATTGTTTTAAAGATATGACAGTGTTGCTCATACCATCGGCGACACTTCAAATTGAAACACGGTTATGATGATGTTTTATGAGTTTATTGAACTGCCAGTCAAAGTTGGATACTGTCAATGTCAGACAAATTTTCTTAAATCCAGCTTCCATGTTTTTGATGAAAACAAATACAATAAACAACTGTTCAATAATAGAAAACTGCTTTTAATGGCCAAGAGAAACAGATGGGTAGAAGAAAAAAAGCTGTTGTATGGTAAAAAAAGAAAACAACAAACATACTTAAGAAGAATGCATTCTACTCAGAGCCTAGTGTTCAGCTTAAATGCTTTGACTTCAACATCTATGATCAATGTTTTATTCTTCACAAATCGACATTCTCTTCACGAGGTCAAATGTTCAGACCAAGTTAGGGTCATTTGAAAGGAACTGATCTAGTTGAACGCTCTGAAAACATCCAAATCCGTTGCTCTTTGCAGGAAACACATGGGAAACATGTTGTTCAAGGAGCTGGACGAAACCCCTCCTTTGCCCAATGCACCTCGAATCTCAAAGAAGTCCTTCCATCTCCCTCATGAAGGCCTCGTAGACCTGGTCTTTAGTCTTCATGCTGGGCTGAGTCACGGCGCCCATCTGGGACGGGTTGGCCAATCCCGTTTGAAGTGCGGAGGCGTGGTGTTTCTGCCACTGGCCGACCATACCGTCGTCTCCCCTCCTTCCTCCACCGCCGGCCCCTGCTTTGTCGTGCAGCCCGGCTGCTGCCCCGGGCATGGCTCCGCTCTTGTCCCTGCGCACCCTCAGCGCTGTGGGCACGAAGCGCGTGACCTCCGCCTTGGGGTTGATAATCTGAGGTTTGGCGGAGATGGTGGCCCCGCCCGAGCCGGCGCCCGCCGCCAGGCCGCCTCCGGCCGCCGCCACTGAGGTGATGTTGGCACGCTTCTCGATGGTGGGAGCGTGGTGGTGGCCGGGAGGGTTGTTCGTGGCGGCGGCGGCTGTGCCGGGGGGAGGGGGCATTGCCATGACACCCGGACGCATGGGCATGGAGGGGGGGGGGCATGTTGCTCTGCGAGCCGTCCGGGCCGGACCCAGGAGCTTTTTGCCTCTGGACGATATTGGGAGGAGCACTGAGCACATTGGAGGAGAGTGGTGGAGGAAACATGGCCAGTGGGGGCGCCATGGGACGGGGGGGCCCGCCTGCTCTCGGAGGAGGAGGAGGGATACCTGTAAGGAGTCACCAAACAGATGTTCCAGTTTTAGGCAATCCAAACTACATTATATTGAGTTTTTTTTAAACATATTTACTCATTTCGAAGCATTTTATCCATCTATTATCTAGTTTCCACTGACTTTTCTGAAGCTACAACAACATGTTACAGGAAACAGTTCTGTTACTTTGACCTTATGTCTATTCTTCTGTCTGTGCAGACATGTGCCTACCTGGCGGCGCTGGGGGTGGTAGTCTGGGAGGGGGCCCACGTGGTGGCGGGCCTGGTGGGAGACCGGGCGGAGGACCCGGTGGGGGACCAGGTGGTCGTCCCGGTGGAGGACCTGGGGGCAGTAGACGGGGCATTGGACCCCGTATTCCACCAGGCATACCAGGTGGCCTCAAGAATGGTGGAGCCCCTAAAGAGACAGAAGGCACAGTATTTAATCACATTAATCCATTATCATACATGCTTGAGGGCATTACAATCCGGTAAGTGCAACTGACCAGGTGGGGGTCCGGGAGGAGGGCCAGAAGGTGGACCAGGAGGCCTCATTGGCGGAGCTGGGGGTGGACCCAGTGGGGGAGGCCCTGTCATTGGGGGTCCTTGTAAAGGTGGAGGTCCTTGCTGTCCCACAGGCCCGGCTGGGGGGGGCATGCGCTGACTGGCCATCACATGGGCCTGACTGTCCCCTGGCGGCCCCCTGTCCTCAGTGTCGGATGTGTCCGACTCATCAGTGTATTCCTCCTCCACCTCCTCGTCTTCTTCGTCCTCAGGAACAGACTGTCCTGCAGACGGGGGAAAAAAAAAGCATTTAACATCATAAAAAATACTAGAAAATAAACAAGCCTCAGGAGCCTTTCACAGGCACACATCAGTCAGTACCTGCCATCCTTAACATCATGGCTTGCAGAGGAGTAATGGCCTTGGTTTTCTTCACCACTCTCTTTTTCTTTCTTTTCCCATCGCGAGAACCCTCTGCAGGCATGTCTGCAAACCGAACGCTGCGACCTGCAGCGGTCACAACGGGAAGACATTATTGGGTTTCATATGCACAATCAATTATACTTTGGAATGACGGTGCTCAGAAATGAAGAGTGCAGTTTAGTGTGAAAATCTTACCGCCAATTCTGTCTCTACCCCCATCTTTTTCCCTGTCGTCATCGTGGCGGTCGGCACGGGCCCTCTGGTCGTCTCCTTCGTTTCTCTCGTCTTCACTGTCCTCCTCGGAGTCGCTGTCGTCGTCATCGTCCATGTCATCTCTGTCACTCTCGCTGCCGCTGTCCCGATTTCTGCCAAAATCCATTGCCGAGTCCTTTTCTAAACCGGGAATGGACGGCTCTGCGAGGAAGACGGAGAGAGCCGTTAACGCTTTCATGGATCAGCAAATCAGAGATTGGTCTAAGATTAAGAACCAGTGTGTCACCTGTGACGGAGCCATAAGCGCGTCGAGCTGGGATGCCGTAAAGCGCCAGGACCTGTGGAGGTGGGGGTCCGGGCGGAGGCCCGGGAGGCTTCTTCCCTGGAGGTAAGCGTGGGACACCTGGCACTGTTGCAACTGGCCCAGTGGACGATAGGGGGCCTTTGCTGAGAGACAACAAGTGTTACCTAACAAAAACAGGGAGACTCTGAAGCATCATAAACAAAGTTCAAGCACTCATCCATAGTGTACCCAAAGGTGGAGGTCTTCTTCAGTATGGATGGAGGCTGAGCCCCTGGTAAAGGGATATCCTGGATGTGGATGTTGGATGGGGCATGTGGCATGTCAGGCAGAGGGATGCTATCAACTTCCACTGACTGTGCATTCTGAAGAAGAGCGCATAGCACATATTAGAAAACAGAGGCACACAATGGCTAAACAACAGAACTGAACAGCTTAACCCATGAAAGTCTGTTTATTTATTTGTAAGCAGGTTAACTAAGTAGTATGCACAAATAGCTCATCAGTATTCTTGAAGGATGTATTTCTTTTAGCAACAAAGTGCCTAAAGACATGCCATTTTTGTAATTGCATAATTCAGGTAAAGTTTAGGTATTCTCACCAAAGAAAGAATCTAATATAACTTTTGCTCTTACAAAACAAAACAAAAACTGGAGTGAAAAGGAGTGGAAAAAGGAAGATGAGCTCTGTGAAAGCTTTATGAACGGCTGCTACTTTAAAATATGATATGACAAACTAGTGCCGCGCATGGAAAAATCCCACACAAACTCACCTGGACTGAGTCAAAATACAGAGCCAGCTGCCCCCGTTTGGTCTCATAGTCCAGCTCCAGCTTCCGCAGCTCCTTGTAGGTGTCAGGATTCTCTCTCTCGTACAGTCGGACAATGCGCTCAAACGTCTCTCGGAGCTTCTTCCTCTTGTCCCTTAACACCTTCTCATTCAACAAGGGCTGCTGAACTGGGTTGAACTCTGTAGGAAAATGACAAGATTTTAGCTTTTTTTTTTTGCGCACTGCACAGAGATTAAATCTATCTCCATAGATTCCAAGTGCTCACCCATTTCATCCAGTTTCTCCATGTCTCTTATGATCTGTCTGGGATCCTTCATCTTGAGCACAGCTGCCCTGACCATCATCCTCTGCTTCTTGTTCTGATGAGAGGATTTGCAAAACGAAGCACAACGTTAGAAGCACCATTCCATCACTGTTGCATTTAAAGAAATATTGCCTTTTAAAACAGGAAGGTACCTTTTTCAACTCCCTTTTCCTGGCCTCCTTTCCTGTAAAGTGAGAAACAATTAAGTTTACACAAGTAATACCTCTTATATCTAACAAACAATAAGCCTGTAATTCTTCAAGTATTATCAGTCAGGTAACCAGTTTGGATTAGAAGCTGTTACTTACTGGCCTGGTCGGTGGGGTTCATGAACTTTCCACTTTTGGTGGAAGAGGTTGAACGTCGCCCCATTGTTGCAGTGTGTCTTCTTCACCCTGTGAAGTGTCAAATCCTAAAATATTACTGTACGTAATTAACACTTGTAGCATGATGGAGTTCGATAGTCATTTTGAGGTAGCATCTTAAATATCAAAATTAATTCAGAAATTCTTTAAATGTTTCCTAGGATCTCAGAGGGGACAGAAGATTGAAGTGTTCTGCGTATAAATCTGTCTATGCTCCTCAAAATGCGGATACATATTTACATCTTGCATGCGTTACTAACGAATTTGTAGCAATCTGACAACATTTCAAATACTATTTCTTGGGGAAACTGTGCGGTCCAGTCAGACCAGCAGTTAAACACAGTTAGCCAAAAGGTTAACAAAGTCTGCAGTGAGGGAACGGCTGTTCTTCGAGCCTAGTCTGCCCTTTCAGTTAGACACAGTAAATCAGAACACGGATATCGTCTAAAAGACAGAAAACAACAGGCTCCATGCTACACACGTCATGCTAAAACTGAAGAGTTTAGCTGTAATTGGTTGAAACGTTAGCGACTACCGCTAGCATGCACTTGTAGCTACGCCCGCGTTAGCATAGAATTCAGGGACAGAGGGCAACGTTGATTTTACCTTTTGCTCAAGAAATACAAATGGAGCGCGATAACTTTCACGCGCCTCCCCCCCACCCGGATTCTCAACGCAAAGAAAAGCGTGCTTTGTCAGTATATAGAAGGAAACACAGAGCCTTCAAAACTAAATGAACGCAACGATTCCGTTAGCCGTTCGCCATGTTTACTGCCGCGAGCAAGAGCGGAAAGACTAACGTGACGTAATCGGAAGACCTCTGAGAGAAAATATTAAAATAATTAGAAATGATATATATGTTCAGATATGCGTTCTTATAGTATTATACTCTACTCAAATAAACCATATAAATATACCATAAATAAAAACAACTATATCCTATTTTTCTTGTAGTGTCCCCGTTTCTCTCACTATACCATAGTTCACCTTCCATCTAGTGGCCATAATGGGTGTTTGTTAAATCAGAAAGTTCGAAAACATGGGCATCAATACTTTATTGTCTTTGACACTATAAACTTAGAATGATAAGTAAAACAACATCAGTATTTTCCTGGTATTGTTGCCATTCCCACTGCTTATAGTCACAAGTTTTGAAAAATTATTAACAGCTTCTGAATTTGCCTGGTTCCAGAGTTCATGATGGAGAGCAGTCTGTTGATGGCTATTCCTGATATCAGTCTTCTATTAAACTGCCTGTCGTTGCTGTAATGTTGGCAGAAATGTCTATACATTCATATCTAGTTTTACCCCACATTGACACATTCAGCCGAAACTCTCAGAGTGCAGGTCCCTTGTGGTTTCTCAAAGTTTCTAAAAGTAGAATGGGAGTCAGAGCATTCAATAATCAGGCCCTTTTCTTATGGAACTTGCTACCAATATTTGCCTGAGGACAGTCTCTCTATATATAAGATAAGGATTTTCTTTCCTTCATTGCAAAGCTCATTATTAGGGAGTTTCATCTTGTCCACTTGCAGGTTGACCCAAAATATTTTTGCAACTTTGACCTAAGCCCCTTCCTTAAAAGTAAAAATATAACAGATAGTAGATGTCTTTATAAAAATAAGTTAAATATCATTAATTGAACTTACAACAATATGTAATTCTAATAGCTCATTATTTGAAAGAAATTCAAACTATTCTTTAAGTTAAATTCAACAAAAGTGCATGCAGTCCCTTATTTTACCAGCAGATGCTACCATTTCCCCTCTTTCCTCTCAAGTCAGTTTGTAATTACAAGTAATTGTAGAACTTTTTTACCTAAATTCTTTTGCTTATTTGCAAAAATATAATTCCAATTAAGTCCACATTCCAAAATAATTTAGGGGAAAGAAAAAAGGGACTCCTTTTAGCTGCTCTGTGTCTAAGGCTGGCTGTTCTATACTCTAATCTGTGTGTTTCTATCCACAAAATATGACTATCCATCCTGAAAAAGTAAGCAGATATGAGCTATACATTCAGTTTCTAAACATTGATTGCTCTGTACTAACTCTTTTGAGATCCTTTTCACATGTTATTCAGAAAGGTTAGAGTGAGGTAGCCATTTCTTCAATCAGCCTAGATATGTATGTTTGTTCAGACGTAAGACATTTACCAATTGAAATTAGAAGTAATCAGAAAATGGAAACAATGACTAAATGACTGTATGAATTAAAGATGTATAATGATAAAGTAGGGCGGCACGGTGGTGTGGTGGTTAGCACTGTCGCCTCCCAGCAAGAGGGTTCTGGGTTTGAATCCCGGGGGAACCAGGACCCTTCTGGGTGGAGTTTGCATGTTCTCCCTGTGTCTGCGTGGGTTCTCTCCGGGTTCTCCCGCTTCCTCCCACAGTCCAAAAACCTGCATGTTAGGCTGATTGGAGATTGGGGAAATTGCCCTTAGGAGTCAATGTGAGTGTGAGTGGTTGTTTGTCCTGTGTGTGGCCCTGCGGACTGTCCAGGGTGTACCCTGTACCCAGGGTGTACCCTGCCTCTCGCCCGTTGACCACTGGGATAGGCTCCAGTTCCCCCCGCGACCCCATAAGGGAATAAGCGGTATTTATAATGGGTGGATGGATGGATGGATGATAAAGTATTGTCTATTTCCTTTATTTATGCACAAAGACAGAATGTGGGCATGAATTTGAAAAATAAAAACAGAGAGTGTTCAAAGATTTAATTTCCGTGTTCCTTCTCGTAAGGAGATAAACCAGTTTGTTTGTTTGTTTTGAGAAACACTGTTGATGTAAAGGAAGTGAAATCCCAGGTAGTAACCTAGTTTTCTGTTTTAATTGACAGGGAATACCCGCAGAAAACACCTATCCTGTTGCTCTGGCCTATTTTGAACTCCACCGTTCTGGTATTACCAAACACTGGCACGCAATCTGAAAAATGCTGCAGAGCTTAATCAACTTGCAAATCACTTAGATAGGAAATATGTCTGACTACACTTATTTGACTTATTTTCAACGCTATATCTTTAACTTTTTCATTTCTATCTTACAAAGTACTCAGTGATTCAAATTGTTCTGTGTTATTTTTTTCAAAAAACATCCTTAAAGACGGACACAGGAAAAATTTTCACTGTTTTACCGGAGAACCATTGTTGTTGTGAGGTAATACAATTAGTATTTTTTTATTTCTATTAAGTTGAGGTAAAAAAAGGAAGTATTTTCTGTAAAAATTTTTCCCTCACAGGCATAACTCTCCTCTTTCGGCTTTTCTGTTTTTCAAAACCCGCCCTCGCAGTGAGGGCGTCGGATTGAATTGAACCTGTGGGTTAAGAAACAATCGTAATCTTTTGGCAGGTTTTCAGAAGTGGCCCTGAGCATGCAGGAGTGGTTGTCATTGCATAATCATTTCTGGTATTTTTGTGGAGCTCTGCCTGCACAGCTTTTCGGCTTCATCTCCTCTCACACAAAAACAGTTTTGTAACAGTAACCTGGAGTACTTGGCATTTGATGAGAAAGTAGCAGCCATACTGTGTGAGAGGATTGAGTGTAGGGTATTGAATATTTCACAGACTGAAGAGTCTTCATCTCAGATTGTGAGAAGCTTTTCCTTTTTCATAAAAGGATTTTTGCAAAATACAATAAACTAACTGGATTTTACAGATTTGTTTAATAAAAGTAGTCATTTTTCAAACTGTGGATAATTCAAACAAGTTTATTTGCATTTTTCCTTTGAAAGGATTAGTCCTTTGCTGACCCGCTGCTATTTTTTCATTTCAGATTTGTAGCTGACACCAATAAAAAAGTACATTTTTGGGGTTTTTGAAATGTCGATTAATTTGTTTAGTCAACCTAAACAGACACTGGGTGCTGTATGTTACTGCCTCTCTCGTCTTGGAACGAAAAGGTTTAGCACCCAACACACTGATGTCGGAAAGGAGAAGCTCTTGTACTAAAAACTCTTGTTTTTTGTTGCAATCAGACTTTCTTATTTCAGCTATTCGGGAAAAAGGTTGACATAACCCTTTGAATTGACATGATAAAACTGTCAACATAAAGGTGTTACGAAAGGACATCTTGAGGATTTGATAACAAACTGATAACGTGATTCCGTTCGGGTATGTAGGGCGTGGAAAAATCTAAAGCATGCAGGACAGGGGGCCATTAGAACCTAGTGAGATAAAAACATGGCTGTGATTTAGTGGTGTCAAAAACATGTTGCAATTTAAGGAAATGATATGAGGTTTCAGCCTTGTGTGTGAGTGTAAAATGCGATGCGTCCACACTATTTAAGACTGAAGGAAAAACAAAAAAGGGCTTCTTATGCTTCACTTTATTGTTCACAGTAGATGTGGCAGATAAATATCAACTATCAAATGCAAATTCATCCTATCATGGTATCAATGAATGGAATCTTACAGAGGAGGCCATAATGCAGTTAGGCATTCCATGAAAGGTCCATTATAAGCAGCAATATTTCCAAAGTAATTAGGCAACTTTGCAAGAAGTTGTGAAACAGCAAACGTTAACAACAAAATCTCAATTGATCCCATTAAATCCCACCGATTTAATAGTGTCTCTAAAAAATATTTAATATCTAAGGCCATAAAAATGTTACTGATCTGTTAATAAATTCCCAGTAGATTTTGAAAGAATAAAGGGTCTCAATGAAATATGTGCAGTAGTGCATGTTTACTGTAAATTGCCACATGACCGGAGCTGTTGACTTCCTGTTTGAAGAACAAGAAAGCTCCCAAATAGAAGATTAGTAAAGTATGTTAAACATAAAGATAGGACATAGATCTTTGATACACATGCTGTTTAAGGTGTGTAGTATAGATGTATCCATTTACAAATGATACCCGTATCTACATGCTAATGCACATAGGCTAAGAGTTCTACCTTACTTTCCGCCGCTAAATAAGTTCCTGCCTAATTTTACACACATAGACACACACACACACACACACACACACACACTTTCATTAAAGCTCTCAAAACAAAACAAAGGTCATTGTTAGCAACTGATGACAGCAATCCTGCAGGTTCATAATATTCTCTTCAACTCATTCTTTCACTGACCCTTAGCTCTTGCAACCATTTTACTGCTATCCACGCCTCCACGCTGAAAGGATTCTTACCCCTGGCGAAAAAACAAGGTGCATATCTGATTTTCAGTCCACTCGTGAGCAGTTTCATGGTTAGAATGGACAATTTGCAGTGGTGCCGAAAAACTGCTTCCAGAATTAGCAAGTAGTCATATCTTATGGACAGAAACAGTCTTGATAAAGTTATGTTTCACTCAGGCACTGTTTGATGAGGGCCCACATGGGGCCATGTGCCTCTCCGGGTGTCCAGCCAGCCGCTGGGCGTGTAGCTCTGTAGTTTGTCACTGTCGCCATTGTCATTCTCCCCGGCGCTGTCCGGCTGCTCCTCCTGCCTCATCAGCTGGTGGCAGCGGTAGCAGATCCTCTGCAGCTTGGTGGGGTGGATGTGGCCGATGACCTCCCGCTGCTGGGAGCACCGGCTGCACACCACAAAGCCGCACTTCCTGCAGTGGTGTCGGCGTTTGGTGCCGGTGAACTTGCCGAGGCAGCGCAGGCACTTCTGGGCGGCCCGGTCAGGAATCCAGGAGACGGCGAAGGTGCAGCGCGGCTGGCAGCCCCTGTCCTGAAGCAGGCGGCGGCGGCAGTCCTCGATGTGCTCCATCCAGGCCTGCTTCTCCTCGCACGACCCGGCAGACACGAAAAAGGACTTGCTCGCCGTGCAGATCAGCCACTGGTTCTTCATGTCGTCGCCGTCCTCCATGTCCTCCTGTTTGACATCCTCTGAAAAGCAGAAAAACAGTCCATAAAAACCAATGTCCACACTGGTGGCCTATTTCTCAAAATGTAATACATGCTAAGTACAAAGCACTGACATTGTAAGCTCACACAAATTACAAACATGTGAAATGAATTGCTCAAAAGCACACAAAACTATAAAGATAAGATCACTACAAATAAACCCAAAAGGAAGTAAGCTAAATTTCACATTAAGTGTATTAAAAATCATACACTTAATGCAAAAAAATGCAAAACCATTGGGATTCACAGTAACCTTTCCTTTAAAAATCAAAGGGCGAAATGAAGAAATTGTATACTGAGTCCATGATTGAATTTAAAGTGACAGGAAGTTCAGGATGACATCTGGATCATGTCCTCCTGGGAAATGAAGCGTCATGAGCTCCTCACCTAAAAAGATGACCTTTTGGTTGTTGTACCAGCGGCCCCTCACGAGGACGCTGCCGTACACCAGAATGTCATTGAAAAGGAAGAAGCCCTTCGGCTGCCACTTCTTGCGACCCTGCTTCATCAGAACGCCCTCTCCAAACAGCATCCGACCCGGACAGCACAGGGTCTCCCCTGATGGGCCGAAGGCGTTCTGCACCGCCTGGATGCGTTTTCGGTTCTCCCGGTCAAAGGCCTGCTGATCCATCTCTGCCTCCTGAAGTCTGCTGCGAGAGTGTGAGCTGCGACTTAAAGAGGCCGCCCGGCCGGTGACGTTCTGGGACTTTCCAGGTGTAGAATGAAAAATGTGTTGCGTAAGAAGTAAAAAAAAGATTTTAAAAAAACCCCTGAGAAACAAACACGGAAGTAAGGCTGCTTTTACACGCCTTTAACCATGCAAGGCTGCCAGGTTTTTTAATCAAGCTTGCAAATAGAAAACAAAACTTCTCATCCAAACAGGATCAGAAAATCTCTTCAACATGCATGTCAAATGTTAACCGTGCTGTTGTCACTCTAACTGGGCAGATCACCATTAGGTAAAACTGATGGATGTTCGTTAAGCATGCCCAAATAATCCCAAACAATTTACACCTTCCAGTAAGAACTGTTTGTTAATCAAAAACCAGTTTCTCAAACATTGTTTCCTGCAAGTCATTTTCGTTGCTAATCATTGGGTAAAATCTCAAACACTGGTTTTTGGCAGTCTGAGAGACGAAGCTTTTGGCGATAAATGTCATTCTTAACCCTATAATGCCAAATGTTTCCTATTTGATACATACGGTTTCTGAAGTCTTTTGGATCTGAGACTTTTTGCATCATTCAATGGTAAAAAGCTTTGCTCAAACCTGTTGTACACATTCAGATATACCTGATAACAGCCAGTAGAAGAATACACGAAAACATATTTTTGACTTGTTGCACGCTAATTTGATCAAAATAATTTCTGGAAAGGCTGGAAAAACAGATATTTCAAAGACTGAGATGTCTGCCTTCATCATCCATTTATGACACGTTATTATCTTCAGTGTGAAGTTGTAATTTGATAAGACAACATTGCATGAACGGAGGTGCAAAGCAAATCTAGGTCCGTCTTGAAGACGCTGACCATGAAAGAGTTAATGTTTAGAAATAAGAAAGACTAGAAGCCAGATTAAAAGACACACCTACATCCTGGTTATGTTGGCCAGTTCCAGTTTGTGTTGGCACTCGCTATGAATACTCTAAAAATAGTAAGCAGGTAGGTGAATCTGTCACTGCTCGTTGAATACAATGATTCTATTGTTCACCCTGAAGAGGAAATCAGACAAGAAACCAACAAGGAAATGCTTGGAAAGTTCGTGAGATAACACAACATAACATAACACAACACAACACAAGTTTGACCTTGCAACCTATATTTTGCAAAGTGACAGCAGATTTATTTCAACACACGTTAACCCATAATAGCCCAAAGATAAATAATTTGGGGCTAGAAAATGAAACCCATTTATTATATAAAAAATGTAAAAAATTTCAGGTACCTCCACAAAATGTCAGAGATCTATGACGTCCACAGGTTCAATTGGCCATTTTGAATAAACGTATTTCAGTTTAAACAGGCTGTTACACCTGTGTCACTCTGGGTTATACTTTCTGATGGCCTCCCCCGGAACCTATAAATAGCATCTGGACCCCTGAGGAAGGATTTGTTCAAACACCAAGGAGAGGGCACAGGAAAGACAAGTGAGTCACTACTTTTTAAGCACCTAAACACTTCTTCTATGGCACCTGCACTGTTAACACGCTTTACACAAACATTTGCTTAAGTTTCAACACAGTAGACCTTATTTCCTCTGAATAACTATTTTCCTCAAGGAGGTGCAGCTGTGCAGAGCCTGGAACAAAAGTTAACCTGTTAATCGTTGAAATACTCAATAAATACTCAGAGTTAAAACTTCTTGTGAACAAATGAGTCTTTATGAGCAAATCACTGCTTAAAGTGCAGTGCTAAACAAAGTGCTTGGTAAAGTGCTAATTAAATTGCTTTGAATCAATTGCAAAGTTCCTCCCAAAGTGCTACTTTTTTTTTTTTTATAAAAGTAGTTACATTAACATTTAAAACCTCTTCATTAAATGGGAAAACAGTGTCTTTTATTATTTCACACGTCAGCCAATTCTTTTGTGAAAGAACTTGCATGAAAAAAATAGTTTGTGTATCATGGACAAAATGGTTAAAAATGATGATAAATGAGACTTAGCCCTTTTGCTGGGTGCTCCTGGGGATTTTTTATATTGTCTGATACATTCAGTAAATATCTAGATTTGAATGACACGTGTCGTGCAGTAAAACGCTATCATGGGCCCAGTTATCTGTTATTCCCCTACCACTTATTTCTTTAAAACGGATGAAAACACACAGCCAAAGAGTGGGACCACAGTTGCATTATGGTTAGCTTTTAAAAAAAATCTCACATTTGTTTCCAATTTTAGAACTTACTGTCTGAAAATGGGAAAAGAGCACTCCAGTCATGCATTGTATTTATTGACTGTACTTTTGAACCCACTCAGAACTCACCATCACTAATAAATCACAAAGAAAAACATTTTTTCGAAGACTTAAAATGAAGAGACAAAGTCTTTAGAACAGAAAGAAAGTTGACTGCATATGCATCTGGAGAGTTATTTAGACTTCTTTTTTTTCTATTTTAGAAAACAAGAAATTAAGTGACTCCACAGGGACATCAAGTGGTCAAACCCATCAACGCATTTTCTTTTCTGAGGTGTGGGGGTCATTTATCTTGAATGAAATGTGATGTCTTATGAGAGGGATCACACAGCAGCAGAGTTTGATTAATCTTTATTTACTTTCATCACACTACTCTACAGGCAGAGAAATACATATTTGCAAGTGTATGTAAGACAGAACGCTCTTCTTCCACTCGAACGCGACATTACTTGGCAGCAAGGGAGAGATCCGGCTCGATAAAGGATCTGCGGAGGAGAGGGGGCGGTTTTGCTGAGCGGTCCAGTCGTGGCCGTGCTTCTAAAAGGGGATTGGTCCATAGTAGGCGGTGTAGGCGGCGATGATGCCGCTCGTGTCCATCATGTCCTCACAGGCCATGTTGGCCTCACACACCTCTCTCAGGCTGGAATGGAGAGGAGACAGATTGCTATTCACGATATGACCGTCTCCGTGTAATCTGACTATCTGAGGCAAACATTAAAAGGAACAGTTGTGAGTGTCTGTGATTGCTTCTCTTCGTAGGTGTTGAGAAATTAGAACGGATATACCTCTCCAGCTGAGTTAGGGATAACTCTCCAGCAGCTCTCTTCTGCCTCACCACCGTGGAGGCCTGCTCTCTCTCCACAAACAACCCTGCACATGCCACACAATGCCGTGTTATTTATTTATTTTGCATCCGTAGGTGGTTTATCATCATCATCACGACCGCAGCGGAGCAGAGCGTGTCACGTCGCAGCTCCGACTATCACCAGACTACCTCCTTTAACTGGAAATCCAAACAGCATGTGCCCGTCAGCCAGCCGAAGAATTTCCCAAGCAGACCGCATATTTGATAAAACCTCTTTAACGCGGTGAAGTCTGGCAGCAATCTAAGAAATTCAAATGTCAAAAACTAGTTTTGGGCAAAGCGAGTTGATTCAAATTTTATTCTCTCTGGTTTTAAGTCGTCAGTTCACAAAAGTGCACAAAAAGTTATTTTCCTCTCCTTTGACGAGGTCAAGCGGACCTAAAAATAGTTGTGCTTGGAAAAGGTTAATACGTTTTATAGGACTCTAACCTCCAAATACATTTTTCTTTTACATTTGCTCAGCAGCTTTGGAAATCTGAGGTCTATTTAGTATCTTAAAAGTAAGTACCTGAACACGTTTCTCTGGTACCATGCACCACTATGTTCTTCAGGTGAAATGTTAGTAATCAACAATTTGATCAACTTAGATAGAATAATTGCAAAATAACTGTGATGAGAGTTGCTCGTACCCTCCTGAGGTGGCGTGTCTCCAGCAGGCTGAAGGCCGGTGGCTGCACCTGTTAAACACCAGGGGAAAAAATAAAATTCCCCCCCAAAAATGACTGATTTGTTGAATTTCATCAATCGCTGTTACCGCAAGTATATCCATTTGTTCCCTTTTTTTCTATTTATGTTTGGCGTTTCTAAAATGTACAGAATTACAGGTGTCTGTAATTCTGGAGTGTTTCCTGCTGTGGGGAGCTTACCTGAGGTCACACATATGACTGTCAGGGAGCACAGAGCCAGGAGGACCAAAGTCTTCATCTTTCAGCTTCTTTCTTCACCGTCTTTACTGAGTTTCTTTTTCTTTCTGTGCCAGCGATGTGACCCAAGCCTCGGGCAGCTGCGTGTCTCTCCTCTCCCTGTGCGACAGTCTTTCGAACCCAGTTGAAATGCAAAGTGGGTTTATAGATGTGGCCCTCGTCGTGACACGGGCGTGTGATTGGTTGGAGAAAAGGGCATCACACACCCACAGGGATGCGCGTATACTCACCTCGGCAAAGCCCATTTGGGTAAAAAGAGGGACTCTTAAAAAATTTAATTCATGCCAGTTTATTGATTTAACACATGAATGGATGAGCTAAAGACAGTTGAGGTTTAGAGATTGTTTCAGAGTACATGTGGAAAGAGAGAATTTGTGGGCCAAAAGTCCTTCCATCACTGGTATGATTAGGTCTTTCTTTGAGACAACTAAAGGGATTTATGTTCTGAAACAATGCATGCATGTTGGTGTGAAAATGGGAAATAACTTGAGAACATACAAAGATGATAAAGAGAAAAAAAAGAAAAGAAAAAAGAGGCCCGAATGAAAGCACCTCCTGGAATCTTCAGAAAAAGCTGACAGCTGGCAGCCAGGAGAGACTTTTCCAGCACCCACAAACTTTTACATTTAGGTCACTAAGTGCATGTTGCAGGCAGAAGCATGTAATAGTAACTGAGAGAGACAAACCACCGTCTCTCACGATGTGACACGATTTTAATTCTGCGAGGCCTATTTTTTATAGCAAACCGCAGCGACTTTCTACAAAAAGAAGGCAACATTTAGAAGCAACCTCTGTTTGTTTGGCGAGCTGTAGAAATGAGGAAATATAATTTAAGTTCCTGTTTCCTGCTTCCAGCTCCAGTGAAGCTGAGGGAGGTAATTAAAATACGACTTCACGGAACAGAGACATCTTTTAATCTTCGCTTTGCTCTGCGAATGCATTACTTTTGAACGTTGCAGTTACACGGAACTGCTCCTGACTGCAGTCCTGGTTCTTTTTCTTTATTTTTACTGGATGTTCGGAATCTGGACAGGTCCCGGAAGTTCTGTAAAAGCGGGGTAATTTTAACTCGCTGGGTCAGCATTGGTGCCCTTGTCTCTTTTCAGAGCCAGATTTCGAGATGCAGCCTCAAGAGGGCCGTCACTGGCCACAGTTGTGCCAAGTGGCAAAAGGGACCAAGAAAGCAACCGCCTTTTTAGGTCTTTGGCATGCTGACGAGGACTGTGTTCAAATTGTGTTGATGGCAACCTGGACAATGAGGCACAGATGTGTGCTTTACTACATAAATTCCTCTTAAGGTCACAAGAAATTGTATCTCACTCTCAAACAAACCAGGGGGAGAAAATAAAGGCAAATTTAATGCTATACTTAGAGTTTGAAAAAGGTGAATAACTTGGGAACATTAAGGAAAAATGCATGCTTTGCTCTGAAGAATTTTGTATTAGTTTCTGATAGCTTCTCAAATGAATGTCTTTGTTTTGATTACCTAAGAATGAATCATTTATGCCATTTGGCCAATGGTTCCTTCTTAAAAGACAGGGTGGCCACATCTGAGCCACCCATGGTGCACCGGTTCGGATACACATTTCGTAACACATAAACACAAACCGAGATAATGGGAAGGCAAAGCGGATGCGGGAAAGGGCCATGCTTCAAAAACCAGAATCAACCCTTGTGTGGCGTTTCCCAGATGAGAATCTCTGATGAGGATCATGTCTTCCGAATGACACTGAAGTTGCTTGTTTTTTTTCCGATGCCTACAATTTGACAAACCAATAACCATGTGTTTGTTCACTCGAAGGTGTGTGGAAAGCGTTGGAGTTGGTAGCTATCTCTGACTCAACCACTTGGTGTTAGGAAAATTTAAACTTCAAGTAGTTACACACAGTTTTTGTCCATTTAATGCCACTTTGAAGTTCAACTGTCTATTGTATTTCACATACAGTAAATTGGATTTTTCTTATTTGGCAGATTTCTATTTTGCATTTGACATAAAGTGAAACTACAGTGATGCACAAGCTTGAACATTGTCTAAGCCTCTCTGTTAGTGTAACCAAAATACATTTTTATAGTCAAAGCTGAATGTTCCATTAAAAGATACTCATCGAAAAGACCTTTGCATGTGCTGTACTCTGGTTTCAGCTGCAGCACTGGTGTTTTTACATGTAAAGTAGTTAAAACGAACGCCCTCCTAGTCGTCTATAACAGGAATCTGTTCATCTCAGTAACACTGCAGCCAAGATGTGATTAAAACCACCTGAATCCCAAACAAAGTACAAACAGGTTTAGGAAAAAAATCCACATTTCCTTTTTATTTTTTGCAATACAATGGAAATGATCACTGACACATCAGTCCTGGTAACTTAAAAAAAATGTTAGCTGATAGTGAGCAGAGGAACCCCTCTTATGAGCATATCCTGCTAATGTATAAAAGCTGGGAAGGTGTCATAATAGTAGATACAAGAAATCCTGCAATTGTACAGGAGGCTAACTGTAGACTTTCACACGAGCAATGACTGGTTGTTTAGTCATTTAGGGCTTTTTTCTGGGATTTTATCCCAAAGCCAGAAGTGAGAACAAATAAAAACAGATAGATTGGGTGAAAAACATCATATCAATGCATACAAAGTATGGATAATTTTAGGTTGGTCGCTTTAGAATCGACGAATCCCAGCTGGTCTGTGGGGTTGCTGGGGTGGATAACGGGCTCCAAAGTATTTCTGGTAGGCCTGCTGGAAGCCGTGGCGGTAGGCGTAGTATCGGCAGGGAGAGTAGTCCTCGCAGGTCTCGGCACGTCTCTCTGCGGGAGACTTCCTGTTCCTGGTGGACGGGCAGGGTTTGCATTGCTTTATCAAATCATTCGCCCTCCGCTGCGGGCCCTGCGTTTGACTCAGCGGATGTTTATTTTGAATTGTCCCACGGGACTTTGTCTCAATTATCTGTCATGTTGTGTGCGCCTGGCATGCGTGTTTGCTTTTAAATCGTGTTATGCGGTCCGTGTGCGAGTCCCCAGGTGGAGCGTTTTACCTGTTGATGTCAAAGCCGTTGAAGATGTTTCCTCTGGGTGGATTAAAGACGTTGCCCCTCCTCGTTGGGATGAATGAGTTGGCTCGGTTTCGAGGCACAAACAACTCTGTAACCACAAAATTTAGCTGAACCAAAAAAAAAAAAATCTAATTCTAATCTTTAATGGCATGTCAACCATGCAGCTGCTCTGGCTCAGGTGGAGTAATGGTCGGGGTGATGTTAGTCGAGGGTGAAATGGGGATTACTAAATGCTGTAACAGCAGGCTGTGTTAGAAATGCATGCATGTTTTTCCAGAACTGAGATGCAATGGTTTAATCACCTTCAACGGACTCTGTGCTTTCATGAGACTCTAAGGGAAAAACATGGTTTCGGGTTAATCACATGTGAGAAATGTCTGTCTAACTGTCACCGAGAATAAATATGCGATCATTGATGGCAAAGTGAGGATGTCTGGGAGGATCTGTACCATAGCAGACACACAGAGAGACGACGGCACAGAGCGCCAACAGCTGAACGAGACTCTTCATCCTGGGGCTTTTGATCCTGGAAGAGGGAGAGAGCAGTCATGACGAGAATAAAATAAAAAAAAAGTTGAGAGAGTAACAGAATCTGTGGATAAACAGAAGAGAACCCAAAACTAGGGATGGCTAAAATGGCAGAGCTTCTATATATGTCGCTGTGGTTTCAAAGCAGACACATAAACAGGTAGTATGTGCTACCCTATGGGCTTTGGGACCGTTTTTATACGCGTCTGTGTAGAGCAAACACATACCAAGGACAGTATGAATTCATATGGCCAGACTGATGAGCCAGTGTGGGCAATTAAAGTCAAGGCCAGCAACGCTCCGTTCAAACCTCAAGTTTATCGGGAAGAGCCAACAGAGCTGTGGCTGAGAAAAGCTGTCCGGCTGCCAGCTAATTAAGTCCAAAATCACTTTTGCTTAACAGACTGTAATTATGAGCTGAAGGTATTCTACATGTTTCATCACACACACACACATTAACACATGTCTGCGTACGGCTCCAACATGTGCTCTCAAATGCTCCGTCACAGGAATTAAGTGACCCACGACAAGAGAAGTGACACCTGCATAAACAGTCAGCAGATGTGTTGGACGCCCAAAGCGTCCGTGCACACGTCCAATCGCACACAGATGTTGCACTTGTGCGTGTCTGCACGGCAGAAAGCCTTTCATCCCCATCGTCTGTTTGTGGGATTTGGATGGGATTCTGTTTCGGCAGACGCCGTCCTCGGTGCCATCAATGGCAGCTTTCATTATACCCCGGCACACACACACACACACACACACACGCTCACACATAAAACCCTCCGACACAGGCTTACACAGAGCCAGACGCCTTCACAGCATCGACCCCAGAGGCATAATTCAAAGTCGGCGGGCCCAGAGGGAGAGAGCCCAGACCCCAGAGTTCAAAGAGCGAAGGGGTTGGCACAGGCGGCCAGACGAGTATGTGCACGTCTGCGTGTCCATCAAGTGCTGACAACAGTGTCTGCGGAGTTTTACGCGAGTCTGAAGCTTAGCAGGGGTTCTAACTTTACACCCTACAGGCAGAATGTGCCCACCTCATTGGAAAAAAATCCCCTGTACCGAAGTCAGTCTGTAAAAGAGCTGCAATGCAACGTATTACCTTCTCTTTCCACAAAAGGAGACCTACTTAAATTCAACAGATGCACGTATTAGCAAAAATGGAAAATATGTTACAAAGGGTTAGCGGAATGAACACCAGCCAATGAGGAACCTTTTTCAGTTTGCCTAACAATGTTATTCTTTTTAAAAAACTTGGGGAAGAAAATACTTTTCATATGAAGCAGTTTAAGATTTGCTGTGATGCACTTACCTTGAAAGGGTATTAGAGTGAGAAGATTTGGAAATATCTCTGAGTATTTTCTCCCGGGGAATATTTCCTAATTCTTCACAGCAAAGCTTTTATACTCATCCTACCTCCCCCCACTCCCCCCCACCCCTTCATCTTCTACCTTCTGACTTCCCACCTCCCTTTTGCCTTTTCCCCTCCCTTCTCATGCTATCAGCCCTCTTTTCGACCATTTAATCAGACTGGGATATTAGCTCACTCTCTCCCGAACTCCTACGCCCTTTCCGAAGAGCACAGGACTGTGGGCGAGGGGGGGAAAAAGGCCAAGAGAAGCAGAGCAAAACAAGCAGGGGATTAAAAACACACACACAGACAGAGAAGAGGGTCAGGAGAGGCTGGCAAAGAGATGCCTGACCTGCCTTATAGCAGGTACATGGCAATATTCACCACTGTCTGCCAGTGCTGTTGCACAACAGAGCAAGAGCATCCGCCATATGGACACAGCATGGGCCGGCTGCACTGTTTATCCCAAATATGCCTCTGAGAAAATGGAAAGAAAATTGTATTTGTTGGGTAGCATTAAGTGGAAAGGATTGCTTTAAGGCTATACTTGTAAACAGGAAAAGGCTTCAGTGGTTTCATGCTCTCTTTAGGCAATAAAAATGGGGGAACACCTTATGCCTAAGGTATGATTATTTTCCAAAGGACATGACTCGCAAACTAGTGTTAGGGCTGGTTTAAAAAAGGTTGTGTTCGAGACATTTTCAAGAAAGTTTTGTCATTCAGAATTTTCCCCTGAGAAATGGCAGCCATAAATGAAGGACACAGTATGGACAGAATTTTACTCAAAGCCATTCTAAAGTGAGATACAACACAAAGCCTAAGGATAGAATAATAAGAGATTTTCCCTGGTCAGATATGTTTCACAGAGTTTATTGCAGATAGACAGAAAATGCTTCGAACTCAGGCAAGACATAGATGCAATGAGGAAGAATAGCCATCCAATGGCCAACAGGCCTAGGTTGCTCCTACCTTGGGGAGAGGATTTGGATAAAAAGCATTCTCTATGTTGATATTGTGTTGGATAGAAAGATTAGCTGGATGATCAGGGTTTTTTTTAGGAAGGTGTAGTCTATCAACATTCAGACATTCAGACATGAATGGGTTAACATTGGTTAACATTGGGGTCAGGTGGCAGGAATGACAGCTACCATTGGATATCTTCTGCATGGCAACGATTCAACAAGTCGTTTGAGGGGATGGCAGGACTTAAGGAAGTGAGTCACTGGACACTGTGGGAGAGTCGGGCTGGAAAATCCAACTCCTCCCATCTCTAGGGCCTTCACTGTGTTGATTTACAAGCAGTGCCCACTGACTGCTAAACCCACCTGTCGGCCCACACCTGGACCTGTCAAACTGGATGTGGTCAGAGGATTTAAAAAAAAAGTTGACTTGAGCAAAGTTGGATGATTTGAGAAGAAGCAGGCACCAGGCATCAGGGCACTCCTTCAGACAGGAAAGAAATGTGGCATTTGTTTTTCATACAATAAGAAAGAAATCATATAAAAGGTAAAAATCATTTAAATGGTTAGGCTAATCTTGCCATAGAACGGTTGCTAGGATAAGCAACGTAACTATAACTAAAAATAAACCCATTTGCTGTCATTGGACCTATAGCTCACTTGTCCACAATATAGTATGTTGAAGGATGTACCAGCACCACGTTCACATACTAATCTCACATGGTTAAAAGTTGTGTATGAATTGCTTCGATGGACAATCTTTAGTTTATCGATTCTGTTTCTCAAGTACAATCAACACAGTGACCCATCCATTCAGCAATCCATCCATCCATTATTGGCTACTGATCTGTGGGTTTTGGGGGGCACAGTCTGTGCAGATATCCCCAGACCACCCTTTATTCTACCTGCATTCAGTCGACTCACAGTTTAGGGTGGCCCCATGGGCTTGAATGGGTGTTTAATGTGGCATTTATGGGAACACATCATCTCTGAAGATCCCGAAACAAAGTTTAGTATTCATGCATTTGCTGCTCCCCCTCCAGGAAGTCTCCAGGACACCCACGTATAAATGAAGGTGCACAGAACAACGTCCCTATAGTGCAATTTTTGAGAGTTATGTAATACTACCTTACATTTGCCTCAGTCGGAGTCGTCTGTGAGTGACTGAGAGCAGACTCTGGGCAACATTAAACATACCAGAATAGGGGACATGCCAGGGGCTGGGACTCAGACAGACAGATAAACATTAGGATAGACATAAAAATGAAGATAAACCACAACTGGCAGATAAGAGTGGGAATGAGAGATTTAGAAGGAGAACAGAGGAAAGGGAATCAAACGAAGAAAGAAAACACGTTTTTCCGCCCGCATTGAGAAAAAAATAGCTGGAGATATAATCAGTGATGTGGTCATGTTAGTTTGCTAACTGTAGAAACTATTGAACATCTGGTTTATGTCTACAACATGTGTTAAAAGTCAACTTTTCCTAGGTAAATGTCGACACAGTGTCAGTAAAATACAGCTTGTTGCCTCTATGGCAAGTCAGTCAACTGTGCCGGAGCGAGATAAAAGATGAACGGGAAACAGGAGGAGAGCCAGCCAGCAGGGCTGTGTTTGAGCTCTGTGACTCATAAGGCTCACCTGTACAGAACATCTGTCCCAGGACCGGGAACTGGAGCTATCGACAGTGATCTTTTGGAAAATAGGGAGGATAAAATAACAAACTCAGGACTTGGGATCGGGGTAAAAGTCAATGGGAGTCACAGAGCGTCGCAAAATGGGAGGGAGAAGGTGTAAGAAATGAAGGAATGAGCATTTGGCCAAAGAAAATGAAGGAATGAGTATGCATAACCACAAATGTGCAAAGTATCCAAATAATGTCTGCGAAAACAAATTCTCTAAACTGTCTGGGCAGGCTTTTATTTCCCCCTGTGGGCTAGCAGGTGGACCTGGGGCCGCTCTGTGGTCCAGCCAGTCAGAGCGGACAGAGCATAAACATTCATTCAACAAGAGCTCTCAGGTTAAAAAAAAAAAAAAAAAAAACACATAGTTCTTCGGTGATAACATCTTTCCTATTTTTATGTCCGATATTATTAGCAGTCACAGCCGTGATTCACTGTTTTGCCTTCTATGCAAACACAGTGGACACACTGAGGAGTGTGTGACTCAGTCCATGAAAACATCATGTGATGTAAACACACATCTGAGCTCCTGTCCATGACATAGTAGGCACATCTGGCCAGAGTGGACGGAGGGCAGACGTTACTCAGAGCCGTCCGCCTCAGATGGCTCTGTTGTCCTGCGGTTGTGAATTTTGCCACATGGACGTCAAGTAAACTTCGTGCAGATTGATGGATCTTGCAGAACAGTGAAGGACCTGCAGAGCTCCGCGCCAGATTTTCATGACTGATATATTTCAGAACTTAATATGCCTAATTTGGCATAAATGGAAAACAATTTCTCGATGGTTTACTTTTTTGAGGGAAAGTGATCCAGCCAAATCACATTTTTCAGGCATCAAATGAACATATTTAGAAAACTGAACCACTCATGCGGGACGGTTTGAACAATTTCCCTGTCAGCTTTTCCAGCAGGCACTGCCTGCTAAACAGAGGTCAACATCCATTAATAAAACATTTTCTAGGCGGAGCAGACAGGAAATATGGTTTTGGAATCTGGCACTGTGGCCATCATACAGAGAGGAGAGATCCCAGCCCTTAATGCACGGTGCACACAGCTAGTTAGACAGGCCTATCTTTCTTTATGCTTGAACACCGTGTAAACATCTTCAGTTTTGGAGGTTCGAGTCTCCAGGTGTCCGGCAGCCTTATGTGTGGAGTTTGCATGTTCTCTCTGTGTTGGCATGGGTTCACTCCGGTTTTCTCCCACTGTCCAAAAACCTGCATGTTCCGTTACCTGAACAGTTTCACTTGCCCGTAGTCATGACTGTTAGTGTGTGTGGTTGTTTGTCTCTTTGTGGCCATGCGACCTGTCAACGGTGTACCCCCAGCTGTTGTCATCTGGGATAGGCTCCATAGTCCCCCCCCCCCCACCCCCGTGACCCCATTGGGAATAAGCCTTATAGAAAAAAGGATGGAAAAGGCTGTTTCCTGTAAGATTGGATTAAATGTGACATCATTGCAAGAGCAGAGAAGAATAGAAATAGCTAACTATTTAAGATGCTGCCATTTAAATACATGTGGTACTTCTATCATGGCCATTCAGTCAATAATGAGTATTTGATCCCACTAATGTAACGAAGATGAGAAATCCCATCGAGCCTCAGGTGGTTTCTGGCTAAAGCAAAATTCCATTTCCTTTGAAAAGAGCCTCCTTTGTTCTCCATCTTTACTCTTAGCTACATCAAACTGAGCTAACTTACCAGCTCGGGGCTTAAAGGTGAATGTAAAAGCACAAAAGCTGTTCAAACCCTCTCATCTAACCCTTTGCATGTCTACTGATCACAGGTGACAGTTTCCAGAGTTTTAGAAACACAATCCCTTCTGTTATAGCTTGTTAGATATTTCAGTTTTTGATTGCTTCATCTGACTCAAATGTTCAGAGGTGGCTTTTGGATTTTAAACGTCAGTTGTAATATTCAAACACAATTTTGCATGATCTACATTTTGTGCACACACTGCTTTGACTGTGCTTTGCTTGATGCCCCACAAAGGACTCCCTATTTAGTTTAAATGCTTTTTTTGTTGTTGCCAGTTTTGGGGATAGAATAGAAAGACTAGTATGCCCTTAAACATACTTGTCTGAACTCTTTTTCATCATCTCCTAAAACCCTGGGAGAGACTATTACAGAGAGTTTACAAACCACTTCAATTAGAAAACCGTTTGCCTCACAGCAAGCGAGGTTTCGGGCATCGGGCCATCGAGGCATCGGGTTGAGTCTTGCATAATTTCAGCTTTAATCTCCAGAGAAACCAGCTTACACAAAAACATTCCGCATCTTTAACTGTAGCTTTAACATAAACTTCCACGGATAATTAGACTTTTGTGTGTGTTGGAAATATCTAGTGTCTAAAAGCAGAAATCTCCATAAGGTCTTGAAATGACTAGCATTTGATTGAAGAGGTGTTTGTCTTTTGCAAGTGCTTTCGTATGTTTATTGCAGACCAGCCTTGAGCGGTCTAATAAATGGAAGCAAACTGGGAGTCTTGCTTCCTGCCTGAACGCATCCAAGGCCAGATGCACAGATGTGCACGCATCTGTGAGTGTATTGATGTTTTTTTACTGCAAATTTATCCGCTTCTATTTCTCATAAGGGCTCCATCCAGCTTTTTCATTTTATGTGCTGTTTACTTTACCCCCCCCCCCCCACACTGGTCTTCAGGTGCCAGATATAACAAACAGGCCTGCAGGGCATGCAACCAGCACAACATTAACCTGTGAGGAATTCTACTCGCACTCTCATATAGACCCACAGAATCAGATAGCTTTCACAAACAGACAACACAAATAAGGGATCACAGGGAGCGGCTCTGTTTACCGAAGGCTGACGTGTGCAGAAATAATATGAATCTGCTGGATAAAAAAGATCAGCCTTGTGGAGTTTGCCGTTTAGGAACTTCCTGAACCATGATCTGACAATGGTTGTCATGCATGACTACAAACACACAAACTACAACAATCTGCTCTGCATCCCCCCCTCCACCCCTCCATTCTCCAAAATAAACAAAAAAAAAGAAAACAAAGTGTCCCATTCTCAGTTGTAGCTCTGCATCCTTTTCTCTTGGCCATGCATACCTGCTAATTATCCAAGGCCAGAGTCTAAGTCTTGGACTCCATCACCTCTTTTTGGGATTCTAAACTTAAACTTTGAATCTTAAGATTCCTCCAATCTAATAAAAGCATATGAATGTCAATTTCAATGC
Organism: Menidia beryllina; assembly: GCA_013363375.1. Lineage (NCBI taxonomy): Eukaryota > Metazoa > Chordata > Actinopteri > Atheriniformes > Atherinopsidae > Menidia > Menidia beryllina. The sequence continues at coordinate 1,151,156 of JABUIW010000036.1, forward strand.
ACAAATGAGTGTCAATAACATGTGATACAGATGTGCATGTAAAGGAAGTTGGGAACACGGTTCAAATGTCAGGGTTTTTGGCACATTTGGCCTTTTCCTCTCCCCTTTTGTGGTTTCCACAAAACAGCTGCTGGAATGATACGCACGCACAAACAAAAACAGGCTAAGCAGTGAGCCAACAAACGGCCTCCGACGAGTCTGGGACACGCAGACCGCCGGTGGCCGCAGCGAGGAGGCCGATGCTCCAGCCCCTCAGCTCCCTCCCGACCGACATTCTTACACTCAGAAACCATTGCTCGTATGACAAAAAGGCATTTCAAAACCCATGGGGAACAGGACGACCTTGCCTACAACTAAGCATGGTGGAGGTCCTATCATGTTGCGGGGATTTTTTGGTCTCTCTGCAAGGGAATGGTTTACAATGCCCTGATAGTGTCAAATTTTACCCAGTTTCAGAGCAAGGTCTGAGTTTAGGTTCCAGGCCTCGTTGCAGGACACGTAAAGAATGACTGAAAACACAAAGAACTGACTATCTAGCCCTGGGGATGTACTGAGGCCGGACTCAGTTCCTCTCTGGTGATTTCAGATCTGGCATGGCACTAGAGACCTATGCAAGCTTGAATGAAAGGGTCCACGGCAGCAGCGATTGTGAAATGAATGCACTTTCCTTGTACATAAAGCATTTTTATTCCAGTTTAATGAAAACAAAACCTTGTTACAATGAACAAATAATGATATAAAAATGTTGCTAAATCATAGGCTCTGCATAACATGTGATATGAATATGTAGATCTGAGTTTTTTTTAACCAAATTTTAATTGTCTGATTGTGATTAAATGGGCCCAACTTGTAATGACAGGCCGCATCGTAAGTTATCAATTACCCATGATCTCAGACCTGAACAAGCAAGTGTGTGTCCACCTCACTATGACTCTAGATAATAGTATGCTGAGGACGCTGCGACCAGGATCCCACAAAACCTCTGACTTTATTCATAGCAGACTTTGGTATGCAGTGTGTCCACTGTCCAATACTGACTTGTGGTCAGATTCAGCGAAAAAAAAAGAAGAAAAAAATCTGTCCTCTGTAACCCAGGCTAAAAAAAAACAAAAAAAAAACTGAAGGACAGTTTAGGCCTCAGTGAGTGGGACGAATGCGCCATCTACAGGTAAGAAAAAAGGTAACAATCCATTGGAATGACTCTCTTACCAGTACTTAGTATTTAGAGTTGGAGGAAATGATGTAATATAAGAAAATAAGTAAATGTAATATAAGAAAAAGATACAGCTTTGTAAACGTAGGAGCTCAGAGACCTTATTTCATGTAGATTTTTATAGCTCCAATTGTTCCGTCACTGTCTATATTTTGGTCCAGATGTACAAAGTCTGTTATTCCTCAGATAGAGTTGAAATATCCATCTACTGTATGATTCCCTCTCTCATGAGGCATCATGAGAAGTCTACATTTGGACTCATTTTGCCTTCTTCTGTGGCTGTTACATCATGAATGCGAGTGGTAAATTGTGTTGTGTGAAAGTTTCTCCTTTTGAAGCCTCCTCTGAGCTCCCTCACTCTGAGCTTGTGGATGTCTCTGGACTTATATGCTATTAAGCTGGATGAGAGCCTTACAGTGAGTCTGTCTCTGGAGCTTTCCTGACCTCTCCCTGACTGCCTGAGAGCTGCCGGTGAAGACTAGTAATGAGATATCAGCCCCCATAGAGGTACCCAGGGAGGAGTGGAAAGTGTTATTTCTCATCATCACTCACTTCTCTCACTGAAGCCTTCCCCCCCGCCTCCCTCCACTCTCTTTGCTCGTCTCTCCTTTGTCTTTCCCCCCCAGCATGCCTCTCCACTCTTATCGTCGGTCTTTCCTGTGATGTGTCTGCACATTCTGCTGCAGTGCGAGTGGGTGATGGACTAAAGTAAAAGTTTCCACTTTTGCTTCACATGCCCACAGCTAGGGTTGGGATGCAGAGGAGGCTTTCAGAGTTTATTGCGGTGCACAGAGAACAAGATGCTGCGGTATGGATGCGTCTCAGGTGAAGCCATGCAAAAAAGTCCATACATTTTAGGCTAATGTAGATGCTTTAATGAAGAAAGCCGTTTCGGATGGCTGGCCCGAAGAACATTTAGCAAGATCAAAACAAATAAAATGTATGTTCTAGATCCTCTTTGGTTCAAAACTCTCTGCACACACAAGAAATTATGCCTAAATCAAGATTTGTGACGTATATAAACGTTTGGCTTCCATCAGAGTTGAAATGCAGTACACTTCACAGCTCACAGGTACTTTCGGAATGCTCCTGCTTCCTGCTGCTTCAAATATGACTTTTAATAACTGAATGCCAAGTGCAGTCCACTCCACAGGGAGCAGCGGGGAAGTAGGTACATAGCCGGTGTGCGGTAAGCAAGATGAAGTGGATCAAAGCCGCGCAACAGCTTATCTCCACCGCGCAGCAGGAACCCCAGCAAACGCCGAACCCCTATCTCAGAGCGTTAGCTGTTCTTCATACAAACAATAGGGAAAGAGGAGCAGAATGCAGAATTTTCATACCTGTTGTGCCCAACTGTAATATCAGCCGCAGCGGCTCTCCTTGTAATAGACTTACCATTGTTTCCGGTTAGTTGTGTGTCTTTTCCAGTATCTAAATACTGACGTGGCCTCCCTTTATCATTTAGTCCACACAGAAGATAATGAGCTTTGTTGCATCTGGCCATTGTTCATCACTAACAATACACAATTAAAGCTAAATACCAAAGTGGACACATTCAAAGATCACAATTTGTTACTCTGATTAAATGGATTTATGGTGTATGGGAGAGAAGCTCCTTTTACATGGAATAAATTGGGTTGCTCAATATCAAAATATCAATATCTTGTTTACTGAAATCCAACTATAACTGAGCTCTTTAACTCAGTTCAACAGATTGTTGAACTGATCTTCACTTTAGGAGTCAAGCAGACACCATAAAGGCAAAGAGTCCATTGGCACGGGTTCACGGGGTTTGTTTCCCTGCTGTTTTTACGTGCTCAGCACGGCGCCATGTTAATGATCTCGCAGCTGCTCAAAACTTATAGGATCCATAATGTGTCTTCCTCAGCCTCCCAGGTTTTAATAACTGCGTGAGAGCATCAACCCCTGGCATCGCAAAGTTATAGACCCCATTAAGTATTAATGGGCAGGCCTACATCACCGCGCCGTGAGCTGGAAACGGAATGTTTGGAGCGGCCGAGGGGCGATTAAGCCCCCACCATCACGCGGGACTGAATAATGAAGCCGAACACATCGGGAGTTTATGGGCTCGGGCTCGAAATATAAACGTATAAACCCGCTTGAACCATCTTCATTAGCGGCACCATTCTTCAGAGTTAAAGAGAGGTGGAAGAAGACGCCCGTCTGGAAGCCGGTTGAGGATTTGATTCCCCCCCCCCGCCGCTCCTTTTCATCCCCAGCATGACAACAAATGCAACATTTATCAGGTCTGCAGGCACATCACAGGAAACGTGGAAGAAAAAATAAACCGACAAAAACTGAGGTGCAGGGGAGATGAAGGAGAGCTCCTCACGCTTTACTTTTGAGGCGGCCATGTGACACCCTAGTGTGTCACAATTTCCTCTTCTCCTTTTTCACCCCTCATCATGCTCCTCTGGAAAGTGGCTGAGCACCTGCCATGCCCAATAACCCTCCGCTGCCTAATTTCTCCTCCATTCAAACCTACCTTTTAATCCCGTGCCACCACTTTTTCCGCATTCATCCCCGCACCACTAAAAACCCTTCATCTCTCTGCTCCCTTCCCTTTCGGCTTCCTCCTTGCAGCAGCACGGTAAATAGATTTTTCAGAGTGAGATCTCCGTATTATGCAGGTGGTGAAAAAAAATCTAATTACAGCACAGGCATTCACCCTCCGAAACGTGTTGTGCATTCCAACACACTCGGACCCAATAATCCCAGAGTGTTGTGCTGATATTTCTTCCCCGGTGGGACACTGGTCCTGGATGCATGTATTTGCACTGTACCAACCAAGAGCCGATGAGATGTTGTGTTTCTGGGTGCCTTCGGCATTGTTTGCCTCCATTAATTACCTATAATGCTGTTTTGCAGTTCTTTCCAGCCCACTGGAGAGCCATCCACCAACACTACCCTGTCTTGTGTCATGACAACGTCAAAGCGCTTTAATTTGCTGATATCCAATTAGTCTCTCTCTCTCTCGCACAACAATCTAATAAGCACACTGTGTTAATGAGGCTTAAAGCCAAGATTACAGCTGCAACTCCCAGTTTTAGCCTCATCCATCAATGTACATTTGCTTTCCGATTGATTCAGTCACCCTTTTGCCTTTTTTCTTCCTTCCTTTAGTTTTCTTCTCTTCCCTCCCGAAGCCGCTTCCTTGCTGCCTTCTTGGAGGACTTGGCTCGATCAACAGTGCGTGGGGATTTAAAAGCATGAAGGCGAAAGCTTTTGGCTTTTGGGGTCAACTTTGCGCACTGCCCATGTGCACGTCGACCTTCCTGCAGGATTCACTACCGACTCAAAAGGTCCCCTTGTCTGCTCATGTACCCCACGTGTGCCTCGGCTTCACATTCTAATGGTCTCACATTTCTCTGAGGCACAGGTACTCAGTGGTGCCCACATAGCATTTATTCAGAAGTAAGTAATAAATAAAGAGAATTACGTTTTAAGCTCTCTGTGGAGTTGACAAAACGATAAAAAATGCACAGGAAGTTCCTGGTTCCATGCCGGTGGATGAAAGGTGTTTGCTTCAGAATCAGGTCCATGCAGAAATATGAATTCTACACACACTCTTTTGTTCTCCGAGAGGGATTTCATTTCCAGGCTTGGGGCATGCTCAGAATCTGAGTTTGCTCCGGTAGCTTGGAACCCACTGGAAACTTCTGGAAACCTCTGTCTGTGCTCTCGGCTGAGAGATTCTCCCTCTCATGTTTTCGTTAAGCTGCTTTGGCCTTATCTTTTCTGCTGATGCTTTACAACTCACGTCTTGCTCGTATGAACTCGCTGCTCTCCTGAGCCACTACGAAGCTGATTAAAACCAACAGTCTTTTCCACTGATATTTACTGATGTTTTCTTTTGTATTTACATTGTAGAAGCCCATATTTGTTCTGAGGAAAGAAGGCTTAGCTGCAGAAATGATCATTTTATCATTCCACTGAATGTGTTCTACCACAAAAAAATCTTCTGTCAAGGTTTTTCTCCCACCAGCTATTTCCAAATGCCCGTATTTCTTAGCTATAAAATATGCTGCATGCGTCCAATCATATGACATAGAAAAAGCGTGAGATTCACATATGTGTGTGTGTTTGAGAAGAATTGTAGATGATGAGTTGGCACTTGGTTTTCATTCACACTGCACTGAGCATGAAATGACTTTCTCTCCAGAAATATCTATGCAATTAAGGCGTCATTGGGGCAATTCTGATAAGCCAGGCAGCCCATTTGTCTTGTGTTTACTCTGGTTCCATCATGTACAATCGAATCCACACAGACTGAAACTAATCATCGGTTATTTTTCATTCTGAGCCATCTTTCATTTCTCTAATCATGTAAGACGAAAATCAAGGTCGCTTCAACCAGAATCTTTTTTTTTATTTTTATTATTCATCTGTTTTACATTCAGACAAAAACAGCTGCGGGGTTGCTAGGCTGTCCGCTGCCTGGCGCGTTTCCTGAGCCCGGTGTTTTCATTGCTGCCTCAAATGAAATATTAAGAAACAAATGACTTCACACCCACACGCCTGCTCGCTGAGCTCGGCGTTCACAGCTCGGCGCAGCCCGACAGGCAAAAGGAAACAAGGATTTTTATTTCAGGGCAGAAGGGAACTCGCTGGGACTCTGATCGTAACAATTCTGCGTTTACGCACAGTGATCCCATTTCCTTTAACAGACTAATCGAGGAGTTTGAGAGGAAAGCTAGAGCTAAGAAATAGCACTTTGCCTGTTTGCACTATGTATGGGCACCTGATCAAAACAAAGGGGAAAGGGAAAAGCTTAAATCCAATTTTCAGCATATCTTAGAAAGAACATATTTCTTACATATAGCACTAATGAGATACTTCATTTCAAGATATTCATTGAAGAAGGGGTAAGTGTTTTAAAAAAAATAATTATGTGAAAGGCGTGAGGAGAGGAACAAAAAGTCTCAGAGAGCTCCTGAAGATATCCTCGGAAAAGCTTTGTGACGACAAACAACGTAAGCCAGTGAAAGGAGATTCAGGTCAATCTGTCCTTCAGAGAATTGTTTCCAGTGTTCGTTTGGTTGAGCACGCTGACTTCTTAAGATGTTACGTAACACTGGCACACAAAGGAAAAACTGACATCAGCCCCCGAAAGCATGCCAAAATTAGAAAGGCTTCGGCAAAGAACAAACAGAAGGACTAATGAGCCGGTTTGTGCAGCAATAATAGAAAAAAGGTCTGTTTTTGGAAAGAGAAGAAGGGAAACAAGTTAGTGAAAGTAAAGCCCAAAGCGTCTGTGAACATACCAGCCAGAGAACAGATGAGAGAAATTGGAAATCATCCCAGAAAGGAATTTGTCAACCGTCATGAAAGTCAAAGATGTCGACAGAAACAGAGGGCATTTCACACTACAAAGCTTAAATGAGCAGAACGGAGGGAAATTGGAAATGCATAATGTGGTTGTATCTTAAGTGAATTTTCTCTAAGCCGAGCTGTGGAACTTAATTCAGAGAGAGAGAAGGCTGAACCAAAAAGAAAGGACTTATGTAAAACACAAGGCAAGACACGCTTTAGGGATTGTCATGTTTAAAATATATCACAGAGAAGGTTGTTGTGGCCAACTGCTGGAAATATAGCTTTAAAAATGTGTTCTTGTGGCAGAAGGTAGCCAAGAGAATTGTGGGAAATGTTAATTGTCTTAAGGACACATTTTAAAAAAGAATACTAAAAGTGTATAATCATATGCTGGGAGGTGACAGTTTTTTGTTGTGTACTTGAAACAACATACTTACATGAACACATGTTTCTCTCACTTTACAAATAAAGTAAGAAACATTTGATTTCTAAAAATAATTTCTGCAAAGGAAATTATTCTAACTCTACCCTTTGTCACAGGCCTTGTGCTTCTATATATTTATATTAAAATGACAAAATCTTATCTTTCTGTGGAACAATAACAACCTAAATTGATGCCTTTTCAGCTAGTTGGGGGGTGACACTTTGTGGTAAAAGTGTGATATTTTACAAAAAGAATTGTCATAACCCATGCTTAATTTAGGCATTGCTTACATAAACTTAATTGTTTAGGTAGTTTAGGTAAGTATATCCTATGACCAAGTCTAATGAGTAAAAAATGTGCTCTACCAAATGGTTGATCAGGTTGTTAAAGGGTTAGGGGTCTTTTAATTCAACATTCAACTTATATAACCAGCTCAATAACTAATGCGAATACAGCCCTTTCCGTTTATGGTGCAAATGCCACCAGCGGCCATTTACAGTGGCAAAAATGAGCTAATGATGTTCTACAGCTCCTTTGTACCAATGTTTCACCAGTCCAAGAAATAAGAATAAGCAAACGTTGTGATATTTGGTGATGTAATTGAACAATCCAAGCCAGTTCAAAACATACCTCATCACGGCATCATTCACCCTCAGACAGGGAGCAATTCACTTTCGCCCCTTAAAGCTAGAAGCAAAGACATGTTTACAAAGGGTGTGTCTGCAGTGCACCCACATGTCTGCGTGTCTGCCCATCAGTCTATCTGTACACAAACATATCTATGTGTGGACATGGGGCTGACACCTTTGTCCACATCACCCACCGAATGGGACACATCAGTCTAAAATTACAGTAAAAAAAAAAAACCCAGAGTAAGCCAAATCTATTTCAAGTATGGAATACAAACAGAGCAAAAGCAAAGAAGGTACAGAGGGATGTAGTCAGTGCGAATTAGAGATGTTCTGTGAAGTTAAATAGGGAATCTCTGCTTTCACAGCACGTCTTCAACCATTGAAAAAAAATTAATAATAATATGATCTTCGTTTGTACAAACAGATTTTTAAAAAAAGACAAAAAAGGCTGAAAAAGACACTTTTAATGCTTAACAAAGCATATATGTTAATGCAAGCTTTACCCCTAAATGTCCATGGGAAAGGAATAAACACTATCTCCTGACCTGAGTCGGGGGGGAGACTTTTGCCAAATCATTTGGTTTAAACCACCCGTGTTCCTGGAAAACGTTCTTATTATAGAATCGGTGAAGCCTGACACAGTTTGCCAGCTTAAAGGTTTTTCCTCCACAGCACAGGATCTTAACACAAACTCAAATCACTCAAATGAGAGAAAGAGACGGCTGCTTTTGAAGAGCCCTGCTCTACGAACAAATGAAAGCGTCTGAGGCCGAGGTCTGAAAAAGAAAAGGTGGGGACGCTCCCACTAAAAGCGGTTTGGAGGTCAGAGGTTGATGTAGCTAATATTTTTTTTTTTAAACCTTGGCACGTCTAAGGCAGGGCTTTGCTAGCCACGACACTTTGAGCCTCCTCTGCAGCCGTCAACAGTAATAAAAGTCCAACATCTGACCTCATATTCACCAAAATCCAGACGGTCTGAGCTCTGTGCCCCAATTCAGACAGGACCAGACGTGCGGGGACACACATGATTCACGCGCCTGAGCTTCCGTTAAGGTCCTGGGTTTATTTTTCTTACATAAAAAGAGGTATTCTCTCTAGAATGAATGTCCCTCTTTTCTCTTCCTCAGACATTTTATCTTCATGACATCCATCTGTAACCTCAGACACTTCACCACACTTGGGTTATAGACAGAGGCTAACTGAGCTAACGGAACCGTCTAAAGTGATGACGCGCTGTTTTTAAAGTCATAACTATTTATTTTTTCATTTGAACCGAATCCATGAGTGCCATGTTTGTTGATGTGGTCTTTGGCTAACATGCTGTCGAGTTAAATATATAAAAACAGCCACAGTTTCTACAGCCGCGGAACTGTTTGCTGCCCCGGAGCAGTGTTTCAGTGTCGTGTCCTGTCCTTAATCCAATTAGAGGAAGCAGTATTAGCGAGTTGTACACAGGCCTGAGCTGTGAAACCTGACACACTGACCTGCAAGAGGAGGAAGAGGAGCTGTGCGGGGTGGCTGTGGAGTTTAGCTTGCGGTTTAATTGTGAGCCTTCATATTCTAATGAGGCCACAGATATACTGAGTCACAGCTAAATTTTTCTAAAAAAACAAACAAAGGAAAAACAAAAAGAAGTTAATATAATTTCCACACAGAAAGGAACAAATGGACGTCACAGAAGTGAAAACTCACGACATCCGACTATTTTAAAGGCAATGATAACACACATGTGTGGACCGGCTAGATTTAAAATGTAATATCCACAGTAAAAACAAAACGAGAGAGGGAATTTACATAAGCATGTGTTCATTTGCAGAACGTGTTAAAAAAGAGAACGTCTTCTCCATATCTCCGGCCCACATTCTGTATAAAGGAGCTTAGTCATTGTCCTGTCCTCCTTCTCATCTGGGTGCTCAATAGCTGCCCTGAAAACCTCAGCTAACATGCACAGGATATAATCAAGCCCAAATCCTAATGACCATAGTCTGGTATCACTAGACTTTAGCACCACGGGTCATCAGACTAATCAGGTGCCGCAAACTGGAACGACTCCCTGACCTCTCAGAATCAGAATCAGAATCAGAATCAGAAATACTTTAATAATCCCAGAGGGAAATTATTTGTCAGGCCCAACGGTAAATCATGAAACTGGATCGGGATGAAACCGGACCCATAATTCATGTTAAACCAAAGTATGAAGTCCAGGTCCAGGATTTACACCACTGACAACAGAATGTGTTCTTTAAAAACTGGAATAAAAAAAAAACTCCTGTATTTCATCTCATTTAAAATTTAAAAAGAAGAGGGTGCACTTTTGAATTAAATTCTACCAAATTCATTTGGATACGACATTCATGCTGTCAGGAGGATGAACGTTGGCCATTTTAGGGGCCGTAATGATATAATGAGTGGCTGTTAATTAAGTAGACCATAAATGGGTGAGGGTTTCCAAAAGTGTGTGGGATATTTATGCTATGATCCCTCCCGTCCCCATCCCACTGGCTGTTGATGTGTGGGGTCTTTGTGGAGTGGGCTTGCTCTCACAGATCCTTTTACATTTGTATCAGAGAAGCTTGTAGGCTGGATGATGATTTTTTGTGTTCTTTCAGCCTTTTCTACATTTGAGAGGGGGCGTTGCTCTGGGGGCATCAAATTATTAAACAATTAGTAACTCATCTGCAAAAATGTTTCAATTAAATTGGTGAGAAATGTTAATTGACATCTACGTGAACTGAAGCTTCCGGGATGTAGCAGTTCCTGGAATGTCGTTTTTCCCCAGAAAACAGAGCGTTGTTGAACGTTCTGATGAACTGTTTGCGGAGATCTTCAAATCTGGGACCACTGCGTGCTAAAAATAAGAGCAGACGACTTTTTCACATGTGACAAGAAGCACCTCACATGGAACAGAAACGCGACCCGCAGATCGTCTTCTGGGAGAACAGCTAAAAGCAGGCGTGCCGGGGTTTAGAGGGATAAGCTGGTTAAAATCTTTCCAGACTGATCTCTGACATTGTCTGAGATCAGGGGGGGGGGGGGGGGGGGAGCAAGGAGCAAGGGCAATGGCCAGAGGGGAGGGAGAGGATGCGGGTTTGGTGGAGGAGTTTGGCTGACCTTTACCGGGCACCATGTGACTGGAAAGAAGAGGATGTGGGGATTAGGGGTGGAGGTATAAAAGCAGGACCAAGCCGACCAGACAGCACGGACTCGAGGAGGAGACTGAAGAAGAAGAAGAAGCTCCAAGCAGAAGCCTCTCGGGAAACTTGTGAGAACAGGTAGGAACAAACTACTCCTGCTGCTTCAACAACTTTTTGATCGGTAAATTAGACCTTTCTGACTTATTCAGACTACCGGCGGCTGCTTGTTCTTCACATGAGGCTTCCTAAACTATTCTGTACAACAATGGCTTCTATGGATCTGATGCAGGGTAGGGCCAGGATTCAGAATAGGGAACCTTTTGTAGAGCAATCGTGCACAGATAGCTGTGCCTTAACCTAACGTTGCTTCCAAAGCTGTAAACGAATGACTGGAAAAGGAAGTCAGACATCTAGTTAAAGTAGAGAGAAGGTGTCACTGGAAATAATAATTTAAAAGAAATACTAGGAATCATACCAGAAGTTGGTGATGTCTTTTAATCCAGACTTCACTCGTTGCTGCTGAGGAAGCCAGACATGACTGAAAAGCGGAAGAGGGCTGATGCCAAAGCCGGGAGTAAAGCCGATTGCATTTAAGAGCAACAGTCACAGCAGACAGATGGCTAATAATCTGCCGGGCAGCATCCCGACCGTGGTGCTGATGCAGGACAAGCGCATATGTTTGAGCCGCAAAACGGGCCAAACAACAGAGTTTTTCACCTCGGTCAAAGGCCCCCGACAGGATTAGCCGCATCCGCAGAAAAGGGCAGGGGGAAACTTTGGCTGGACGCTGATCTAGAGGAAAAACAAGAGAAACATAGTCAGCTCAGACACATTTCAACGGTCAATTGATCTCAGTTGTGAGAAAGCTGACATGTAAGAGGTTGAGTTTCAACCTCAGGTAAAAGTTTGGGGTCAAGAATGAAGGTTGTTTTCTTGTTTCGCATGAGAAAGGGCAATTAGTCGGATGAGGATTGTAGTGGGATTAAGGTTTATCTGGCTGTTTAGCCTAATCTGCATAATCTCCACTGATTGGCATTAAGGGCTTGGAAGCAAACAGGATTAAAGCAGGGCAGCAGGAAGCAGAAGAAGCCATGCCAGGAAAGCAGGCTTTGAAAAAAATTGTTTACATCGCCTTTTTCTTTTCTTCTCCCCCAGACACTCAGCAGAAATGAACTCCAGCCCACCGGCAGGAAGCGCCCTGGCCCCCGGCGGAGCCACCGGCCCAACAACACCCAAGAAGGGACCACCCAAGTTCAAGCAGAGGCAGACTCGTACATTCAAGAGCAAAGCCCCCAAGCCAGGCCAGAAGGGGTACAGACTCATTTATTCACACTTACCTGCTCATTCATTTAGGGTTTTCTTTTTTTCCACGCTGACCACTCCTGTTCCCTCTCTCGCCAGATTCGGTGACGACATCCCCGGCATGGAGGGTCTCGGCACAGACATCACAGTGGTGTGCCCATGGGAAGCCTTCGGCGACATGGAGCTCAGCGACCTGGCCAAATACGGCATCATCTAAACCTCCTGCCTTCCTCAGACCTTCCCTCTGATCCTCTCTTCCCTGCCTTTTTTTTTCTCCACCTTGAGCTCGGCCGGCCAAGATAAGGCAGCCGGCTAACCCACTAATGCCCTCTCGTCTGTCTACCTCATGCTTAACTCCACTAAGTGGATGGCGTTATTATTTTTTATAATATAACATTATACTGCTTGCAGTATATATATATATATTTATATTATACTTGAATTGAGAAGACGGGAAAAACCTCCACATTCCTTGTTCCTTTCCCTATCCATCTAAAGCAGTATTCTGAACCTCTCCTCTCCACCCACGGACTTCCCCGTCTCCCTCTCTGGCCCTCCTGACTCGCTGCAAAGGATGCAAGCCAAAGGCTAGCCGAATACTAGCTCGTATTTGCTTCTAGCTCTAGGTTAACATGTAAATAATGCATCCTCAGAGTTGCGTACCTTTTTGACCTTGCCTTCCGTCTTACCTTTTGTACTTCCCTCCTCTTTTATTTTGCATTGTATTTTCTACGCTTTGTGACTGGCGCTATTGTAAACACCAAGGGACGCAAGGAGAGGGCAACGAGCAGTTAAAGGTGAAAGCTACAATGCACCTTCATGTGATCCCAGAGGAGGAACTCCCTCTCATCTCACACTTCACCTCCCTCTCTCCCCGTTGCTTTCTGAACCCAGCTCCCTCCTATGAGAAAAAATACCGGCATATACTGCATGTGTTTTGTGTTTGTGAGCACAATGCTACAGAATATGTACTGTGAACTGGTATGTACCAATAGATGCAATAAAAATGAGTCTATTTTCAGTACTTTGTCATCCTCCTCTTTTTTTAGAACACAGGTGCAACATAAGTGTTTATTTCCATAAATTCATACTAAGGATATATTAGAAAAAAGGAACAGTAAAAGACATGGGCTATTGATGTCCATCTGAAGGACCACACACTGTCACATGACAGTCACTTAAAAAAAATTATGGACCAGATAAAACGATTTTAAATGCTGGATAAAATATGACAAAAAGGTTCAAATAACTTTCCCTTATTTTCAACAGAAAACAAATACAAGATATCAAATATGGAAAATCAGAAAGGTCTGCTGATTGTTAGAATGAAGCAATAAGGACTTTTGATATTCTGAGACGTTAGGGAGCAGCTAATTAGTGAAATTGGCTGATGCTTCAAAAAGAAAAAGGAAACAGTGGCTAGTACATTTCCCAGTTACCTTGGAGTATGAGTCATTTATTCAAAACAATGTGGGTAAGTGTTTCAAACCAGCTTGTAATGTTTAGAATTAAATAAAAGGAAAGGAGGGATAGGTCGGGATGGCAGGCAGCAGACAGATTACTCTCAGAATGGAAACAATTGTGGAGGTTTTATGCCAACGTCATATCACAAGGAGGCCACAGAACAGCATGTGTGAGCCACAAGGAAAAGAACTCATTTCTCCTGTCGGATTTGTTTAATGTGTTTGATTCGTTTGCAAAGACTTTAATGGTTCCTTTTATACCTAATCTTGACACCTTTACCTTCAATCTGCTGACAGCTCATTTCATGGATCATTTCAGTACAATAAGCGTGGTCACAGAGGCCCCTGCAAATCCACCATTTGGACTTGGATCTGTTAAATAAAGATTTAAATGTGATAATAACGTTTTCTGATTAAAGCAATTTCTCAGGTTTGGTGTTTTTACGTAATTTAGGCCAAATTCCAAGCCAATCACCCAGGTACCCCCAGCAGCTCTGCTTATAACAGATATATAACAGATATAACAGCTTTATTGAGCTTTATTGAGCAGCTAAATCTGTGCAACTCATTGAAACATTCAGACTCAAAGTAACCAGCTGGTTCTTTTGAAATATTCAACAGATCTTATCATTCCCGTTCTCACAAACACACCGTGCAGACAACAAACGAGCTTGGAAACAGAACACCAAAGCTCTGCCTCTGGCCTTCTCGATCACGAGTGTGTTCGCAGCTTCAGGATGACATCAGATTTAGCGGAACACACCTCGAGAGCGCGTGTACGGGCATGAGCCCGGGCGGTTTGTGCGAGCTTGTAAAGAACAACAGTTGAAAGAATCCTCTGGTCGCGTTGCAACAACCCCCTTGGGGCTGACTTGCAAATCTCAAATGTTGTTGCTGTGATTGACCAGTAACTATGGCAACAACTACTCCTGCTCCGCATCCCGGTGACACGGGGATGAGTCAGGTGGACTCACCTCCACGCCCTTCCTCATGGCCTCACACTCCTCACCCCCCCCTGAGCCCGGTGTGTTCATGAACCAGCTCTCTCCACCTTATCAAGCCGTCGGATGCAAATGCTGGTGGGAAACGTGTGAGGCTGGGAGGTGCCACCACTCATCACCAGTCCAGGTGGATGAGCCCCACCTCTCATCTCAGGGAGGGACCCAGCCAGATGGAAAGGTGGGTTTTTTTTTAGAGGAAAGAGTGAGCAGGGTGAAGGTTTCTGTCTTCTGCCGATGGGAGATCAAACCAGTCCTTTTTGTCCGTCCTCGTTTGGTTTCTTTTACTTTGAGGTGACTGAGTTATGAGCACTTAATCCTGAGAAGAGGCGTAGAGAGAGGGAGGGTTGCAAAAGTGTTTCAATTTTCATCTGAAAGGACAAAAGGTAAGTGTCACACTTCGGCAGGTTTGCTCAGGCTTTGACAGTAATCTCGTTTTCTGATTCACCTCTCGGGTTTGGACACTAAAAACACTTCACACGCTCAGCTACTTTCTTCACAGCTCCGCAACACAACTGGCAGCTAGACTCACACTGGAATAAGCAGGTCTCTGTGGTTGCACAATGAGGTGGAAATAACCTTTTTAACGCTTTATTCAACGCCAGAAGCCGGGCGAAGTTAATACGTTTGGTTCTTAAGACTACCGAAAGGTCACTTTTAAATCCCTGACAGGGAAACAAAAGGCTCCACTGTGGTCTGCAGGAAGTGACAATCATCTATCAGGAGTGGATATCTCTGCCCATCTCACCTCCACTCTGACTCGTACGGTGCGAGAGAGTGAGGGATCTTTTTTCTTTTTTTTTTGGTTTAATGATCCATTTTCTGTCTCAGCCTCTCCTCTGGGCTGCCGTCGCTGTTCTCTCCCGCAGCTTTAGTCCCGATCGCTCACCTTTCTGCTTTGTTCTGGCATGTTTGTACACTCCCTGCTCCTGCACTCTACCTGATAAACCTCTTTTCCCCGTTCTGCCTCTCTGGGCCAAGAATCGCCTGCAAAAGTTGCAGCGCGAGCCTCAACATTTTGAACCCTTTTTTTCCCCCCCAAGTGACTGCAATGTGCTTCTCGTTACAGGAACAATAACTTGCTTTTATCCAAGGAGAGTTAAAAAAAAAAGAAAAGAAAAGACAGACAGACCAAATCCTGGGGCGGATGAATCAAAGGATCATGGCCGTTTCATCCGAGAAGCACAGGTCCCTCCTGCGCCTGCTTTTCCTGGCCTGCCTCCCCCTGGCGTGTCTTTGTCAGACCAACAGCAGCAGCACTATCAGCCCCGCCACCAACGGCACCACCGTTTCCTCAAACGCCACTTCCCCGAGGCGGGTGCGGGGCTGCGGCGCCGGGCTGGATCCCGCCTACAGATACCTGTGCGACCGGCGGGCGGCGTGGGGCATCGTGCTGGAGGCCCTGGCCTCGGCGGGCTTCCTGCTGACCGTTAGCCTCCTCTGTGGCCTGCTGCTCTGGACTCTGTGCGCCTGCGCCTCGTCCCGGGGGCCGCCGCGCGGCGGAGTGGGCGGCGTGGTGCTCTGCATGTCCCTGTTCCTGCTGGCCACCGCCGGGATCTTCGCCGCGACTTTCGCCTTCATCATCCAGCTCAACCCGGAGACCTGCCCCACCAGGGTCTTCCTCTTCAGCGTGCTCTTCGCCCTGGCCTTCTCCTGCCTGCTGGCCCGCTGCCTGGCCCTGCTGGGCTTCGCCGCCGCCCGCGGCTGGGGCGAGCCCGCCGTGGCCCTGGGCCTCTTCGCCGTGCAGGTCATCATCTCGGCGCAGTGGCTGCTGGTGGTGCTGGTCCGGGACGGGAGGCCGTGCGAGTACAGCCAGGGCGAGTTCGCCATGCTGCAGATCTACGTGCTCTGCCTCCTGGCCCTGGCCGCCGTCCTGTCGCTGCACATCCTGTGCCGCTCCTGCTCCACCTACAGCTACAGCTACACGGGCCCCGTCCGCCGCCACTGGAGGGCCCAGGCCGCGCTGCTCTGCCTCACAACGCTGGCGTCCGTCGCCATCTGGGCGGCGTGGATCGCCATGCTGACCCGGGGGAACCTGGAGGCGGGCCGGCGCGGCGCCTGGGACGACCCGGTGCTGAGCATCGCGCTGGTGGCCAACGGCTGGGTGCTGCTGGTGGGCCACGGTCTGTCCCAGGTGGCCTTCTTCTGCAGAGGCGAGGCCGCGGCAAGGGACCTACCCCTGAGCTTTGCGGGCTGGACCAGCCCCAACGCCGACATCCCGGGACTGGGAAGCCAGAAGGAAGGAAAGGAAAACGGCAGCTTCGAGAACGACGGCGAGCCCAGAAGAGGTGAGAGTGTGGTAAACGGGACAGTAGACTGGAGATACATAGTAATGACCTAAACTGGTTTCAAGAAGTAACTGATAATCAGTGTGTCTAAACGAGGTCTAAGTCTAGGTTAAAACTCTAACGAAATTACTGCTTTTTCATCAGAGAAAAGAGCAGGAGAAATCAGGGGGAGTTGTCTCTTATCAGTTGTTTTACTTTCTCTCTATAAACTGGCTTTATTGTTTCAGCATGCAAAAGCTGTCAGGTACTTGTTAAGTGACACCTTTTCGTACCCAATACGATTAAATTACGGTTAATTATGGTTACAAAATTCTTCAAAACTTGGAGGACCTTTGAGGAATGACATAATTCCAACTGCTTTCTGGGTGAAGTGGCTCAGCTGGTTTTTAAATTGTTTGAGGAGCAGCATTACAAGCTGAGGAGAAGTTCATACAGGCTTGGACAGACTTTTATATATATATATGGAAATATTTGTTTTTCTAATCGTTTAAGCTTTTTTCCAAGGGCAAACATCAAGCAGCTCTACAAAACCTAAATCTAAGATAAAATCTTCTGGCTGGTATGATGTTCGGCATACAAAAACCAGAATTTAATCTCCTCAATTTACCCTCAGGCCGGAGAATGGACCCAAAGCTGCGATCTCCTTATGAATCTGGCTTCTCTATGACTGTGAGTATCTAACAGGGGAGAAATCAATATGCCTGATGAAGAAATGTAATAAGGTGCACTAATGCAGGGCCCCTGTGTTTCAGGAGATAGACCCTGAGAAAGACTACACCATTCCTCGCCCACAGACCACCAACTACACCGAACCGTACGACGACTATTATGGACAGAATTAAAAAAAAAAAAAAAACTCCATTGTGTGCCTGAGGTCCCTTGACAAGTTCTCTTTTTACATGTAAATATGCAAATGTAAATATTTTTGTGTCGGATGTCACAGTGTCTGTCCCAAAGTAAGAATAAAACAAACCTACGAAATGAGCCGGCAGTCTGCTGGGTTGCTCTTTGAGGCTGTGTATATCTGACATGGGGCTGTGCTGCGCGAGGTGAGGACATGGCCTTTGTGTGCGCTAAAGGCCACGCGGCAGCTAAAGGTGGTGCCGGGCCGAGTCTCCGGAGGTGGCGCGCTGCCGAGCCGCGGAGAGGATGGCCGCAAAAGGGCGAGGAGAGAGACCAAAACGAGGCGGGGCGGCTGGAGAGGATGGAGGGCTGGACGAGATAAAACGAGAGGGGGGGGGGGGGGGGGGGGGGGGGGGGGCTGTCAGCACTGTGGGACGGCATGTGCCACCACAGATTAACATCCTGGTGTTGGAGCGTGCAGCTGAAGGGTTCTGTCGATGATCCTGCACGAAAAGCAAAAGCTTTTTCTGCACAAGGAAAGAAATTCCAGATCCATCCCTACCTTCTGTCCAGTTTGGCTTCTAAGCTTTCTTGTAGCTTAAAAAAAAAAAGCTCTTTAGCAACAGCTCTTAGGGCTTTCTGGGGTTCTATCACAGTGCCCCCCCTCAATTTACTCAACATTTGAGCATTAGAGAGATGATTAAGGTTGCGTTTGCAGAGAGCCGGATATTAAACGGTGTTGTTGTGTGGCCAACAGCCACTAAAAAGTAATCAGTTTGGGTGTGTTTCTCTGCACACCCAAAAACAAACAATAAGACAGGAAAACAAGTTCCTGGTTGTAAGGTGAGTTCCAAAAAGCCTTCATGACAATGCTCCACTTGGGGCGCAGCTTGTCCATAAAAGAAAAAAAATAATTGATGTAACTGGGTATAAAGAGGTGAAAAGAGTTCATGTTGGAAATGATGCAGCAGATGAGAGCAAAATCCTCGAGAAAAAGGATAGAAGACCTGATAAAGTCCAACTGAGATCCATTCACTGTTCTCTGACCCACCAGAGATGAACTCCATAGAAGAGACCGTCCAAAAAAAAAACCTTTTAAGGAAGGGAAACAGGGAGGAAAGGGCTGAGAAGAAGAAGTGGACTGAAAATAAGCATTAACCTATTGATTTTGTAAATAAAAAGGCATACTTGGACCCATTTTACACTGCCAGAGGATTTCTGTGTGCAGGTCGACCGGGCGGCAGTGTCGGGGTTTCGCCACCAGAGGGAGCCCTGCGGGAGCACCCGGTGATAACAGCAGGAGGGATGATGCTCCGGGGAGGGATGGAGGAGATAAACGGCCGTGATGCACAGGGCTCGGGTTAGTGTGCTGCTGCCCCACCTCTGTGAAAGCCCCCCCTTCCCCTCACCCTCCCTTTATCACACAGGCTTCTATCTCTTCTTCCAATTAGCCCAACTTCAATTACTCAAAGAATGCAACATCAAATTGGCAATTGGCCTCTTGTGCATTAGAGCAATTAGCAGGGATATGAGGTTTCCTGCCACATCCAGCCCATTTACGGCCATTTGCTCCACAGGCAATTAAAGCTCGTTCCATATCGCCCCCGTCCCCCCTTCCAGCGTTTCAGAAAGTTTGGAGGTGGTTGGAGAGCTTATGGCTCGGAGGACCAGGGCCTGGATGCTCCTGCCGGGGCACGTTGGTCCCGATTAATCGTTGCCTCCATCAATCATCTGACTGACAGACTAATGCACTTCAGGACAGGGAGGGAGGAGAGCTCCACGGCCTGCTTTTTGTTTTTATCAGAGAGGTGGGGCCTCTTTAGCAGGTTTAATCAAAGTCTAGGCCTCCTTATCTCATGTCGCACTGGGCTCTGAACTATTTAAAGCCGGATGCCTTCATGCCGGTCAAACACCTCACCAAGAACACCGGGGGATGGGGGGGATTACATAATAGCCAGCAGCTCTGGAGTCAAGCAGTCATATCCGGGAAAGTGCTCCTGATAAAAAAAAGAAATATGGCTGGGTTTGGCCTCAATCCTGTTAGAGGCGAGTAAGTCATTCAAAGACCAGGATAAAAACCAAACAGTTTATTTATTATATACATTCAATAATAATGAAGAGAATAAACAGAGGGCAGACACAAGGATGGCAAAATAAAACACTGTGAGAAAAATACATATCACTTATTTAGAAAAAAACAAAACAAATAAATTCATAAGAGCATGTGACCAAAAACAAAACAAAAAAAAAGACTCTCCACATGCAATCCAAACGCATTTCTTAAATCACTGCAGTTAAAAGCGGTGATTTGATAGCTCTGAACTCCAAATCGCACCCAGGCTCTCATCCTTCCGGAAGTCTCGTCTCCATCGTGAGAGGCAAAAACCCACGAGAGTCCCGGACGAACCGAACGACACCTCAGACCTCTGGTTACCATGGCGACCGCAGATGCGCAGAGCGCCTCCGGCCTACGTCACTGGGGACCGCGGGACGTCCCGTATGCCTCATCACGGTGCTAAAGGCCACTCCTCCCGCCCTTTCGAATCCATGCACAGGTGAGTAAAAAATGAAGACAGAAAAAAGGACTGACGCGCTTCCTCTCTCGCAAAAAGCATGCATAGCAACACTTCCCGTAATACTTGTAGAAGGAACGATAGGACCGAAAAAAAAGGAGGTAATGCTCGTCGAAAATACTCGTCGGAACCTACTGCACACGGAGACGACACGCCGCTCCACACGTAACCCCCCCCCAAACCCCAACCCACCTCCCCCCCGAATGTCCTCATGATTACCAGCTTCACACCTTCTCTACCAGCCAGCCGACCGCCGACACGTCGTTCCTTTGTTCGAAAGGCGGCCTCCAGCGGGGCTCTCTGCCATTGTGCGGACCCCCCCACCACTCCCCACAGGCCCCGGTTTTCCTCCCGCGTGAAACCGCACGTTTGAGTGGGGAAAAAAAAACTCTACAAAAACAGAAACAGAAAAACAAAAAAACAAAAAAAACGAAGAAACCAATGAAAAATAAGCAGCGATAACTTAAGGGTGTGAAATATTTGCTTAACGGGTCGGAAATCCCAAGATGCCGCGAGCTTTGTCTACTTCCGCCCTCCACGTTATCTTTCTAGATGCTTCCATGAAGTTTCCTATGGCGCTGCTACCGCACCGTGCTGTCAAATGTAAAAATAACAAACACAAACCAAACAAAAACAAGAAGGCAAAAACACAACCACAGAGACAAATAGTACGAAACCGAAAGAAATGTGCTTTCTTCTCAAAATCTTTGGAACCAAAAAGGGAAAAGAGGAGGGCGATGGGCGCAGACCACTGGGGGACCGGACGCACAAGCGGGCGGAAAGGAAAACTTTTAAATCTGTGAGAGCATGATTGGAGAGGGGGGGTTTAAACTACATGGGGGAGAGAGAGAGAGGGGGGGGGTCTTTTAAATAGAAAACCCATCTTTGTTTTTTTGTTTTGTCCACTTTTTGGGGCGTCCCCCCCCGTTCTTCACGGCCTCCAACCTCTGTGTTGTGATCTGGGCTCCTCTGCTGGGATCCACCAGATCCGTCCCAGACCACACACCGCTCGGTCCCCCCCCCGATGTACGGGCTCCCGCTTTCCCAAATCTTCTTGTTTGTGTCCTTTTGTCCATCCGACCCCGATCCATTCCGACCGGCCGCCGCACAGCTGGAACGTCTCCACCGTTCAGGGGGACGGAAAAGAGCACAGAGTCCTGCTTTGGGAGAAGCGCTAGCAGGTGGAGGACGGACCACAGAGGGGGGGGCACGTAGTTTTCAAAACCATAAAGGGTTCATATGTTCCGTCTCAGGTCCTCATATGTAAACCGCTTTAAAAAAAAACACGTGAGAAATGGACCAAAAGCTTCTTTTACAGAAAACAACATTCCGGAAAAACGCTTCTCATTGATGGCAGCAAGAAAAAGCTGAGGTAATGCGGGAAAAAAAACGGCTCTTTTTTTTCCTTTGTCATTTTCACATGTTTTTCAGCATAATTATTAGGATTTTTTTTTGTTGAGCTTTTTTTTTTTAGTGGGAGGGGCTCTTTTTTCACACCTGGGAGGACGTTGAGAAACGCTTGAAAATGACAAAAAAAAAAAAAAAAGAGGATAAAGTGGTGGGGGTAAAGGGAGGATAAAGTTCATGGTTGCTCTCAGAAGACAACAGTGGTTTCTGTCAGTGAGGCGCTTCCGAGTTCCCCCACCTCATCTTTGAAAAAGAAATGATTCTTGTGTGTTTTTTAGGTTTTAAACTGAACCCTCTTTTTCATTATTCCTTATTCACACCAGAGGGATGCCGGTCGTGGGCTGTAGCTCTGTGTGGACGTAGTGTGTAGTGTTTAAAAACGTGAGTACCTTTTTACAAGTAGTGCTGCGGCAGTCCTGCGATTCTGTTCAAAAACGCCTTCTGGGCGTGTCTGTGTGTGTGTGGGGGGGGGGATTGACTGCGAGCTCAGCAACTCTCAGGTTGAAAAGGGTTCGTAGTGTGGCAGGGACAGCACTCCAGTCTCTCCTTCCGGGGTCCCATAGTGTTTTCTTTCTTTCTTTTTTTTTAAATATTTTAAAAACATCCCAAATCCTGTCCAGCAGCTTAAAGTAGCAGCTCCAGCTTATGTTTGGGGAGGAGGGTGGTCGGGGTTGGGGAACGCTCCTGGCAGTTAGTTCTTTGCTTCCATGTCAGCGACAGACAGAAGAGAACAGACAGTTTGACTTGATGGTGTGGCGTTCTCATCGCAAAGAAAGGGAGACGGGGTGGGGCAATAAAAAACAAACAAACACACACTGACAGAAAAAAAACAAACCGAAAAAAACAAAACAAAAAAACAGGTGAGATTTCACTATAGTCTGCCTGCAGAAACAATGGAAGGGGGAGCTCCTGCCAAAGGGAGCTGCAGAAGAACGGGTTTCAGGAGAAAATTGAAATTCCTTAGGTCGAGATTTGTGTGTTTTGTTTTTTTTTAAGTTTTTTTTTTTTAGTACGGAGCGAACCGGCTGTATCCCGCTCGGTATAGGCTGGCCTGAAAGAGACCAGCAGACAGAGAGCCATGAGAGGACTGGGACAGGTCGGAGGGGACTGCGTAAGGATACACCGAGGCCGATCTCACCATGGCTCCCACGCCGTAAGCGGCGGCGGCGGCCGGGGTCAGAGCGTGGTAGGGATCTGTGGTGTAGACCCGGCCGTAACTGGGAACACAAGCACACCACAAGGGCCGTTAGCACAAACACCCAGAGCTCTCTGGCGTCTGGTGGGAGGCTGAGCTGAAAAAGTGCACGACTAAGAGGCATGTATGACAAAAAACAAATGAAATTTGAAGAGCGAAGCTCGAGTGTATCACACACATGAAAAATGTGTTTATTTAGAGGAAGCCTTCTTCTGCGCTACATTTAAAAGATGAATTAGAGAAGAAGTTATCTCCTTCTATGCATTGTGTTGTCAATGCGCACCCAGCTTGTGGCCTTTACTCAATTTATTTTCACAAATATGCTCAACTGGCTGAAATCAGGGAAACTGTCAGGTGAGACATCTAAGGTCAAAGTCAGTGATGAAAGAGGATAAGGTGTGGGGGAGCAGGTTAGAACTATAAGTTTGTGAACTGCTGACCTAAATGATCCAGTGCGTTTAAGTAGGAGTGCGTGTCCTCAGTTGACCTCACCTGTCACTGTAGGCGGCGGCGGCGGCCGTCGCTCCGGTTACAGCGGCGGGCTGAGCGTAGCGATAGGCAGCAGCAGCGGCGGCAGCGGGGTAGCCTCCCTACAGACACACACACACACAAACGCAATATAACTAACTGGCACGCCTCCGAGGAAAGAAGCGTTTCACAGTGGGGGGTGAATGAGAAGGATGAAGCAATAAACTGACACACAAATACAGAATTCCATTTCAATCCGTTTCAGAGAAACGGCTTTGGGTAGCTTTTTCCTGTTTTCTCACAATGTGGAAGGTTTTTGTGGCATGTGTCAGTGTATTGCATTCACATGTGGGGGGGAAAGGAGGAGGGGGGGGGGGAGGGTGTTGGGACAAGAATTACATCATCAGTGAGAGAGAGGGTTTAAACTGGACTGTCAAAAGTTACTGGACTACTACTAAGGGAGGGGGCGAAGGGTAGGAAAAATGTTCACACAGCTGAGGCCTCATAGAAGAGACCTCTCTGTCTCTGGCTGAAGGAGTCTTAAAGCTAGCCCCGGTGCAGACGGGTGGTGTTTACCACACGTTTGCCACCGTCATCGTTTTGCCTTTTTTCACGTGAATTTAGGGAGAAATGAAAACAGGGAGAAAGATGGAAAAACACACAGACACACCCCACACAAGCCTAGACTGATGCTAAGATCTCCTCACCGCGCCAAGACTGCATGCAGGGCCCCAAACAACAACAAATGATAAAAAACAATGACAAAAAAAAAAAAAACAGACAAAAAGAAACGCATCCTCCCGCTGCGTTCTTACCCAATCGGACCAGAAAAAAAAAGTGGGCAAAGCACCACAGAGAACATCCCAGCGCGAGGCCTTCAGGCCACAGCGCAGTGCAGAGAGGGGGTTATGGTAGAGACAGCGAGGCTCTCTGGGTGAGTGGGGGGGGGGGGGGGGGGGGGACACAGAGCACTAACACAGAAAATGCCCGCATGCAGCAGCTGATCAGCACATGCTTCAATTATTATCCTGGGAGGGACGGTTAATTCAGGAAGAGAGCATGTTCTCCATTTAAACCTGAGCCGCTCTGGGCAGAAGGCTTTCAGAGCATCTCACGCTGACTGGAGATCTCTTTGAAGATAAAGAGCCTCCCTGATCTAAAGGAAAACCTGAGCCATACAGAATCATCCCACCATCCAAATTGAAGCCTCAAAAAATATAACAAAAAAACGACTTAATATTAATATTTCATCTTTTTTTAAAAAAAATACTTTGTGTGAACAAAGGTTAACATTTCAAAGCAGTAGGGGGATAGGAATGACTTTAGCTACTCTTTAAAAAAATAACTAAATAAATACATTTGCCAGCAAGGAGACTAAATAATCGCAGGTATCAACAAGCCAACCAGACAAAAGAGACCACATTCTCCTTTGAAGAGACTTGAAGGAAAACGCACGCTCGATGTGATTTAGTGGTTTAGTAGACAACAAACAAACGCTTCCCAAGTCCGCTAAAAAAAACTTGCAGCGAGTTAGTGGAAAAATTAAAGCAGAGCTCAAAGCAGCTGTAGTTTTCTATAGAGCAACTGAACAGAAATAAAAACAACATGTTCCAGGTCAGATCAGAAGATGGTTCATAAGTTCAGAGGAGGTATTAAAAGTCAAACAATGCACACCGTAGGGTTGATGTTGAGGTGACCCTACCTGAGGCAATCTGGGACTAAGGACTGAGTCCTGAAACACTAGTCTATAGAGAGAACAGAAACAACTGTTGTCAACCTGGATACACACACACGCACACACTCTAGTTCACGTTCTCACACATTGTTGCATCCGCCTACAGAGCAGCCTTGGGTAGTGGTGTCTGGTAACCTCCATCCCATCATTAAGATGCCACTTTAGCTCTTTTTTTCTCTCTTTGGCTGTATCGTTTTCAAAACTCATCCAATCGGCTTGTTAAAACTAATGGATATTTTGCGTCTGTGGCGTTTTGTTTTGGGCTTCCCCCCGCCTCGGTGTCAGGACTTCACCATTATGCAGGCAGCTCTGTGCAGCGCGTGGCGGGATGCACATGCAGAATCACCCAGAGAGGAAAATCCAGGAAAAAAAACAAAACCAACGAAAGACAAAAGAAAAAAAAGCAGGAGAGGGCCGTGAGGGAGGGAGAGGGGGGGGCAAGAAATGTTGTGTGGGTCGGAAGTGAATTTACTTACATACAAGTCTGCAGCTCCGTAAAACCCATCCTGATACACCACGCTGAGGGGAGGAGGAGAGAAGGGAGGGGGGAGGGGGTGTGGGAAGGTAACGGGGGGGTGGGGTGCAAATGGAGTGGTGCACAGTCCCAAAAAAAAAACCCAGGGGTGGATGAGGATCACAACACAGCAACAGGAAGAGAGAGGGAGGGCAGAGGAGGAAGAGAGAGAGAGAAAAAAGTGGTTATTTCACACCCATGCAGCATGCAGAGGAAATACGGCTTCCATCTGAGCTCCACCAGCGGCCGAAAGAAAAAACCCACGCCGAGAGCTGCCGTCGTTTCTCGGCAATGGGATAAAGGGGCCACTGTGATTGGGTCTTTTTTTTTTAACTGGAAAACTGGCGTAGCTTTCAGTGGAGCGGATTATGGAGAGAGTATTTCCTCCATCCCACCCCCCCCACTTCCCCAATTCCCATCTCATTCCGTTTAGCTTGGTTTAACACATCGTCTGCAGTTGCCACCGTTCAATTAATCAGCCGCTTCCGCTTTTTCCAGAAAATCACAGTAGCAGTAGCAACCGCCTTCCCCACCGTCTGCCCCGTCAGCCAATCAGCACGGCAGGACAAAACATGCACAGTACACAGTGAGACCAAGAGAAAAAAAAAATCACAGCAAAAGTGAGTCACTGGCAGAAATCTGTGTGGACGAGGACTGCGTCGGTGAAAACGAGCGAATGAGCCGTGTGTGCTTATGCAAATCTGCTGACTGTGGAATCCGAATGTTCATTCAAATGTTATCCCCGTCGGTTCGTCACAGCCCGCCGAGTAGCTCATGAAGTGACTGACGCGCTGCCAGCTGGACTGCTGGAAGGAGCGGGAGTAAAAAGTCCAGGGCAAACGCAGTCTGGAAAACGGTTCACCAGGAGTTGCTCAGCAGATTTGCATAAGCACGATACAGCCCCAAATTTTTTCACTTCCTTTTTCAAAAATCTGGGATGTTCCATGTGAACCCCCTTCAGATCAAGGGCAGATTCAAAATGCTGTGAGGTCAGCAGATGTGTTTTGTTGTTGTTTTTTACCCAGGGTAGGCAGGGATGGCGGGCTGAGGCACGGCGGCCCGTACGGCGCTGTAAACGGGACGACCCCGGCCCCTGAGGTGGGCGCCGCGGAACGCTGCTGCTGCTGCTGTCGTTGCTGCTGCTGCCGCCGATGGGTAAGGAAAACCAGGGACTGGTAGAGGGGAGGGGATCAGAGTGGAGAGAGCAGAACATTTAGTGGGAAAAACATGACAACGTGGAGGAAAGTGACGGGGGAAAATAAATCAAAGGTGAGGTAAAACTTGTCTTCAGGTGGGTTTCTTTGAGTACAGGGGTAGTCAAAAGTCACAGAACACCATTTTCCTTCAAAAACAAAAGGAAAACCGAAGGGGGGGGGACTATCTTTTAGGCTGCGTCCGGAACATGACCGCCATGCTGAATGCCATTGTTTGTTATTGATTGCCGCAAAAATCTCTTGTGGTCTCGAAAGACATGACCATAGAAAGTTGCAACAACCCCCACAGCCTTTACTTTCTGGGGTATTCAGACATGTCCTTTTCCCTTTTGTTTCTGAATAAAAAAGACGTCCTGTGAAGAAGAATGAGCCATGGTCTCATTTGAGTCTGATCCGAACGCGAAAGTGAATCAGAGGGCCGTGAAGCCTCACTCTTTAAAGCGGGTTGAGCTAACGCTAAACCGGATTTGAACCTTTAGCCTGGCCGGAGAGCACTCAGGGGCCAAGTTGACAGCATAAATAGCCCTCTGCTTCCTCCTTCCCTCCCCAATAAAAGGTGGAATTATTTAGCTTTAGCGCTCTGCTCCTGAGGAGCAATGAAAGTGTCAATGAGAAGAGCTGCTCGGAAAGCGGTGCGTTGATACAAAGATGGCGTAAATGTGGCTGTGGAACTGCACAGGTGGAGGTCGGCCTTACCTGCGTAGATCTCTGGTCCGTATACAGCCCCCACCATGGGACTCAGTTTCCACCCTGCTGATAGTCACAGTGAAGAAAGGGCAATGGTCAGTTTTTCACAGAGATCTCCATACAACACTGTGGAAACACTCATTAACCACTAGCTCATCCCTTGAGTTAGGTGCCTAGTAACGAGCAGAGGTTAGGTGGAACACTGAGGCTGTTACCATAGGGCAGCGTGCTGAGAGCCTCTCCATTAGGGTAGGGGCTGACCATTTTCTTGTTAGTCATCACTCTGGCGGTGGCATTGTTCACCTGTGAACGGAAGGGGAGACGGTCAAGCGCACGCACATGGGGACTCAGCAAAGGAAAGGAAAAGTTAGCACACAAAGTCAAATGGAGGCCAAGGCTGATGTGTATGTTTGCTTCTACTGTAGTGTTACAATGAACATGCCTATCGCTATGATGAGCCTGACAATTGTGTGTTTTCAGAGTTTAGCTGAAGCGGCTGGGTCATTTGTCTATCACTCGTTGTGCCTGTGTAAACGTCGGTTTTATCCTCGAAGACTGCAAAAAAAGAAAAAAACTGGGCTGCGAGCCCACTGGCGTCACGACATCTTTCGTTTGTTCGCCTTGCTTACTTCCTGAAATCATCTAACTCGTTTCTCTATGCATCGAAAAGTTTACCCAGCATCAGCGGCTGGGATTCGGAGAAGCCGTTGGTGCTGTGCTACAGCAGTGACAGCGGCGCTGACGCGTTCTGGCTCTGCTCGGTCTGTGTTTGTGTGTAGAGGTGGATGGGGATTGTTAAGTCGATCCTCACTCATGCAATAAAAAGCAAGCTGCGTGGGAGAGGACCGGTGATTGGCGATGGAGGGAGGTAAAAAGGTGGCACGGCTGAGAAAAAACGAGCTGCCGTTTGCTTTTTCCTGCTTGCTCTTGTGAAACTATTGTGAATGTTTCTTTTATATATATATTTTTTTAGGTGTGCGTGCATGTTTTGTGCCGGCTCGCTGACATTTGAAGGCTAATTCTCAGGCCTTTTAATCCAAGATGGCTGATAATCTCCTTACTGAGCTTCAAAGGCTCCCACTCCGGCTCCTTGATCTATCTTCATCTGCCTTTGATGGTCTTTAAGAGAGGGAGATGCTAATAGCCCGCACTGTCCGAGCTGCACATCTGACTGTGTGGCGAGCTAAAGATTAATGACCCCTCTGGCGAGATGAGCCCAGAGCGTGTGCTTGTGTTTGACAAAGAGAGCGAGGGGCTGAGGAATGAGAGCGCTCGTGTTGTGTGCATGCACGCCGCACTCCCATTTAGAGGGCAATCAAAGCCTCGGCTGCAGCTCGAATCCCCCCATCCCCCTGTGAGTCATGTTCTTTATCTGTGGCGCTTCATTCAGATGGAAATGAGGTTTACCTCATTTTTCCCTCATTGCAGATGACAAGGTCAGCGACAAATGATTCAATTAGCTTAGCCTGGCTAGCTGTCTGATGCACACACACTGAGCGGAGACATGCGGAAATGCAAATCAAGTGAAGGAATCGAATTAGTGTCAGCGCGCTAGTAATAAGTGAGCGCGTTTTTGTCTGCACCTGTTCGGGTTAACACTGATGGGGATGGGCCTGGGCTGGTGGTGGGTCTGTGTGTGCGGAGAGCAATGTGTGTGTCTCTGAGTCGTGTATGAATTATGAAACTGGGTCGCTGGGAGCACATGCAAGTCGACAGAGACCAAGACGGAAGGCATGTTTCAAAGTAAAAAAAATAATTGAGAAAAAAATCTGAATGCATTTATATTTTCCCATCCCATTTTTGTCTTCCCAGTCCATCCAGGACTATAAACCCAGACAGAAAAAGAAATTAAAAAAACAAAATCACACTTCCATATGTAACCAAACTTGTGGGGTTTACGTACCTAAAAGAATGTATATTGATTTGAACCAAATACAAAAGAGAGGGAGAGAAAGAGGGGGTGCAAAAACATTTGTTTGACAAAATTAATAATCTTAGAACACAGAAATTACACACAGCCATATATGGGCGCATCACATGACCGAGAGTGAGTAACAAATCAAAAAAGGTAAATGAAGTTTCAGCCAATCAGCAAGCGTTGGATGCAGCGTAGAGACCAATCAAAAAACAACCGCAGCACTCCCACGTCAAACACATAGATGGGGGGTGGGGGGTTAAGTCATGAGAGTCAGGGATGCAGGTGTGGCGTAAAGAGACAGGGCCAGTCCATATTTAAAAAACAGGAAAACATAAAGATGGAGCGAAGAGAAGAGGGAGAAATATCACATGAGCAACACAAACACGCGCACATGTGCGCGCGCACACACGAAGAACAAAAAACAAAAAAAACAACTAAGAACGATTACGGTTCAAAACGAAAATAGATATACCAAGGTGCATCATTCAAATAAAGCAATTAGATTTGGTGACCATTCTCCTGAAAAATCTCATCATATGTGGTGGGTTGAGAAACAGAGCACCAAAGGATGGAGGGAACCGAGAGACAGAGAGATAAGGGAGGGGGAAAGAGAGAGAGAGAGATGGAGAGATACAGAGAAGGAGAGTGAAGAGAGCAGTCCTCATTCCAAAAAAGGAGAGAAACAAAATAAACATGAGACACTATGCCAGGCATTAAAACTGTGTCACAAACTAAGACCAGAACACTATGACTACTACTACAACTACTAATACACAGACAATCCACTACAAGAAAACCAAACCAAAGAAAAGAAAGAAAAGAAATAAAGGCAGCATAAAAGACCCAAAAACAGCGAGGTAAACCCCATATCGGTTCAGAAATGCATATGGTTACACAATACTAGATGATCCGAGGCCAGTTGCACCAGCTCTTCATCCTTGAGAATACTTTGAATGGGATTCAGTCCTCAAATCTGACCGCTTATTATTAATACAAGGCGTTAGCCTAAAGCTAAGTCAGTGCATTTTACTGATAAAGTGGTTACAGCTATTTTTGTTTAATTTCAAAACCTATGAAACCTATGCCATGTATGATTTCAAACTAAAAGTGTATGAAGTCACCATCCGCTGGGGCACATCTGAACCAACACTCAGAACTACCATCGGTTTCCTTAAAGTATGATGTATTTACAGCCCACATATGAGGTGTGTTAACTGGCTCAAAATGTCTGATCTGAAGCCAATAAAGTGAGCTTGTAGCTGTGCTGGAAGGAGTTGTCCTAACTGGAACAAAGTATTATCCATAACAGGAAATTGGAGAGTGCCCTTCATTAGGACTGGCTTTCATCTTGCGGAGCATCTGAAATATAATACCAGCGGGCTGGTCGGCCTCACCGGTTTCTTCTTTGGTGGTTGAGGAAGGAGAGAGCTGATGAGTAACATCCTTTTAGTCTCCATTGCCATTTCCGATCAAACCCCAAAGGGATGCAGTTTTTTGTGGATTAATGGAGTTTTTCCATTCTCTTTTATTTCATTTCATCCCCACTTAACTTTTTCTGACAAACTGCAAACAAAAACATTCTAATGTGACCACCATGTTCAGCATAATGTTTCTGTAGAAATGGCAGGTTTAACGAGAAAGAAGTTGATGAAAAACTGGTGCAACCAAGCCTGTACGGGGAGAAAAGTGGCTTTTACATGTTGTATTTATTAACATGGATAATTATAATGAAAAATCCTCATTTATTTGGTTCCAAATAGTTCCTGAGAGAGGAGGCAAATCAGTATGCGTGTGAAGCTTTTAATAGACTGAGGTGTCTGACTTCAATGGTGTATTTTTCTTTTTTCCCGCCCATCAAATATATGTGTCAGACATTAAAAAATTTAATTAAAAAAAACACCCATCTATGCCCAAAGCGTTCTGGTCAGTAAAACTTTAAATAAAAGAATAAATAAAAAATACATAAGAGCAGGCTTAATGTGCCCTGTGGCTCTGCATTCAGTCAAAGCAATCGCAGGCAGCAAAAGGGCGCAAAGCTTTGCATCGTTTCTGTTGTTTTTTTTAATCGCTCTGAGGGGTGAAAACCACCGGTACTGAGCCAGATGGAGGAATTATCGTGTCACAGCATATAGGAGAGCAGTTAACCACTAAGGTGTTAATGATGTGTTTGGGAGGGGGTTATGTGTGGGCAAGAAAACAAACAAAAAATTAAATTAAGAAGAACTGCTTGAAGATGTACTCTTTTGGAACATGTCACGTTTGTGTGCTACAATCAAACCAATTGTGTATTGGGAGAGGGGGGGGGGGCGTCGCACTACATGAGCCTGTCGCATTCAAGTTATTCAGCACGTGGAAAATGTAAAGACTGAAAGCGGTAGCTGCATGGCAAACTCTACTTATTACTGTGTCAAAATGCCCCTCTAAAGGGTGGATGGCAAAGGATCAGATCAGTGATGTTTGTACACAACTTACCGTTGCCGTAGAAACAGCGAGTGGTTACCGTGGAGACTGACAACAACACACAGAAGTCGTCAGGGAAACAGAAAAAATATAATAAATGAAGGAACAAATAATCCTCGTAAACAAAAGAAACCTAAATGTCCCCCTCCGTGCCCCATGTGGAAAAAAAACAAAAAAACAAAACCTGACAGCAGCAGAGGCCGAGAGGAAGAAGAGAGAGAAAGAGAAAGGAGAGGGGATGCTAGCTCTCGATGCTCTGACCATCACTACTTCAATCTGACAGGTAGAACAAAGCTATTCGGTGCTCTATAGAACAAACAAAAAAACATGGTAGCAAAAGATAAATCTAGGGGTCGAACTTGCCTGTGCCTAAGAAGTACTTTTTTTTCTTTTTACACAGAAATCTATTGCGAATTGGAACTGAAAGGTAGAGAGCAGACAGAAATGGACAACACCCGTCATCACAGAAGAAGAATAGCAAAGGTTGGTTTCTGGCTCAGTGGGCGTGTTATGGTCAGAGGAAGAAGTCGGGGGTGGGGGGGGGGCATTCTGGTCAGACACTGTGGGGATACAACTCATTCCTGTGTGGCAAAGTTACACCACAAAGTGTGGGGGGGTGGGGGTGTTTGGGTACAGTGACTATAATTACTAGCTTGAACCAGTCACCAAAAAGAAAGAAAAAGACACCCAACGACAGTCAAAGAAAATGCACATTGGAATTAAGTGAGGCAAGAGAGGACTGCAAAGAAAGTGAAAATGAGAATTAAAAAACAAAAAACAAAAACAAAACACACTTTGATATAAAAAAACAAAACAAGATGACACAAAGACAAAGTCGACTGGCAGGAAAGAGATGGGGGTACATTTGAAAGAGAAAGAGCGATGAGGGCTGAAAAGGGCAAAGCTCAAGCTCTCTTTCCCCCTTTTCTTTTTGAAATCTTTTCCACATTTCCACACACACACACACAGAAACAAACACACAAGGAAAATCTCGAATTTCATTCATCATGCAGTTATATTTCAAAACCGTGTGTGTGTGTGGGGGGGGACAATAACAACAGGTGAGCCTTTAACCCAGGCCATTGCCAATCCAATAAAAAAAAAAAACGTAAGAATCTGCAGGCCAGAGTGAGCTGAAGGCAAACGGTGTCCCGCTGAGGGGTGTGTGGCAGCAGACTGGTTGGTGCGGATAAACATGGTCAGGCATGCAGAACCGCAGGCACGTCCTCATCTCATCCATTTCATCAGACACATCCATGCTGCGATGGCGGCCACTCTCTGTCGACTACCCTCCCCTCCCCTCCTCCCCTCCCCTCCGGCCTTGTCGTGTTGGATGCGGGGCTGCATCCAGACGGCTGCTCTGACTAAAACTCTGCGCCGCGGAGGAGCCATCGCCTCCCGTCACGCTCCCGCAACACAGACCGACCAATAGTGCAGAATTCAGCGGCTTTCGGGGTTCCTGGAGCACCGTTTCTGCCGTGGTCTGGTCTGTATAGTATCTATCAAGTCAGACCGGGCAGGTTTCAGCCTGGGATTTCATCTGAAACACAGACATCCTGGCTTTGGCAGTCTTTCATTGTGTTGCTGTGCGAAATCGAGTATGAATATGATTATTCCATCGACCTTAATGGTGTTAGTCATTGATAAGTAGATAGATAGGATCTATTGAAACTGTGCTCCAGAGACTAAACAGTATCCGAGCCGCGGTTCTCCCAAAGACATTGCGGGAGTGAAATGCGGTGAACCGTTTCCAGCTGTCGCCTGGCATGCGCCGAATGTGCCCACAGCCCAAACCTGGGAGGGAAGAAATAAAAAAAGCCAGGGCCCCCCTGGTGTGCCTCAACAACTTTTTTTTTTTTATTGCATTTGCCAAAAATACATCGCACCTCGAATGAATGCCGAAAATGACAATGAGTGGGCGCCGTCTCCCGTCGGGGCGTACACACTATCCCAAAAGACAGCCATGGATGGACGGTGGGAGGGCGGCGTGCGCGTGTTTCCGAGTGCATTTCTGAGACGCGCACCATCGCCTAT
Organism: Menidia beryllina; assembly: GCA_013363375.1. Classification (NCBI taxonomy): domain Eukaryota; kingdom Metazoa; phylum Chordata; class Actinopteri; order Atheriniformes; family Atherinopsidae; genus Menidia; species Menidia beryllina. The sequence continues at coordinate 1,184,992 of JABUIW010000036.1, forward strand.
ATATAGGCCCGCAGGACTCTATATATAGAGGGAGTGACCGTGAGATGGGATGGATGAGAAGCAGATCAGAGACAAAGTGAACTGTAGTTGGGCCACTTACATGGACACATTGGGAGCGGACAGGAAACTGACTTCCTTCAAAGCGCAGAGTTTTATCCCAGACAAAGAGAAGTACAGTGTGACTTTTAAGGGCAACATTTTGCTTTTTTTTCGTGTTCATGGAGGCTAGAGACATGCACGCTACGGGCAGCGACTGTGACCAAATTCCATTGTCATGCACCATAAAAAAAAGACAATTAAAAAAAAATCAAGTCCACACAAGCATTCCCTTTTAAATCATTCAGTGAAATAATTATTCATCGGGTCCGCCTTTTATCCGGGTGGGACGAGACCACGAGGCGCGCTTCATGCTACCGAGACGAACGGAGTAAACTAAATCCCCCGTCGCTGAAACAAACTGAGCAAAAACAGCAACACACAATAAACATGCATCTGTCCACACTGGAAACTCAGCTATGCCCTGAAACACCCATGTCACAGTGTCGACCATGCACGCCCAGGTCTCGTGGGCTAAACTAAACCCATGCCGGTGGGACCAAAGCAAACCCCCGATCACACAGCAACGCCACCGAGGTCCCGTAAGCAGCAGGCCTGTGTTTCAGAGCTTCTGAGCTGTTTTAATGTTGTGCGGCTTGGCTTCTTTACGCCTGCGGAAAAACGCACATCAGCAAACTCTGAAACCGCGGGGCGGACGGAAGCGGGAGGCCGCTGCGGCGCCGTCCGCCAGGAGAGAGCTGCCGCCGAGCATCGCCTCAAATAGAGATGTCCCCTTTTTCTCCTTGGTGGAAAGAATGCGTAAACACAAGTCCGCGGTTTGTCCTGCGCTAGCCTTTTTTGTCCCTTCAAGCTCATGCACCATAAACAGACGGAGACAGAGAGAGAGAGAGAGAGAGAGAGAGAGAGAGAGAGAGAGAGAGAGAGAGAGACAGACAGACAGACAGAGGCGCACTCTGCACACTCCTGCTGCAGGCCCCGCCATGCTGCTGATGTTCGACTCGCTACAGACCAATCCCCACAACCAAAGCACCACCCATGACATGCAAAGTGGCAGCTGGAAAAAACAAAAAAACAACAACAAACAAACAGACAGACCTCGCACTGCTTGACAAAAGTGACAGATGTCATGCACAACTTGCGGAAAAACACAGAGTCGGGTGAAAGCAATGCCAGGGGATTTTGGGGGGGGGGGGGTTTGCTGATGGGGTGACACTGATGCAGGGCGAGCTGCCTCCGTCAGCATCCACTCAGCTTGCCGATTGGCTGAAGGTGGCGGAGCACCGGGTGGGCGCCACCTTTCATCTCCCGGCCTTGTCCACCATGCAGGGGCTGACGCACTCGCGCACCCCCAACACATACACACACTCACACACCCCCACAAGGAGATCACCACAGTACACCCATGCAGAGATCCAGGCTCAAGTCAGGCGGCTGGATATAGATAACAGGCTTACCCAGCCCCCAATTAAATAAAAGACAAAAGCCTGCGGTCAAAAAGGCAGCGCATGCTTCGGCTAAACGGATGGGGAAAAAAATCAATGTCATAACAAATACAAACAACCCCAAAGCACACGGATCAACAGAAGAAAAAAAGGAAAAAAACTCCAGTGTACAGTTCAGCGGAAAATCCTGACTTCCGTGAAGTGGGCATGCGTCACTGTTGCTGTGATTCCCCGGCATGCTGCTGCTGCACCGGGAGCCATGAGCTGTCACAACCACACAGCCACCGCACGGGGAGAGGGGAACACAGAGGGATTTCCACGCCCGGGAAGACAATAAAGAGCATCTGACAGCAATCTGCCATGCATCCGTCCTCTCCCCTGAGTTCCTCTCGTGCCCTCCGGTGCCAGTTACACAAAACATCATTCCATACTGTTGCACGAGAAGTGGAAACACGTCGGTGCGGTGACAAGTTGTGCGTCGGTGGGGACAAAAAGTGAACCAAAAAACAAAACGAAAAAGGTGAAGAGGCAGTAGGTTAATGGGGAAAGAAAAAGAAAGGAGCATGCTGTAATCTTGTGTTCTTGCACCAGCCCTCCCCGCCCCCCTCGGTCATTCCCGCCACATTAAGAAAAAGCCATTGCACAAAATGAGGAAACAAAGTCTCGTTGGATTCAGAAAAGACGAGGAGCATATTGCAGGGGAGCGGGGAGCGGGACACCAATGGGCTGCATCAGAGCATGTCACATAAGGGAGGGTGGGAGCTAGCCGGCAGTCAGTGATCAAGCAGAATTATGATGAGGAGCACAGAGAGAAGACAGGAGGGGGAGAGGAAGAAAGCTAAATTACCTCTATCTTCCGACCCTCCACCAGCGTGCCGTGGAGCTTTTCCCTGGCCTTCTCTGCATCTGCGCTGTTTTCAAATGTCACAAAGCCGAAGCCCTGTGGTACACAGCAGAGGTTAAAGGGGTGGAAGGCACTGCCGAGTGGTGGAGGAGGGTGGGGGGGGCTTTCCACCGCACTTTAATGCACGACTGCAGTGTGGAATGGGTACTGTGTGTGTGTGTGTGTGAGCTTACCTTTGAGCCTCTCTCGTTGAAAATGATCTCTACGTCCAAAATCTTCCCAAATTGCTGCAAAAGAAAATAAACAATCAAGGAGAGAAATGAACCGGCTTGGGCAAAGGCATGGAAACATGAACCTCCGCTGAGCACTGGGGGGCGCTGTTGCACAAAAGACAGCTCCCAGCGTTGGAACCTGTGTTTTTCATTTCCACTGAGCTGAACTCTGCCGTGTCCTATTTTTCCTCCCATTTTGTCTCTCGTGCTAACACACTGACACACATAGCGGCACGGCCACTCGGGCACTCAGAAGACCCCCCCCCCAACCCCCAGATGAGTGTTTCCTTTGTGCGCGATTGACTCTTTTTATTTAATGCGTGTGTCAGTCGCTCGTCCCCCAGCCCACCCCTGGAGAGGCGCCCGCTCTGTGGAGCACCTAAGCTGCCAGACTGATTTATTGATCCTTCAGAAAAAAAACAACCGCCCCAAAGAACTCCCTCCCTTCGACATTCCCAAATTCTCACCCCAAACATCTGCCTGAGGTCCGGGTCCCGGAAGCGGAAGGGGATGTTTGAGACGTGGAGGCGTTTGGGAGTCCCTTTGGCCTCTGCGGAGTCTCCTGCAGAGCCCCCCGCACCCAGCCCTCCAGCGCCGCACTGCACCCCCGCCTCGCCCTGAGACGACTCCTCTGCCTTCCCCTTGGATAAAAAAATAAATAGATAAATAAAAACAGAAGGGAGAGCAGGAGTAAACTCCAGAAGTTTCATTTGATTTAGATACCCATCAAGTAATCCTAACATATTTGTGCGCCCTGTGAGTGTGTATGGCAGAAATAGGAAGGGGGTGGGGGGGGGGGACAGGAAAAAAAAGGTAACGTGGCAAGTATGGACAGCTGAACAGACTGAATCAGATGAGAGTCTGTTTCTTTAGACAACTGACTGAATGACAGGGTGGAAATCGCTTCTGTGTTGCAGAAGGAGTAGTAGCAGAAGAAGAAGAAGCGTTGAGCTTTTTTTTTTTTGCCCAACGTCAGCCAGCGATTGCGCTGGGAGATACCGTGCCGGCGTGGTGCCGCTGCCATTTTTAAACTCTTGGACGCAAAGTTTCGTCTGCAGCTGTGCGAGGAATGTTATTGGAGCCGTAAAAAAAATGCCTTGAGGACGTGGGTTTCCATGAGTCTCGCTCGATTAGTGTGATCAGAAACCTCCCAGCTGATCCTGCAGCTTACGGAAAATGTCCAAAAACAAACCCGCGGCTAAGCCTCGGCTCGTATCACTGCATTTTACGTGTAAAAACATCAAGATTAAAAAGAGATTTCCAATAAACAAACAAAATAAGGAAGAAAAAATGAATTAGATATTTTTAAAAAGGCTTCCTGAACATAGCCTGCTTACATTGCTGCTGTTGGCTGTGGGGGGGGCTCCGTTTGCACCAGGCCCAACCTCCGCTGTACCCTGGCCCCCGGCACCATACATAGCCCCCGGGCCAAACTCTGTTCCGGGTAGCCCGTTTTGAGGAGGGGGCGGAGGAGGGAAAGCCGAAAAGGGTGGGGCCACCAAAGCCTCCTGTCCTCCGGTTGAATCCTGAGAGCCCTGTGGGAGGGAGGGAGGGAGGGAGGGAAGAATGAGGGGAGGGAGGGAGGGAGGGAAAGACAGAGAGACAGAGGCGAGTGAACATGTATTCTCAGCTAGGCTGCAGCATCGTGATGGAGCCAGAATGGGGAGAGTGGGGGGAGGTTTAAACTCCCACTATCAAATTTCACTCTCTCCCTCGGTCTCTCCCTCATTCCCTGTGTATTATCCCCTCCCCCCCACCTCCATATCTCTGACAGGCATGTGTTTTCAGTCAGCTGACCATGAAATATTTACAGCAAACGCATCTATTATTAAGAGTCGCAAAATTTGATACACACTTTGAGATACTGGCATGGTTTTGGGATGGATGGGTGGATAGATGGGTATTAGCGCTGGTGTGCGTTTTTATTGTGGAAAGACATCTTTAGTCTGCTTTTAGGGGGGGGTCCTCTTTGTGTGTGCTGTGGGGTGCATCTGTCCTGGCAGCTGGAACATATGCAGCACACACACTGCACCACCTCCCCACTGCAACATATTGCGGGCCTCCATCTTTATGCAGCTGAACGGGTTTTGCTGGGGATTCGGCTGCATTAATGCTACAGTGTGACTACTGTGACATAAAGATTACACAATATCTAATTTTGGAGGACCTGCAGGACGCACAGGCTCATTTGGGTGTAGTTGAGTGGTCTATAATATGTTAATTTGGCTTTGAGATGGCAGATTTACCACAATATCGAGCCAAATAATGTATTTAGTAAGACTACACCGCTGTCTGTTTTTAAAATAAATAAATAAATACATGTTATGGCAGGCATTAGTAAATTGTAATTTTTTGCTGGGTTGGCATTTGTCAAAAGTCAGATCTGTGTCCCCTCTGTGGATATCAGGCTGAAGTCAAGAAGCAGGAGTTGTGCAACTAAAACGTTCCCCAACTGCATTTTCCCCTCTAGTACAAACCGGGAGACGTTTGGGAATCTTAATACTTGTGTGGTTATGACTGTTTTCCAAGTATGCAAACCTCTGTTTTGCCCTGGAGCATCTGGGGCTGAAATACTGCAGTTCAGAGCTCTGCTTGCTCCATAACCATGTCATTGAACACCACCCATAAAACAACTAAAGGTGCCTTAATTAAGTTCAATTCAAGGTAAAGGTACTGTATATTGTGGCAGATGCAACAAAGACGCTAAATACCAGCTACCACAGAAAGAAAGACAGGGTGGGGGAAATGCAAAATGGAGGACAAGAGTAAATATCAGAATTGGATTTCACTGCCAGAAAGAACAGTGAAGTAAAAAATAGAATAAGATGAAAACAGCCCTATTCAGCCTAGCTGTGGCATGGGAGAACAAGCCATTCTCCAATTTGCTTCGCTGTTTGGCTCCTGTACATCAGAGTGCCAATGGTAACAAATAGGCCTGATGTGGCACACAACACCGAGCAAAAGACGTGCTGTGTATGCTCTGTGTGTGAATGGGCAAACGCCACCACTGGCGCAAAAGCGCTTTGTTTGGTGTACTAACCTTGAAAAGAACTTTAGAAAGAAACAATGTTTCTTTCATACTCTACCGGTTATAAATGAAAGGAAACTGAAGCTTTTTGTATCAATACAATCGATGAAATTTCCTTAGATGCCTCAGGTAGATTTGATTTTGTTCTCTATAGGCAATGCACAACCTTAAAAACAGCCGCCTGTTCATCTGCCTTATGCTTTTCCACCATTTTAACTTTACTGTTATTGTCTGCATGAAGTTCCAGTTCTGTGAATGACATGTATACGCTTACGGTATAAAAATGTTTTACTTTTGGAAGTTTAAAAAACATTACAGCTGCCTTCAAAGATATATAGCACAAATTCTAATAAATTGTGTCTGTAACATAGTTGGCTGATTCTAAGGGAGCCGAGTCGAGCCGGCGACAGACTGCTGGCCTCTGATTGGACAGGGAGTTACACGACTGGATGAGTCACGAAAGCGACTTATTCACGAGAACCCAGTCTGTTTTAAATAAACCGGCATTAACAAATTTTTAATTTCAATGTCTGTGATCATCCATGTTGTAAATGCCTTTTAACATGAACCACCACCACTGTCAAACAGCGAGGTTAAGCCGGTATGCTGCCACGGCGATGTCCTCCATTGTTGTCTCGTGCTTGCTTTGCATACAAATGTCACGAGCTGTTTTGGCCCTTTTTCCTGTAAGGACATCTCTTGTAATGGCAAAACTAGCTAAACTGAGCAGAGTAGAGCCAAGTAAGTACTAATGGGAAAGGCCCATTTGTCAGCTTCGTCATTGGGACAGCACACTGAGGCGCATAGCTGCGCAGATGCAGGGCTCAGACAGACATTTGTTCTTACGTAGGTGAAGTCGCATCCCACAAAACAAAAAAGGGGGGGAAGGGGGTCATTATCGTCCAGATTGTTCTGCGTTACTCCGATCTTATTCACACACTCACAACAAACAAACAGACAAGAGCAAAATCGTACAAATAAACACTAATAACACCAGTAGACACTTGTAGTATCAATTCTCTGTCAACACAACAACAATCAACACGAAGCTAGCGCTATTCCTAGTGCCTAAAGTCCTCACAACCCGGCCAGTCAAGAGAAAAGGGAAAACAGGGGAGACATCCAGGTGGAGAGGTATCAAGTAACAGGGTTGGACTTTACTATCAAACTACATTTGACTTTTTTAGCTACAAAAAGTGGCTAAGAACACCACAAACTAATTGCTGTCAAGAAAAATCTAAATATAGTTCGGGGGAAAAAAATAACTTGTAGATGTCAGCAGATTTGTGCGTATGTGAGTGATATCAGTGGTACCGGCTCAGGCTGACGTGGCTGCTGGGCAAAGCCAGCAGAGGGTTGTAGATATGCAGCTGTAATAACAGCCCTAGGCCAACTCCGTGGGAGAGCAGGAGCACAACACAGACACCTTTTTCTCAGTGTTTTATTAGAATCTTTAACGCTAAATGATTAGAGAAAGCCTCGCGCCCTGTTCCCTATTGTAGTAAAAGTCGGCTTTTTAAAAAATCCATGATCACCCATCCCTAGTACACACCGTTTGGCTCTGGCTTGGCCTTTGCTACGGGCTCTCTCTGGGTGACGCCTGGAGACACACTGTCTCCACACAGCCCTTTTAATTAGACAGAGTAACTCCGATGCCGCAAAGGAAGCGGGCTCCCCTCTCTTTTCCCTCTAATCCCGAAGCCTCGCCTGACGGCTCACTGTTGTGCGCAGTGATGGCCACGCTCACAGTAAGCAGGCGGCCGAGCCTATGAGGCCCCTCTGCAGCACAGAGTCCCACAGATAGGTGAGGCAGGGAAGAAGGCCACAATATCCAAAAAACAAACAGAAAAAAAAAAATAAAGAAGAAAAATCCTGGGAATAATGCTGCCACCGTCTATATGCAGGAAATAATTCCTCTGATTGTTTCTTGCGTCAAATAATCGCCCACTAATAGGTGAGGGCCCCATCAAAAGCTACTTCAAAGAGGTGATGCGCCGGTAACGACTCCCTGGTTAGCCTGCTCTGACTCGGAGCGCCTGTCAGGACGCGCGGGCTCGTGAACGTGCAGAAGCCTGCGTTAAGCCGCTGAAGGGCGTGTCCCCTGGGCATATCCCCACCCGGGGCCGGGTTCCACAGGTTGTGCGCGGGGAAGGTGCAGGACAGAGGGAAAGCAGAGCGGATGAAACACAGAGCGATAAGTGGAAAAGGAGGCCGGGGCTGAGGCTGTGGAGAGAGCCCAGTCGCTTCATTAAGAGCCGACGCCGGCGCCTTTTCCTACGCCTGATCCGGGACTCCGGAGGGACAGCTGCTGCTGCTGCTTTTCACAGCCTTACAACTTTGTTTGTTTTTGTCTTTGAATCTTTCTGGCTGGGTAAACAAAGCCTGAACCGACGGTGGCATTACACGATTCTCCCACATAATTAGTCATGCAAAACGCAGCTCCGGAGGGGGCTCTGCTGCATCGAGGCTCTCCTGTCGCAGACGGTAATAAAGCGATACGCTGGGAAGCGTGGGGGAGGAGGGGGGGGGGGGGGAGCTGCTGGGGTTTTTTCGATCGGAGCAGAAGGCTGCGCACGCCGGAGTCAGCCCCGGCGTTCCAGACCTGCTGACTAAGGAGCAGCACTCCCCTACATGGCAAAGTCGTAGAGAAGGAGAAAAAAAGAGAAATGACGGAAAAATAAAAGGGGGGGGGGGGGGGGATCTGAGGAGCGAGACAAGAGGAAACACTGAGACGCTATTTGAGTTAAGTCTACTTTCGGGATCCACTTTTCCAGGCTGCATTTTACCACTCTGAGACAGCGATCTGGACGCGTGAGGAGAAAAGCTACGCGGGCTGCAAAAATCCTGCCGGACGCTGCTTCTTTTTTTGCCGGCTCGGCGTTCCGCGTGAAACGCAGCGTTGACATTCATTCGCGCCTCTCGACCCGTCAAAGAAATGAGTAGCGGCCGGGTTACCTGTGACACCGTGTGCTTTTCTGTTCCGAAAAGTCTCCGAAACTCGCGACTTCACTTGAATAACTCTCTCCTGCTTCAGTCCATCTCTTTTCCTGTGGTCCCACTACTTAGTGGAACCACAGGAAAATTCTCCTCTACCCTCCCCACACCACTTGCATCTCATTCCCCGACTGCCACGCTTGATGAAAGCCACAGGGCGTCCCCCCCTTTTTTTCTTGTAAAACCACCAGCACTTACCCCTCAAGTCACTCAAACCTCCCCGTCTGCTGTGTGATGTCCATCAGAGCTCAGGCCGCAGCCCATCTCCTAATATGGCTCCCTCTGTGCTCTACCTCCTGCCGGTCTTTCCACAGCACCGGCCAATGACAAGGTTTCCCTGGCTCACGGGGAACCTTTCTGCAATTTACAGCCGCACATGCATGACCGCAGGCCCTGTTGTTCTCCTGGAGGGCCGGGTTCCCGTCCACCTCCCACGTAAGACTCGCGCACAAATTCGCCCACTTCTTCTGCCCCTGGTTTAAGAGCGCCACACCGCCGGGGCGTCTCAAACAAAGCTCGGATGCCGTCCATCAATGTCAGCGGCCTGGCGGCCCCCGCTGAGAGCTGCGATGGGCAGCCTGTCGGTTATTGACAGCTCCTATCAGCGTCAGCGTCACCGTCATTATCATAATCACTCGAGCGGCCTTTTTCTCAACCTCACTCATTCACTTAAGGGGACGTGACCTAATAATAAAATGAAGCGCACTCAGAATGGGATTTCAGAGCATTATCAAAGCTGTAAAATGATTTTAGTCCATAAAAAAAATTACTTGTGTATTTTTTTACTGATTTGGAGGCATTTAAACTCTCTCCTGTCAAGTTGCTGATGGCGTTCTTCACCCTCTTGTTAGAGGAGCAGGATATCTCTGGGCTTAGGACAATCCATCTGAAGATGGTTTGCTGATTAGTCAATTATCAAAAAAGAATCCCAGTTTAACATCTGTTGCAGTTTAAAAAGGCCAGCAACAGCACAACATCCGCTGGCGGTGAAATGACGGCGAGCAGGTGGAACGCGGGACCTAATATAACCTGCTGCTCAACAGATGGGAGGCAGGCTCACAGCGTCCGCTTTAGTCATAAGAGATAAATAGGCCAAATAATGCAAGTATGGTGACCGAAAGAATCAGCATTCAAAGGCAAAAACTACAACAAAGGTCCACTAAAAACCACTCGCTGTGTCCCGTTACACTGGGCAGGATTTAGACTCTGTGATGCTGAGTGCTGTTAAGTGGAATTATTATGGTTCGCAATCCTGACTGGGAGAAAGACAGCCCCTCAGTCTAAAATATCAACTTGTCTCTTCTTCAGCCCCACTTCCTCTTCGTGAAACGAATAGATTATTTTGCAAACGGTAATAGTTATTTCAGGGGGCATCGTTCTGGCTCGCATTCTCATCGGTGACTCGGCGAGGAAGCTGAGAGGAATGAAGAGCCACAAATCAAACCGGTGGAGGGGCAGAATGTTTGACTGCGCTTTCTGCTCGGCTGCTCCCGGCGGTTCAATAAGAAAATGGGCGGCTGCGAGATGGGTCATTTGCGCCAGGGCTGTCAGGAGCGCTCCGAAACGCCGAGACCCGGCGGCGCTGAGTTATTGCTGCGGCGTGGGCCCAGCTCTGCCGTTACTCCTGCTATCCGTCAGGCGGGAGGCGGGGGAACCGGGGAGATTCGCGAGCGCCTGTGCTTAGGGCCCTGCTACACCACATCTGTGTTTCGCATCGCCTGCAATCTGCCCCTCTTTTGTGTATTTATGTGCACCGCGAGGTGACATGTGGAGTGCTTTCACACCTCAGCCCGCCCGCATGCAGCCCTAAAGCCTGGGGCGATGGCTGTTAGAGCAGCAATAGTGTCGGACAGTATCACTGGAGGTTTATGGGTAGTGGGAGCCCAGTGAAGCCCGAGGAGGAGTACTCGCACGCAGTGTATTAGGCCACCAATGCTGATGACTCCAGTTTTGTCAGATTTACATTTTACTTGAGCCATAAATCCCCCAAAGGGTGCTTGTTGTAAATTAAACTAGGTGTGCGGCTTTGTGATAAACCTGGCATTAACAGAAATGTGCACAGATTTCTGTCGGTTCAGGTGTACGGCCTGTGGAGAAAACCATATCCACAATCAAAGAGACAGCATTAGCTATCCTTATATAGAGGGGAAGGACTCAGCCTGAAAGGGGGCCTACAACAGCTGTCCAATAATTAAATCACTCCAATGTGCAGCAAAATTCATCCCAAAAACGGGCTGTGTTAAAGGATTCTGCATCTTTTTTCCTTCGGCTGAAAGCCAAAAGCTGTGTGCAAGCAAAAGCAGCTGGACAAGTCCCAACCTGGTCATCGATGAGCAGATTTTAAAAAAAAAGACGGGTTTCTGGATAAGGGTATCCAGAAACAGTTAGCTAAGCGGAGGTCCTTTTTGCTTCAGAGGTGGGAGGGGGGTGGGGGATGGGGAGTGGATGGATGCGGTAACTCTACGGCAGATTGTCGGCGAGTTACTGGAGTCAGGCAATTTTCGGCTTGACCGGAGATCTGACCTCAGAACAGTTAGTGGCAATTTGAGGGGGGGAAAAAAACAACAAAAAACTACATAAAAGTTCCACCTTTTCCACTGATGGCTAAATGCAGCGTGAACGGAGAGCACGGAGAAACGGTCCCTTTGCCCTCGTTTTATTGGCTGGTCGAAGAGAAAGGCGCACAAAAGCCAGCGGGATTTTCTGACCCCCATAAACAGACTGGTGTGATACCCGCAGAGCAGGGATGGAGACACTGGGGCTGTCTGGGAACTGGGAAAACGGTGGCGTTCCTCGGATTCGGGCTAAGGCGTCGCGCTGAAAGAAAAGGGCTTTGTGGCCCTGGTGCAGCGTTGGCCGGTTCAGAATTCTTGGCCCGCCGGCTGCATCAGCAGAGCGGGCCGTAAAACGGCGACTGCTGTGAATTTAATTGCCTGCCTCGCAGTTTCTTCGGAAAAAAACAACCAAAAAACTGGGTTACTCCCATTCGCTGTATTCTATAGAGATGCGTCACCCAAAAATAGCGAGCGTTGGCGTATATTTTACAGCGGCGCCGAGTGACCGGTGGAGTGTCACCTTCACAGCGCGTTCCCAGGTGGCGCCGCCCTTCGGCCCTCGCACCCTGACCAACGCCATCCTGCGTTTGCAACCCCCCTCTTCGAGGGGGTAAAACGTGTCGCACGCAGTGGGGTGCTGGGAGGACGAAGACGGGCGTCTGAACGGGGTATTTCTCGCACGTGCGCCGAATCCTTGCACGTGCACGGGGACGCGGTGCAGTGTGTGGGGGTGTGTGGCGCAATAACAAACACGAGCATTACAAATCTGAACGCGACATCGCCGCTGAGGAAAGACCTGTAGCTTCTCGGGTGTAGAGCTGCGGAAGTAACCATCAGGGAAAACGCTCTTACAAAAAAAAACTAAACAAAAACGACAACGAGAACACAGAACTTTCCTTTCTACTGCGGCTATAAAAAGAAGCAGAGGAAAAAGTAGTCCCATGCGTGCCCAGAAACAACTGCGCGTTGGCACCTGTCCCCCCCCCCCCCCCTCCATCCAGCGGACGGCTGAAGTTTAAACTGCTCAGACAGCTTGGATGACAACGTTGAATCGCTTGACAACTCCCCCCCCCACTCATGCACATGACTTGACGAATCACACGTATATGTACGAGATATAAAATGACACTGTGTGCAGTCAGCATGGAGAGAGGCGTGAGGGAGTGGGGAAAAAGGGATGGGGGCTTGCAAATGCAAATGTGCAAGTCAAGACAGGCAGTCCCTGCAGCAGTTGCTACCTCGTCTTTGTGCGTGCGTGCGTGTGTGTGTGCGCGCCCCCACCCCCAACAACCCTTCCCCAATTCCAACACCCTCCCCCGGGCCCAAAAGGAACCCAAGACCGGAGAGCAGGACATGCTAGAACAGAGCCGCGGAGCAGCTCTCCTCCTCAGGCTGTATCTCGGCTAAAGTAGCACAGGCACGCCCACCATATGGTGGGAGCCGTCCAGCTCTGAGCTCTCTGCTAGCGCGCGCAGCAACGTCAACAGCGCTGCGATCCGTGTGGCGCGAGGCGCTCGCCTGCGACGACGCTTTGGAGCTGCACACCCAGCACAAAGCGCAGGCTGTCCTGAGGAACGACAGCAATAACGCGTGTGCCACAGAAAAGCGACTCGGGGATTGCCTGAAAAACAATCAGCGATAATCGGGTGCACGTAACAAAAAAAAAGAAGCAGCGGAGCTGCAGGAACAAGCCCTGCTGCTGGTCTGAAACTCCGCCAACTATCTGACAAAGGGCCTCACCTGGGCCAAGACGCCGCCGCCACCGGCCCGCTGAGTCCTGACAATTTAACGGGAAAAGAAACAACTCTTCTTTTTCTTTTTCATGTGACGGCTGACGCGTGCGCTGCCTGACCGGCTGGGTAGGGAAAAAAAAGAAGAAAAAGTGAACTTACCGGAAGCATGGCAGGGTAGTACAGCCCCATCATGGTCTGATCTAGAGGAATGAGTGCTGACCAGCTCTCCGCTATCCCGTTCCCTCTCCCCTCTCCTTCCCTCTGTGTCTCTCGCTCTCCTCCTGTTCCTCCTTCCCTGTGTCTGTGCTCTAGGACCATGAGCTGACGATGGCTCCGGTCCACGTCTGTCTCGCACGTTCAAATTCTCCCTCGTTGGCTTCTCCCCCCCCACCCCTTCTCTTCGCCGGCGTCCCTTCTTGCTCTCCACCGGCGCACGAGTCTCTGTCTCTGCCTGTCACTCTCGGCCCTCGTCTCGGCGGCCCAGCCGCTCTGATCGCCCCGTGGGCCCTTTTCTCTCGCTCTCTCTCTTTTTCTCCCTCTCCTCCTGCCAGCCCGAGTCTCTTCTCTCTCCTCTTTGCACTGCGCCTGTCATTCACGCGCTCGCGTTACACGTCCCGCCGCTCTCCTCGGCTTCCCCCGCTTGTTCCCGCCCCTCTTTTAAAAACTTTCCCTCCCTTTTTCGGCCTCAATCCCTCCTTTCCGTCAAAGCATCCATCCCTCCCGTGCAGTCGTCTAAGCCCGTTCTCCGGATAGAGTCAGAGAGCTGTCTCCTCGAGCCCACCCCCCCACGGAGAGACAAGAAACGGAGGAAGGAGGAAGATGCTGTCTTCTATCCACACACTGGCTGCCTGAGAGTACAGAACACGAAAGCGACCCCCACTGCATTGCAGCTTTTTTTTTTTTTGATGATTTATTTATTGCGTGGCAGCCTGTCAGCTCCAAAAAAGCAGCGGTAGGGTAGGCCAGGCGGGAGACAGCTAGGTAGCTAGCTGCGTGGGAAGAGATCACCC